>OX456526.1:107847481-108447481 GCA_949748255.1 Eustalomyia histrio | reverse complement strand
AAAGATGTTGTTTAGTGTAAAAAGCCTATTATGGGAAGATGTTAACATCTTTGCAAATTGATAAAAGATGAAAGATGTAGCTCAAAGGAAAAAAGGCTATAAGATTGAATATAATATGACGTGGCTGCACGTCACAGCTTTCAATTCGAGAGATTTTGACATACAGTATATGAGAAAAATTGAAAGCAAAAATCTTGTACGTGTAACTGCAGAGTAAACAAAAATCACCCAGCTGAATATGATATGTATGTAATGCATTAAGTCCAAACACTAATACTATGATATTTGCGTTTGTAGTAAAGAGCTTTTTTTCAGTACGTTGGTACTTTTCCATCAACTTGAAAATAACTTTCAAACAAACATTTTCAAACACAGAACGATCAGTCTATGTTCACTAAAAGATATTTAATAAAGCGTGGGAACAGTTGTTTTTGTTTATTGAAAACAATGACGGCGATCCCGTATGTTTGGTTTGTGGTTATAATGCTAAACGCAATCACAAATATATCATCGAAAGGCATACATGCCAAAAGAGATTTTTGAATAAAAATTTAGATATCGCCAAATTAGTAGATGAACAGAAATTAAAGTTTCAAAAGAAAAATTTGTCAATCGACCAATTTCAATATGAAAAAAATATCAAAGAAAAGATTCCTTTTTTTGTTGCTCTATCCTTAGCAAAGCACTGCAAGCATTTTGAAGATGGCTTTTTTTTAAAGATCTTTCAAAAGAAGTATTAAAGTGTTTTGCCTTAAAAAAATTATACAACTTAAAACATTTCGAAATTCAAAATTTCCATTCTTGTATTGTGCTCTCATATATGTAAAAGCTCTCGTCGAAGCTCGCTGTAGGTGAAAAAGCTCTTTTGTAAAAGCTTGCACATTGTGCATATGAATTGGACGCAACTGGTATACATATTGTTACGATTTTACCCTCTATAAAATCGTTGATTTATTTACCTTTTAAATAAATCGAGTTCTTTCAATGTTGCAAATAATAAACACTGTTTGAAATTGTTTATAGCTCTATTTATTTAGAAATACACTTTAATAGCACACTTTATTTACACGATGTAAAAACGTTAGCCACACTTTAGCTCTTCACACTCTACGTTTTACTAATGAACTGAACTACTTTGCCACCTTGCTGTCGTTTTTATATATGCGGGTTAAAATAACTATATGATAATATGGCAGCATCGTCTAGAAGCTGCGTACTGGCAACTTTGAGAATGTTCTTTTACAGTTTGACATAAGAAACATTAGTTATGGTGAAGGGCTGCCATTTAATTGTTTTACATTTCAGGGCTAACATATGGGGATTTACATTTCTACGAGTAAATGGAATTTCGAGGTTTCGCACATTAAATATTTGGGGCTTAGCAATTATTTTCGCAGTCTCCTGTGACAGCGCAAATGAAACAGTTTCCGCAAAAGATGATTTTCGTGTAGCACACACCGTGTACCTTACATCAGGATCATGAATTCCCTTCACGAATGCTTCAATTTTGAATTCATCTAATAATGGATGCTCTGGAAGTTTCTAACATTTTCATGTTGTCTGCTCTAGACGTTTCGAACAGTTTCTCATTTTCTGCTTTAGAAACTTCTAATAGCTTCTGGTTGTCCGCTCTAGATGTTTCCTGAAGTTTAGCCAACATTTTTTCGTTGTCTGCTCTAGAGGTTTCTAGCTTTTCCATCATAGCAGCCAACATTGCGCCCAACTCCATGTTACCTTCTGTTTATGGATACTAACCTCCATTTCTTCTTTTTCATCAAATTCGTAAGTTGCAATGTCCATGTTACGCCGCTCGAATTCCTCTACGAGCCCTTTTGCAATTCGACTTTATTTCCTGCTGTCGGTAGCGCCAATTTGCTCAATTCCTTCTTGAGCTGTTCCACCTTAAGCTCCTCCAATTTCATGACTGCTTATTATTTTGCAATCCCACTTCTGACACCATTTGTTACGATTTTACCCTTTATAAAATCGTTGATTTATTTACCTTGTAAATAAATCAAGTTCTTTCTATATTGAAAATAATAAACACTGTTTGAAATTGTTTATAGCTCTATTTATTTATAACCGTCACTAAAAATTACAGAAATACACTTTAATAACACACTTTATTTACACGATGTATGTAGACTAAACGTAAGCCACACTTTAGTTCTTCACACTTTGCGTTTTACTTATGAACTGAACTACTTTGCCACCTTGCTTTCGTTTTTATATATGCGGGTTAAAATAACTAGAATATGGCAGCATCGTCTAGAAGCTGCATACTGGCAACTTTGAGAATGTTCTTTTACAGTATGACATAAGAAACATTAGTTATGGTGAAGGGTTGCCTTTTAATTGTTTTACATTTCAGGGCTTACATATGGGGATTTACATTTTTACGAGTAAATGGAATTTCTGTAGCAATATATATAGTTTCTAAATATATTTGAATATCTTTCTTTTGTCACATAAAGGTTTTCCTATTTTTCCTTTAAAAATGTTAGAATAAAAATTACTCAATATCTGTGATTAAAAATATAATTCGCTGTAATATCTATAGATAAAATCTCGAAAAATGTAATGAATGTGAATAACGAATAATTTAATACAGATAAATTTATAAATAAAACAAGTAAAAAAAGGCTAAATTCGGCTGTGCCGAATCTTTGAATACCCTTCACTAATATCCTAAAAAGATGTTCTCTACTGTTTATGATACAAATAATACAAAAAAAAACTTTTGAAGTAAAATTATGTAGGTGAAAAAATTTTAAGGGGTGAAAGACTATTTTAGATGTGAAAAGAACTTTTTTGGTGGAAAAAAAAATTTAGAGGTGAAAAAAATTTTTGTGGTGAAAAAAATCTTAGTGGTGAAAAAATTTTTGAATACAAAATATTTACTGCTAAGTGACTGGTGAAAAATATATGAGAATATATGTTATGTACCAGTCGCTACTATGAAATAGTACTAAATTTGTATGGGAAATATAGGGGCACCTTACATTTTCACTACTTTTTTAACCATGGACTGCACAAAAAACACATTTTAAAGCATAGTTTTTGGCAAATACTCAATTTTGTTACTGGCTAATTGGGACTAGCTCTGCAGCAGAATATGCCAAATGGAGAGAATGCACTTTCTGATGCGTATTGATAAATAGTTGCAACGAATGTTCTTTCTTTAAAAAATTAAAGTGTGTTTGTAGGAAAATATGCCTAATGGAGAGAATACAACAAAGAAATTAATTTGTTAAAGAAAGAACATGAGTTGTAACTATTTGTCAATAGATGGCCCATCAGAAGGTGCATTCTCTCCATTAGGCCCATTTTGCTGCAGAGCTGGTCTTCATTAGTCATATTGTGCTACAATATGCAGTACAGTATTATTGATTTTCTATTTTCTTTGTATCATAAATGAATATTAGCCAAAAACTATGAAAAATATATGTTTTATGTGCATATTATACCTTAATTTTTGAAACCAATATTCATTTAGATGTTTAAGAGCACAATATTGCACATTATTCATGTGTATTTTTTTTATGAAAGAAAAAATCAACATAAATATACATTTGCCAATCTCTCAATTCTCAAAAACTATACAAATGCAATAAAAAAAATACTGTTTTCCTCTATAAAAATTTCTTTTTTACGTCAAAGATTTGAAGAATTGACTTTAAAATTATGTAATAAGTCTACTAGTAACATCTGAATGCATTAGAATTTGAAGTATGTAATTAATTTAATTTTTTTGGTAAATAAATTAATTGAAAGCCTAATACAAGGCTATATCGACCTAGCCATGGGGCAGGGTATTGTTTAATTCTGCGCCACCTATTTAAAAGTAGCGGCACTAAATCAATTATTCATTTTGCTCTTTCTTTATATATACATTTTTTTGGACATAGCCATGAGGCAGGGTATTGCTTTTGTTAATTCAGCGCCACCTATTCAAAAGCAATTATGTATTTTGCATTTTCTTTATATATAAATGTCTTTGGTTACAAAAACAAAAAATACATTTTATGGAATGAAACGAAAAACAAACAAAGCTTAACAGAAAAAAAATAGATACAGAAAAATTGTACCAATTTGTATGGAAAATTTAGAGGTATCTCACATATTCACTCATAACTTTTGAACCGCTGGACCGATTTTGCTCATTTTCAATACCAAACTGCTCGGGATGTTCAATATTCTGGGTAAAAATAGGCATCCCCGCTTGCGTCTTCGCGTCGTGATCGCCATTCCAACAGACAGACGGACATCGCTAAATCGACTTAAAATTGCATAAGGATCACGAATATACATATATACTTTATCGTATCTTAAACCTATATTTCGACACGTTACAAACGGAATGACAAACTGATATACATATACCCTCATCATATATGGTGGAGAGTATAAAAAAGGAGGTTAGGTCTGGAAGACATCACGAGGAATCAATTTTTATAAAACAATCACAGGGTGATCCATTTATATATGAACGAAATGGAACCAGAAACAAAATTTGTATTATCGGAGTGTGTTATTAGTTTGGTGCAAAAGTGAGCCAATGCTTGTAAAATATTTGTAAATAATCTGTAATTTTTATGTTTGCTTTACAAAAACAAAACTTTTTCCTTATTCAGATTTCATACTTATAGTTCTCTTTTTATTATTATTATTATAATTATTATTATTATTATTATAATTTATTAATAGATTTGTATAATTATAATATAAATGGTAAATACAATTAAATTTTAATTACAATCTATATTCGGCTTAGCAATATTGCTGTAAGCCAAATTGGCAATAATAAATTCACAGTGCTTATTCTATAAAAGTACTTTTTCTATTTTAAAAATCAAATTCATTTAAAATCATATTTCTATATTTTATACATATTTCAAGATATTTAATTAAAGAGGTAAAATTTGTACCATTTAATATATTAACTACTTCATTGCTACTAAGTATGCTCTGACCAAAGTATACATTTCTTAATTCTTTATAAACTGGACAAATGCCAACGAAATGCACTGTATTTTCAGGTTCATGCATGTTGCAAACTGTACATATACCATCAGTATTATTTTTAAAACATCTAGCGTTCAAATTCAGTAGACCACCTCTAGCCCTTATAATTAAACTAGTAGCTCGTGAGGAAAATGCAGCACCAAGAGATGGAGTTACGTTGTAATCCAGTTGTGGATAGAGATCGTGGAATTGTGAATTTGAAGCAGTTAAAACAAAATCATTTCTATCTTTTAATTTTAATAGATATATTATTTCTTTCCAATATACACATAAAGGAACATAAATTTGACCACTCCTTGCTCAGAACAGGTTCAGCTCTATAACTTTTTCAGTCTTTGGGGGCTTAGCGATAATATTTTCTTTGCATAGCAGAAACGCATTTTTAAAGTTGAAGTAAATAAGGAGTTTAACCCGGTTTCTAGGTATAACATGTAGTTAGGTGTAGTGTTGTCAAATAAAAAATAGCCTTGTCGTCAACACTAGGAACGAGGTAGTTTCCTAGGCAAAAACCTCCAACTTAATAAAAAAACGAAATAGTTTTTCAACATCATCATATCTTTCATATCCCCAGACTTGAGCAGCATAAAACATTATCGATTTGGAGACAGTCTCATAAATTTTGTATTTATTAATTTTCGATATTTTTAGATGATTAATGTATTTGGACCAGGAAGAGGTAATGGCTACTTTAGAAGCGGAGAGTTTATTGTGTAAATAGTTTTTAAAAGACAAGTTATAAGTTATCTCCACTCCAATATACGTATCTGTTAACAATTTCAATATTTTCATTTTGATAATGCCACACTTAGTCAGAAGAAATTCTTGGACCGTTGTGAAATACAACTATTTTCGATTTAGCCAAATTTACTTTTAAACTCCATACCAAACAATAACTTTGCAGAGCATCAATCATTTCTTGCAGTCCACACAGTGTATTTGATAGGATTACAATATCATCTGCATATAATAAAACTTTTACATTTACGTTTGCAACATTCAAGCCACCAGATAGAATATCGGGAAGATCATTTATGTATAATGAAAACAACACCGGGCTAAGAATGCATCCTTGTTTCACACCAGATTTCACTAGGAAGTACTCAGAAAAATTAGTACCATCCCAAATACGTGTTTGTGTATTTTCATATAAGGACATCAAAATTCTTATTATTTTTGATGAGATGCCTATAAACGATAATTTATAAAAAAGGCTATTTCTAGGTATCATATCAAATGCGCACGAAAAGTCAACAAAAATGGCATACGTATGTTTATTATTTAATTGATTTAAACTTACAATATTAACAAGATTAAATATATTGTCAACCATATTTTAATATTAATATTCAATTTTTTAAGCTAAAGATCTTTTTCTTTTTTTTTATATAAAATTTCTTATTTTATTTTCGATATTTCGCTAACAATTTGTTAGCATCTTCAGGAAAACAAAATTTTAATAATTATAAAAAAGAAGATGCTAACAAATTGTTAGCGAAATATCGAAAATAAAATAAAAAATTTTATATAAATAAAAGAAAAAGATCTTTAGCTTAAAAAATTGAATATTAATATATTGTCAACCGTAGAATAATCATTTCTAAATCCAGCTTGGAACTCATTTAGAATACTGTTTTTTGCTAACCAATTAGATACGCGATTCAATAAAATGTTATTAAAAATTTTACAGAGAGTATCTATTAACGATAAACCTCTATAATTCGTTGCTAAATTCGGGTCGCCTTTTTTTAAATAATGGGATCAAGAACGACTTCCCAAAGGAAAATTCTATTAAATAACAATAATATTTCATTTAAGAAGCAATGGCGAGCATACTTATAAAATTCATATGGGATACCATCTTGACCTCCAGGTTTAGTTTGAGATTTTTTACAACAGCATTTAATTCGCAAAATTCAAAGGGAGAATCCAAAAAAGCGTCAACAAAATACGACATACACCAGTTTAGTGCTTGGTCATCGTTACTGATTTGTAAAATAGAAGAAAAATGTAATATGAAGTCATCAGCATTTAGATTTCCCTTAGATACATATGTACGAGTCTTTAAAGAATTCGATAGATTTTACCAGTTGTTGTAAAAGTCCAACTTTTTCTTAGTGCATAATTTTAGGAATTTTACTCTTGTAGAATAATGCCGTAATTTGTTGTAATCTGTATGATGTTTCCTATATATTTTAAGATTTTTAAGCATAGTTGATCTAAAACGAAAGCATCTCCAGTCAAACCATTTCTGTTTTGGCTCGAAAAAGGTTTTAAAACTTTCTTGAAATTGGCTTGCTTTATTTTATTTATTATTGTTGTAACCATTTCATCCACGTTCATGTTATTTTGAGGTAGCATATTATTTGAAAGTACGCTAAGGTTTCTACTATATTGTGCATAATATTTATTGTCACAGTAATGTTTTAGCAATAAAGGCTCCTCATTTTTATCAACCATGTGATTCGGGATATTAATTTTGAGACATAAGGGCATGTGGTCAGAATAGGGTTTAGATGCCACCTTGAAATCATCAACATAATGTAGAAAATTATACAACAAATACAATAATCAGTAACAGAGTTTCCCATAACTCCACAAAAGCTGTAATCACCCTGGCCATCATTTCGCGTTCTACCATTAACCACAATCCCACCCACATTTTCAATCACATTCATCAATTGCTTTCCTTGAGCATTAAAAATTTTGTCTTTGGACTGTTGGCAAGTCTTGTAATATATTTTGGTCCAGAACTTGTTCTTCAGCTATTCGAGCATTTAGATCTCCTATTATGCAAAAACTTGTAGGACTAAATTCTTGTAAGAATATTTCAAACTCCTCCAGATCGTTCTTCCAATTTGTGCAGTTCAAGTACTTAGGAATGAAATAGAATATATGACCGTCTATTTTGGCAGATAAAATTGTATTGTTATGAGTGTAGACAAACTTTATTGCGATTTTGTTCTGGATTTCTTTTTTAAACCCGTATAGACACCCACCACTTATTTATAGTTCTCTTAAAATTTAAGTAATCTTACCCAAAATCCGTTCTCTTCATTTGAAAAAATCGATCTCTTTAACTCAAGGCAATTGGCTCACTTCTGCACCAACAGAAAAATAATCAATTAAGGGTACTAACATTGTTTAAACTTATTTTTAGTTTGAAATTTTTTTAATTTTGTGCATAATAAAGTGAAAAATAATAAAAAAAAATTCGATGAAACCAACGGCTGATAACGTAAAAAAAGAGGTGCTGGAAAAAGCTAAAAATGGTGATTCTACACGTAAAATCGCCAATTTCTTCAAAATGGGTCAGCGATCAGAATTATTGCAAGTGAGAAAAAATTAATCCAGATCAGTATCAGACACCAAAAATTGGAAGACTAAAAAAAGTCAGTAAAACTGAAGCTTGAGTCATTGGACGTTTTTTCACTTGGGGCAAAATCAAGAGCACAAAAGAGGCAGTTTCTGAATGTTCGGTCAATGTTAGCAGATGCACAGTCCCAAGGGCTCTTAAAAGCGTTGACTACAAAGCCAGTATTAAAAAGAAAAAGACAAAACTATCACTAAAAACGTAAAAGCGCGAAAATTATTTTTGGAAAAATATAAATTTTGGACAGCTTTTGATTGGTATAAGGTATGATTATTTTACTAGCTTATTTTGTCATATATGTGGCAGTTTTCTTTATTTTGTAGATAATATGGTTCGATGAGACCAAAATCAACAGATACCAATCTGATGGAAAATTTTGGTATTGGGCCAAGCCATCAACCACACCAAACCCAGCCCATGTAACTCAAACCATAAAGCACGGAGGTGGTTCTCTTATGGTTTGGGAATGTATAACACCATATGGTGTGGGCCCACTTATACGGGTTGAAGGTATTATGCGAAAGGATGACTATCTTCGCATATTACAAAAGAATTTGCCTATAGCTCTCGCCAAAATGCCAGATAGACCTGAAAATGTTATCTTTCAGCATGACAACGACCCCAAACATTCTGCGAAAATGGTTAAGGAATGGCTTAGTTCTCAGGTGTTTAGGCTCATGGAGTGGCCACCTCAAAGCCCCGATTTTAACCCGATCGAAAATGCTTGGGCTTACTTAAAATGTCGTTTGGCAGATTACGAAGAGCCTCCAAAGCTGTGGGAGAGGGTACAGGCTGAATGGAAAAAAATTCTGTGGATTATATATATTCAGATCGTGGTCAGTTTGTATCCTCGGGTGTTGATGTTTCTAATGTTATACCAGTCATAAGTGGTGTCCCACAGGGATCTGTTATTGGTCCCCTTCTGTTTACTATGTTCGTAAATGATTTTTTTAATATATTGGATGTTGGAAGATGTTATCTCTTTGGGTATGCGGATGATATTCAAGTTTTATTTTGTGGTAGAAAGGATAATTTAGATGTACTTCAGTCTGTGTTAAATTATTCTACAAACTGTATTTCAAATTGGATGATTAATAATTACTTATCAATTAATGCAATGAAGACAAAGGCAATGTTATTTTCGACCTCACATAATTATGTTCAGGATGTTTATATATCTATTAATGGAACTTATATTGAATTTGTACACCATTTATCTATCTTAGGTGTAGTTATTGACTGCAATTTGACATTTGAATATCATATTAGAAATCTTACGTCAAGGGTATTTTTTATTTTGAGGAGATTATATAATACAAATCTTATTATTCCTGTTTATGTTAAGGAAAGAATTGTTCACAGTACTATAATGCCTCTTTTTCTATATTGTTTGGAGGTATTTTCTGGTACTTGGGGTTATAATATTAGGGACATTCAGTTGCTATTTAACAGAGTTATAAGATATGTATATTCAGTACGAATTCGTGAACATATTACAGAACATGTTATTCGTTTTCTTGGAACATCGTTTCGTGATTTTATTAAAATACGTCTCCTATTATATTTCTATCGAGTTGTTAGTATAAATTGTCCTTTGTTTATATCAAATTTTTTTAGATTTACTAGATCTACTAGATCTCATAGTCTAATTGCACCTTTCAATACTCCTTGGGTAAGTCGGTCTTTTCATAGGCGTGTGGTTTTATTATTTAATGCGCTGCCAGCATCTTTAAGGCAATTCAATTATAGCGTTCATGCTTATAAAAGAAAACTTTTAAATAACTTTCATTAATTACAACAATTTTCTTTTCTTTTTGATAATTTTTTATTACTACATTATTCTTTTTTTCTCGTTTCAATTTGGGATAGCAAAATGTTATATACTTTATTTATACAGTATCAAATAAATAGTTATCAGGGTTTTAATTTATAAATTTTAAGGTAACCTTAAGTGAGTGGAATATTGTAATTTATTAATTGGCCTCTGGGCTTTGAAATTACAAAATGTTGAATAAAGAAAAAAAAAAAAAAAAAAAAAAAAAACTGTGAATCCATGCTAAGGAGAATAAATCAGTTGTAAAAAGCTAAGAGATACTGCATAAAGTATCAAATTTAGATTAGAAAACCCTTGGTGCAAAAGTGAGCCAATGGCCTGAATTTCAAAGTATTATGTTTTTAGATACTTAAGTTTGGATTACATGTTTGTGTTTTAGTTGTTTTATTTTTTAATGATGTATATTTTCGCTTACGTAAATAGTTTTTAATTTATTAAATAAACGCCATAAAAAAACAAAGGTTGCTCGTTTTATTTTAACCATTGGCTCACTTTTGCACCAAACTGTATTTTCTTGGCAACTAATTTTTGCTGTCACATCTTTGTAAATATCTTTTATATTAGAGCCAATTTAGACGGAAACTGTTGCATTATTGCGTGCAATTTTTGATTGTTGTCGAACGGGATAGAGAAGCACGCGGGGTAACAAAAAAGGCACAGTTTTCGTTTTTCGTGCATGTTCCTGTTATATCTCTTTCACACTCATTTGTATTCTTATTTTGTTGCTTCATTCACATTCAGTTTTCGTGCAATAAAGGTAACTTTATAAATAGACATAACTTTGGAAGCAACTTTAAAAAGGGAATTAAGAAAATTGCACGCAATGAATTGCATCGTATAAATTGTCAACAGTCTCTAGTCTAGTCCAAACGAAAGATTTGTTACATTTATCGAATTATTGTTGCTATAATTTTAAAATAACAAATAGGTTGTTATCTACTTATATATGACATTGATCTCATGTATTTTTGTACCTTATTTTACATATTTTTATTATATTCTTTAATGTACAACTGCATTTTCTGTAGTTTTTTGTTATGTTTATTAAAAATAAAAATATTAAAAAAATCTATAATTGGTGTTTTATATTTTTTTATACTAAAAAAATGGTACAATTGAGGTCAAAAAAGTACAATTTGGTTATCACTTTTGTACGAAATTAAAATTCTCATTTCGCATCCCTGGGCCTTGTTTCTGTATTTCTCCCATCAATAAAGTTTTCGCAATATACATGTAAAATGCAACCTTGTTCTGATTTCTATAGGGTGAGTCACAGGCAATTAAATAATGTTAATCTAAAGAGGATAATAATGCGCTATATTCATGTTATTTCTCTATCTAATAAGAAATTTGACAAAGTTAAATGTGTTCACAGCTTTAGAAGTTAAAAGCTCTAAAAAATTTCCAGTAAAAATGCAAGCAACTTTATAATCATTAAGTCACCCTGTATAAAGTAGGGTGACCCTGTATAAAGTGGGGTGCTGATTTATATTATCATACAAATTGATTTTAAAAAATAGTCACCCTGTGGCTGTTTTATAAAAATTCCATGAAACTCTTCGGGTTTGAAATTAAATTAATCGTGATTATCAAAATAATTCTCTTTTTGATTCGCAAATCGAATCAAAATTGATTTGATTTAAAATTATATTATTCAAATTGAATTATTTCGTTTGATTTGTAAAAAGAATTATTTAAATAAACTTGATTCTTCTAATAAGACAAAGATTGAATTATGGTCGTAAATGATTCAATTAGAAAAATTAATTCTCAAATTAATTCGTCAATATTTAAATCAGATTTGAAAACTGATAACTATGTTTTTAAAGGTCTGCCGTTACATACGCTCAATATCTCGCTTGTAAACTAGATTTCGAAATCTAGTTTGTAAATATTATAGTATCATATGATCGAAATTCACTTGAAAACTAGATTTCGAGCGTAATGTAAACGCAACCTCAGGTATTTTAAACTATTTATGCTATTTTAAATTATTTATGCTATTTTAAAATCCACTTAAGGATTTTGAAACGTTAGGTATTTTGTAATAAACATGCGAAAAAATTAAATTTTGAAACTTAAAAAAAATTAACGCTAACAAAAAACTCAATTTTGAATCTCATAATTTCAAATCCGCAGAAAAAGAGATACGAAAACATTAAGTGTTAATTTTAACTTTATTCAAAACAAATACTACAACATTTTTACTTAAGTATTTTAAATATTCATTATGTACATATTTATATAATTACAAAAAATATTCATATTAATATGAAGTCACATTTGTAATAGAAAGATTACGAAGGAATATAGACGATGTTTGACAACCGTGTAACAAATATCGTCAGTGACACGATAAGGTGCGCTAAATTTCACGTTTCTTAACTATTTTTTGGAATCCAGTGCAAAGTGAATTGAGATAGAATACTTTTTAGATTGTAGGAAAAACTGCTGCATTTATTTATTGCGTTTTTGTTTACTACAAAAAAAGGAAAATACATCAGATTAAATCTATTATGAAATTAAATGTACTCTTAAACAAAAAAAAAATAATCCAACTTAAAAAAATTTACTTTTTTATATCACATTTGTGCAGATAATATAAAGCTAGTTTTGGTTTGAATATTGTATGATAAAGAGAAATAGGTATTAGAATGTGAAACAAAAGAAAACAAAAATTGTTTGCCTGTATGTACATTAATAGCAATGAATATGTTATGTATATTGTGATTTATTAACGTTAAGGACCATCACTGATTATTACTTTTTTGCTAAAGCTATACCAAGTCCTAAAATTCCACCTAATACCAGAGCAGCTCCACCAGCAACAGCAATGCCCTTTGCCATCTCCTTGTCGCTTTGTTTTTGAATATATTCCTATTGAACAAAGAAAAAATACAATATAGGAACACATAATAGTCGTTTACCCAACTAACCTCCAAAGAGCGTACTTGATCATTCGATTCAATTTCTAAGAAAGCTCGACAGTATTTAAGACCCTCAGTATAGTTCTTTATACGAGCACTCCCAAATGCCAAATAGTATATATAATCACGTTTACCATCTGGGTGTAATCTGGCCAGATCTTCCAACATCATAATTCCCTTAGAACAATAAATGAGATGAGACAGTAATGATATGGGTACATCATTTCAGTGATTCATCGCCGATAATCTAACAAATTATTTTTGTATGTTGGACCATATTACTCACTTTTCTTATGTCGTTGGTATATCGGCTGCGAACTAAGCAGAACGCATACTCGAATTTAGTTTCTGTTGAAACTTCCCCATCCAATTCAAGTTCGTGGGCATATTTTTTCTCAAATTTCTGCAATAGTATTACGTTTTTTAAGTACACATATTTTACGTTACTCAAGTATATCTACCTCAAGTTCATCTTGTGGTACCACTTCATTTAAAAGTTCTTCCATTATTTCACAATCTATCCTTTAATTAACAGTTAAAATTAATTTTTTTTATTTGTTCACAACAATAAAGAAAAAAAAAAATCGCAATAAGATATGTAGTTGTACATGTATTCAGTATTCTGGTATTCAGTACTCAATAATGCCAATTTTTGCAAGTACTCACTTCTTTCAGAGATGTTATTATAAATAAATGCGAATTAACATGAAATACAACTAATAATTTATATACAGCGGTCAAAAAAAGTATTCGACAAACTGCTTGTTTTTCATAATCATGAAAAATATGTTAAAAAAGTTCTACAAAATGAAAAATATAAAAATGCAGATTATTAGCTTAAAGTATTATCTCTTTATTTATGAAACAAAAAATACAACAAAAACAATATTCTGGAAAAAAAATACAAAAACAAAAACATGTAATATTTCAACGCAAAAAAAGTATTCGACAACGTTGCTCTGGTTGTGATTAACGGGAAAAGCACCGTTTCTTTGAAATTTATATTGATGTCTTTCATTATTACTAATATTTTTTAATGTCTTAATTTCATTTATTGAATTAATTGTTAACATGGGTCGAAAGGGTGCAGAGATTTCTTTAGATGTTAAAGAAATAATAATTACACATTTTAAAAAGGGAATAACTGAACAAGAAATAGCAGAAATTGTTGGAAGAACTAGAACAACTATTCACTACATCATAAATAAATACAAAAAAACTAAGAGTATTGAAAATGTACAAAGAAGTGGGCGTCCAAAAAAACTTAATGGAGTAAACGAAAGGTGGATCTTGCGTGAAATAAAAAAAATCCTAAGATCAACGCTACAGTTTTAACAAAACAGCTAGAACATGATCTTAATATCAATGTTACACCTCAGACCGTGCGTAATGTTATACACAATAACGATTATCACGCAAGATCAGCTAGGAAAAAGCCGCATATCTCAAAAAAGAACAGAAAAGCTCGAGTTGACTTCGCAAAAGCGCATGTGAATAAGCCTATGGAGTTTTGGATGAAGACTATTTTTGCTGATGAGTCTAAATTCAACCTATTTGGATGTGATGGTAAGGTTCTGGTGTATAGAAAGCCTAATTCCGAGTTGGAGGAGCGAAATATGGTGCCTACTGTAAAGCACGGTGGTGGCGGTGTTATGGTCTGGGGATGTATGGGGGCTTCAGGCGTGGGTAATTTAGTTTTCATTGATGGAATAATGGACCATCAGTACTACATAAACCTACTCAAGGAAAATCTTAAGCCAAGTGCCGAAATTTTGGGTGTTTCAAGTGATTTTCATTATTATCAGGATAATGATCCAAAACATATGGCCCTAAATACAAGGTTGTGGATGTTGTATAACTGTCCAAACGTGATTAAACCACCTGCACAGTCCCCAAACTTAAACCCCATCGAACGCCTATGGGCCTGCTTAGAGCAAAATATAAGGAAAAGAAATTTCAGGAACAAAAACCAGCTTAAAGCAATCCTTCTAGAAGAGTGGCATAAAATTGACCAAAATTACATTCTAGATCTTGTTAAATCAATGCCAAAGCGTTTAAAAGCCGTTATAAAACAAAAAGGAAGAGCAACTAAATATTAATTATTTATTTTTAATCAATATTTTCCCGTTAATTACAACCAGAGCAACGTTGTCGAATACTTTTTTTGCGTTGAAATATTACATGTTTTTGTTTTTGTATTTTTTTTCCAGAATATTGGTTTTTGTTTTATTTTTCGTTTCATAAATAAAGAGATAATACTTTAAGCTAATAATCTGCATTTTTATATTTTTCATTTTGTAGAATTTTTTTAACATATTTTTCATGATTATGAAAAACAAGCAGTTTGTCGAATACTTTTTTTGACCGCTGTACTTCTGGGGAGCAATTCCGAATAAAGTTGCTTTGCAAAGAGATAAATAATTTATTATTTTCACTTCGCAGTTATTCTTACTTTATGTTTTCATTTTGATCGATTCCCATTCTCGTTATGAAAAAAAATGTTATGATGAATATCTGTCAATTTTATTTCATCCCACTCGTTCCGTGAGTTTTAAAGCATAATTTTATTAAAAAACCAATTAAATATTTTTTTCATTAAAAAATATTTTTTTTCATTAAAAAATATATTACAATTACAATATGGATAAATAAATAAATTATATAAAGAAATGTCTTTATATGCGTTTATGCTTTTGGAATAGAAACAAGAGGCAATTTTTTGTTTTGGTTTTTATGTTTTAATTTTTTTTTGTAGTGTTGAAAACATGGATTTTTCGTATACGATTTGAGCGTTTTTTGTTTTTATAATAAAATTGTAATTGTTGGTTTTATAAATTCTCTAATCCTTTGAGAATTAAAAATTTTGTAATAAAATTAAAATTAGAAAATATAGAAAATGTTAAAAAACAATCAGTTTAAAAATAATTCGCTATCAATGTTTGTAAAATAGTGCAACACTCACATTTTTTCATGAACTTTTTTTTAGTGAAGAAAAAAACTCATATGATAAAACTTTGACAGATAGTTTTCGCAAAAGTAAATCAAGAATCGGATTCTTTGCGAAGTAGGGAAAAATTTTATCACTTTACAGCTTCACACATTCAGAATCGCTACCCAGCTCACTATTAGCGATTTAAGGCTGGATTAGCCAGACGTAAACGTATCTATGTATAGCAATGTCAATGAGTTAAATAGGTATAGAAGATGTTGTGTTGTATATTTTTGTTTCATTCTTTTGCATTGATGATATACAATACATACACAAAACGCAAAGATCCCACGAATTCCAATGTGTGAAATGCGATAAAAATCACCCCCAGGTGAATACCAGCGCATAAATTCTAAGACGTCAACACCCCACTGCGTGAACTGTGGATCAAGGGGTCATCCTGCGAACTGGAGAGTTTGCCCAGCCTATAGAAAAAAAACTTGCCGTACAAAGGGAACGCATAAAAAAGGCTAGTAAAGAAAAGTTTGTTCCCAAAGATAAAGTAAACAATATAATAAACCAATCTTTTCGTTCACCAAGCAGATCATTTGCCAGTCTTTTTCAGGTAAATGCTACCCAAGCTCAAACACATAAACCATCAGTAATTGAAGAATTCTTAAAACTTGCCAATATGTTTCTTTTACCTGAGGAATTTTCGCTGGAACAGCAAATTACAAACTTCCTTAAGGATTTTAAAAACATGCCAAAAATGAAGCTAAAGCAGAGTTCCTGCGGCTTCTTGAGAGTGTGAATAACAAATATGGCCCATAGATCTCTTAAATTTATGACATTTAACGTCCGCTCTCTTGTTAACATCAGTCGCAAAATTAAACTTTCAAATATCCTTCATCATAACCAAATTGATGTAGGATTCATACAAGAATGTCATCTTCGCGGGAATAGAAAAATAAGTCTTAATGGATATAATTTTGTTAGTAATTGCTATTAAAAACACTACATTATATTAGAATTATTTGCGATAAAACACAATTTAATAACGTTTTTATTAAAATAGAAATGTTTTAGTAAAAAATATTTAATAGGGTCTTTATATATACCTTGTGTATACGCCTCACATGAGTTAAACAACAGCTTAAACCAGATTCTCCAACTCAGCAACAATTATGATGGATTTATGGAAAAGTTTTACATAGCTGGCTACAAAACAACTACTTAGATACAAATACAATTTGGGCCGACTAAAATATACCCTAGAGTCGACAAGGTAGGGTGGGAAGAAACTAGGGTAGCACCAATACCTAAAGCTACCCCTGCAATCATAACATCCCTTCTCTATACCTTTTCACCATTTTATTTTTATCTTATCTTCATTCTTTATTGCTACCTTTAATATTTTGTTTTCGAACCCGAATCTATCTCCAAAGGAGCAAGAACACACCCTAGCCCTGAGCAAAGCCGGCTCTATTGGTAGCCCCGCCACAGAGGAGGTAGAAGGATGGAAGGTTCGTTACAAATTTTTATAAAACAGCCACAGGGTGACTATTTTTTTTATCAAATTATTTGATAATTGTTGCAAAACCCTTTCCATCACATACCATAAGTGACCACTACGCTCGTCTAGCTCAACGACGTCAAGGGGGTAACCCCTGTCACTTATGGCAGAGGGCCGAACAATAAAATTCCTAAAAAAAATTTAACACAATAAGAAACAAAAAAAAACTCCAGGCACTGATGACTTACAATATCCTAGACTGACAAAAAACAGATTTACATAGGGACTAAAGGTGGCAATTGACCCACTAGCGGCCCACCCTGCCCTGATAGCCTAATCCTGACTTTTTTAGACTATCCCACGAACAAACACAGAAATTGGTCACCCTACATACTTACGTTAACACACACTACTTAAGTGCTTATCCAGACATGGTAATGTCAATTTAATAACAAAAAAATTACTTTACAAAAAAAATTTACAAAAGAATTTTATTTTTATCAGGGAGGATATACTATACTGAAATTTTTAAAATAAACTAATTGATTAATAAAATGGTTTACTTAAACTAATATGATAAAGAGAAATAGGTATTAGAATGTGAAACAAAAGAAAACAAAAATTGTTTGCCTGTATGTACATTAATAGCAATGAATATGTTATGTATATTGTGATTTATTAACGTTAAGGACCATCACTGATTATTACTTTTTTGCTAAAGCTATACCAAGTCCTAAAATTCCACCTAATACCAGAGCAGCTCCACCAGCAACAGCAATGCCCTTTGCCATCTCCTTGTCGCTTTGTTTTTGAATATATTCCTATTGAACAAAGAAAAAATACAATATAGGAACACATAATAGTCGTTTACCCAACTAACCTCCAAAGAGCGTACTTGATCATTCGATTCAATTTCTAAGAAAGCTCGACAGTATTTAAGACCCTCAGTATAGTTCTTTATACGAGCACTCCCAAATGCCAAATAGTATATATAATCACGTTTACCATCTGGGTGTAATCTGGCCAGATCTTCCAACATCATAATTCCCTTAGAACAATAAATGAGATGAGACAGTAATGATATGGGTACATCATTTCAGTGATTCATAGCCGATAATCTAACAAATTATTTTTGTATGTTGGACCATATTACTCACTTTTCTTATGTCGTTGGTATATCGGCTGCGAACTAAGCAGAACGCATACTCGAATTTAGTTTCTGTCGAAACTTCCCCATCCAATTCAAGTTCGTGGGCATATTTTTTCTCAAATTTCTGCAATAGTATTACGTTTTTTAAGTACACATATTTTACGTTACTCAAGTATATCTACCTCAAGTTCATCTTGTGGTACCACTTCATTTAAAAGTTCTTCCATTATTTCACAATCTATCCTTTAATTAACAGTTAAAATTAATTTTTTTTTATTTGTTCACAACAATAAAGAAAAAAAAAATCGCAATAAGATATGTAGTTGTACATGTATTCAGTATTCTGGTATTCAGTACTCAATAATGCCAATTTTTGCAAGTACTCACTTCTTTCAGAGATGTTATTATAAATAAATGCGAATTAACATGAAATACAACTAATAATTTATATACAGCGGTCAAAAAAAGTATTCGACAAACTGCTTGTTTTTCATAATCATGAAAAATATGTTAAAAAAGTTCTACAAAATGAAAAATATAAAAATGCAGATTATTAGCTTAAAGTATTATCTCTTTATTTATGAAACAAAAAATACAACAAAAACAATATTCTGGAAAAAAAAATACAAAAACAAAAACATGTAATATTTCAACGCAAAAAAAGTATTCGACAACGTTGCTCTGGTTGTGATTAACGGGAAAAGCACCGTTTCTTTGAAATTTATATTGATGTCTTTCATTATTACTAATATTTTTTAATGTCTTAATTTCATTTATTGAATTAATTGTTAACATGGGTCGAAAGGGTGCAGAGATTTCTTTAGATGTTAAAGAAATAATAATTACACATTTTAAAAAGGGAATAACTGAACAAGAAATAGCAGAAATTGTTGGAAGAACTAGAACAACTATTCACTACATCATAAATAAATACAAAAAAACTAAGAGTATTGAAAATGTACAAAGAAGTGGGCGTCCAAAAAAACTTAATGAAGTAAACGAAAGGTGGATCTTGCGTGAAATAAAAAAAATCCTAAGATCAACGCTACAGTTTTAACAAAACAGCTAGAACATGATCTTAATATCAATGTTACACCTCAGACCGTGCGTAATGTTATACACAATAACGATTATCACGCAAGATCAGCTAGGAAAAAGCCGCATATCTCAAAAAAGAACAGAAAAGCTCGAGTTGACTTCGCAAAAGCGCATGTGAATAAGCCTATGGAGTTTAGGATGAAGACTATTTTTGCTGATGAGTCTAAATTCAACCTATTTGGATGTGATGGTAAGGTTCTGGTGTATAGAAAGCCTAATTCCGAGTTGGAGGAGCGAAATATGGTGCCTACTGTAAAGCACGGTGGTGGCGGTGTTATGGTCTGGGGATGTATGGGGGCTTCAGGCATGGGTAATTTAGTTTTCATTGATGGAATAATGGACCATCAGTACTACATAAACCTACTCAAGGAAAATCTTAAGCCAAGTGCCGAAATTTTGGGTGTTTCAAGTGATTTTCATTATTATCAGGATAATGATCCAAAACATATGGCCCTAAATACAAGGTTGTGGATGTTGTATAACTGTCCAAACGTGATTAAACC
This sequence comes from Eustalomyia histrio, assembly GCA_949748255.1. Classification (NCBI taxonomy): domain Eukaryota; kingdom Metazoa; phylum Arthropoda; class Insecta; order Diptera; family Anthomyiidae; genus Eustalomyia; species Eustalomyia histrio. The sequence goes on along the minus strand of OX456526.1, from coordinate 108,427,132 downwards.
ACCTGCACAGTCCCCAAACTTAAACCCCATCGAACGCCTATGGGCCTGCTTAGAGCAAAATATAAGGAAAAGAAATTTCAGGAACAAAAACCAGCTTAAAGCAATCCTTCTAGAAGAGTGGCATAAAATTGACCAAAATTACATTTTAGATCTTGTTAAATCAATGCCGTTAAAAGCCGTTATAAAACAAAAAGGAAGAGCAACTAAATATTAATTATTTATTTTTAATCAATATTTTCCCGTTAATTACAACCAGAGCAACGTTGTCGAATACTTTTTTTGCGTTGAAATATTACATGTTTTTGTTTTTGTATTTTTTTTCCAGAATATTGGTTTTTGTTTTATTTTTCGTTTCATAAATAAAGAGATAATACTTTAAGCTAATAATCTGCATTTTTATATTTTTCATTTTGTAGAATTTTTTTAACATATTTTTCATGATTATGAAAAACAAGCAGTTTGTCGAATACTTTTTTTGACCGCTGTACTTCTGGGGAGCAATTCCGAATAAAGTTGCTTTGCGAAGAGATAAATAATTTATTATTTTCACTTCGCAGTTATTCTTACTTTATGTTTTCATTTTGATCGATTCCCATTCTCGTTATGAAAAAAAATGTTATGATGAATATCTGTCAATTTTATTTCATCCCACTCGTTACGTGAGTTTTAAAGCATAATTTTATTAAAAAACCAATTAAATATTTTTTTCATTAAAAAATATTTTTTTTCATTAAAAAATATATTACAATTACAATATGGATAAATAAATAAATTATATAAAGAAATGTCTTTATATGCGTTTATGCTTTTGGAATAGAAACAAGAGGCAATTTTTTGTTTTGGTTTTTATGTTTTAATTTTTTTTTGTAGTGTTGAAAACATGGATTTTTCGTATACGATTTGAGCGTTTTTTGTTTTTATAATAAAATTGTAATTGTTGTTTTTATAAATTCTCTAATCCTTTGAGAATCAAAAATTTTGTAATAAAATTAAAATTAGAAAATATAGAAAATGTTAAAAAACAATCAGTTTAAAAATAATTCGCTATCAATGTTTGTAAAATAGTGCAACACTCACATTTTTTCATGAACTTTTTTTTAGTGAAGAAAAAAACTCATATGATAAAACTTTGACAGATAGTTTTCGCAAAAAAAAATTAGAAAATATAGAAAATGTTAAAAAACAATCAGTTTAAAAATAATTCGCTATCAATGTTTGTAAAATAGTGCAACACTCACATTTTTTCATGAACTTTTTTTTAGTGAAGAAAAAAACTCATATGATAAAACTTTGACAGATAGTTTTCGCAAAAGTAAATCAAGAATCGGATTCTTTGCGAAGTAGGGAAAAATTTTATCACTTTACAGCTTCACACATTCAGAATCGCTACCCAGCTCACTATTAGCGATTTAAGGCTGGATTAGCCAGACGTAAACGTATCTATGTATAGCAATGTCAATGAGTTAAATAGGTATAGAAGATGTTGTGTTGTATATTTTTGTTTCATTCTTTTGCATTGATGATATACAATACATACACAAAACGCAAAGATCCCACGAATTCCAATGTGTGAAATGCGATAAAAATCACCCCCAGGTGAATACCAGCGCATAAATTCTAAGACGTCAACACCCCACTGCGTGAACTGTGGATCAAGGGGTCATCCTGCGAACTGGAGAGTTTGCCCAGCCTATAGAAAAAAAACTTGCCGTACAAAGGGAACGCATAAAAAAGGCTAGTAAAGAAAAGTTTGTTCCCAAAGATAAAGTAAACAATATAATAAACCAATCTTTTCGTTCACCAAGCAGATCATTTGCCAGTCTTTTTCAGGTAAATGCTACCCAAGCTCAAACACATAAACCATCAGTAATTGAAGAATTCTTAAAACTTGCCAATATGTTTCTTTTACCTGAGGAATTTTCGCTGGAACAGCAAATTACAAACTTCCTTAAGGATTTTAAAAACATGCCAAAAATGAAGCTAAAGCAGAGTTCCTGCGGCTTCTTGAGAGTGTGAATAACAAATATGGCCCATAGATCTCTTAAATTTATGACATTTAACGTCCGCTCTCTTGTTAACATCAGTCGCAAAATTAAACTTTCAAATATCCTTCATCATAACCAAATTGATGTAGGATTCATACAAGAATGTCATCTTCGCGGGAATAGAAAAATAAGTCTTAATGGATATAATTTTGTTAGTAATTGCTATTAAAAACACTACATTATATTAGAATTATTTGCGATAAAACACAATTTAATAACGTTTTTATTAAAATAGAAATGTTTTAGTAAAAAATATTTAATAGGGTCTTTTAGCCTGTTCCTCTATTTCGAAAGAACACGTTCGTTCGCTTTCTAGTCGAAAGAAAACTGATTTGGGTTTCTCTAACTCTATTTCTATGCGAACGATGACTCGAACGACAAGTCGAATGAAAACGTAACTGTTTTCATACAAAATTTGGTTTCTCTATTTCGAACAGCTCGAACGCAAATGTCAAAATCAGTCACTTGCTATTTTTTTGTCGAGTAAATATATATTTGATATTTTTAAAAGCAAAATGAAGTAAAAAAGCAATGGATAACAAAAAGTAAGTACAAAATAATACAAATATTTATAGTTTATTAAAATTTTAAATTTTAGTTAAAAAAAAATCAACAATGGACCATCCGAAGACGAGTGTATTTTATATGGAAGAAAGGCCTGATTTTGCCAGAAGGACTCTGGTGTTCGGAGCAAACAAATTTTACGCAGAGGAGGAATATTTGACCAGAAAACTAAACTCCGTTTCACCCCCTATTACGCTGTTGCTGAGTGGAAAAGGTATGTGTGTGTTGTTTGTGGCTTACGTTTGCCCAAGAAACTCATATTTACATTTTTAATTTTACATCTTTTATTTTACAAGGACTTTAGCAGTGACCGCACCGAACAGACAACAGGCAACAGAAAAGCTCTTCAAACAACAATTTTACCACAACCAATCGATAACAAAAATTTTCACAAATAAACAGACTTTCCAATAAAAATTGATTTGTTTATTGTTATTTTTTTTATTTCATTTGTCATATACAGCTGATCACTGTTAAACAGGGTTGTTTTTGTCTTTAAGCAGTTTAGTAGTATTTTTGCTACTTTTAAAGAAAATTTTAACAAATGCTCAAAATATATGATCTGGCATCTCTGTGATTTGTAAATGCGTAAGAAACAAAAATTGACACACGTAAGTCAAGTCGATCGAAGCCTTTCGAAATAGAGAAACCCAAATTGACTCGAATTCGAGTGACTTGCTATCGTTCGACTAGTTTTTCGTTCGAGATCGAGGAACAGGCTATTTATATATACCTTGTGTATACGCCTCACATGAGTTAAACAACAGCTTAAACCAGATTCTCCAACTCAGCAACAATTATGATGGATTTATGGAAAAGTTTTACATAGCTGGCTACAAAACAACTACTTAGATACAAATACAATTTGGGCCGACTAATAGCCTGTTCCTCGATCTCGAACGAAAAACTAGTCGAACGATAGCAAGTCACTCGAATTCGAGTCAATTTGGGTTTCTCTATTTCGAAAGGCTTCGATCGACTTGACTTACGTGTGTCAATTTTTGTTTCTTACGCATTTACAAATCACAGAGATGCCAGATCATATATTTTGAGCATTTGTTAAAATTTTCTTTAAAAGTAGCAAAAATACTACTAAACTGCTTAAAGACAAAAACAACCCTGTTTAACAGTGATCAGCTGTATATGACAAATGAAATAAAAAAATAACAATAAACAAATCAATTTTTATTTGGAAAGTATGTTTATTTGTGAAAATTTTTGTTATCGATTGGTTGTGGGTGAAATTGTTGTTTGAAGAGCTTTTCTGTTGCCTGTTGTCTGTTCGGTGCGGTCACTGCTAAAGTCCTTGTAAAATAAAAGATGTAAAATAAAAAATGTAAATATGAGTTTCTTGGGCAAACGTAAACCACAAACAACACACAAATACCTTTTCCACTCAGCAACAGCGTAATGGGGGGTGAAACGGAGTTTAGTTTTCTGGTAAAATTTTCCTCCTCTGTGGAAAATTTGTTTGCTCCGAACACCAGAGTCCTTCTGGCAAAATCAGGCCTTTCTTCCATATAAAATACAAGCGTCTTCGGATGGTCCATTGTTGAATTTTTTTTAACTAAAATTTAAAATTCTCAATAATCTATTAATATTTGTATTATTTTGTACTTACTTTTTGCTATCCATTGCTTTTTTTACTTCATTTTGCTTTTAAAAATATCAAATATATATTTACTCGACAAAAAAATAGCAAGTGACTGATTTTGACATTTGCGTTCGAGCTGTTCGAAATAGAGAAACCAAATTTTGTATGAAAACAGTTACGTTTTCGTTCGACTTGTCGTTCGAGTCATCGTTCGCATAGAAATAGAGTTAGTGGACCCCAAATCAGTTTTCTTTCGACTAGAAAGCGAACGAACATGTTCTTTCGAAATAGAGGAACAGGCTATAAAATATACCCTAGAGTCGACAAGGTAGGGTGGGAAGAAACTAGGGTAGCACCAATACCTAAAGCTACCCCTGCAATCATAACATCCCTTCTCTATACCTTTTCACCATTTTATTTTTATCTTATCTTCATTCTTTATTGCTACCTTTAATATTTTGTTTTCGAACCCGAATCTATCTCCAAAGGAGCAAGAACACACCCTAGCCCTGAGCAAAGCCGGCTCTATTGGTAGCCCCGCCACAGAGGAGGTAGAAGGATGGAAGGTTCGTTACAAATTTTTATAAAACAGCCACAGGGTGACTATTTTTTTATCAAATTATTTGATAATTGTTGCAAAACCCTTTCCATCACATACCATAAGTGACCACTACGCTCGTCTAGCTCAACGACGTCAAGGGGGTAACCCCTGTCACTTATGGCAGAGGGCCGAACAATAAAATTCCTAAAAAAAATTTAACACAATAAGAAACAAAAAAAAACTCCAGGCACTGATGACTTACAATATCCTAGACTGACAAAAAACAGATTTACATAGGGACTAAAGGTGGCAATTGACCCACTAGCGGCCCACCCTGCCCTGATAGCCTAATCCTGACTTTTTTAGACTATCCCACGAACAAACACAGAAATTGGTCACCCTACATACTTACGTTAACACACACTACTTAAGTGCTTATCCAGACATGGTAATGTCAATTTAATAACAAAAAAATTACTTTACAAAAAAAATTTACAAAAGAATTTTATTTTTATCAGGGAGGATATACTATACTGAAATTTTTAAAATAAACTAATTGATTAATAAAATGGTTTACTTAAACTAAAAAAAACGGTAAGTATGAAATTTTGAAATTAAATTTACGCAATCTTATTACAAAAAAAAAACTAATTAAATTATTAACACCAATAAAAAAACTACAATAAATCCCAAAATTAATTTCTACAAAAAAAAAAAAAAATTGAACCCTGGACCAAATTATGGTATCTGATTATATCGCAAGCCTATATGAGAGAGCTCTCTAATATCGATGTCACGGCCTGTTCTAAAAATGGCCGTTCACGCGGGTAATGTTATTCACTAATACAAAAATTTTCGGGCTTACAAAATGGACGATACTTGTCTAAACTAACGCTATCCTAATCCTCCTAACAATATTTTTCTTAAAACTATCTTAACTAACTGTTTTTTTTAAATTTAGAATTTCCTGATTTCAATTTTTATCTGAGAATTATATTTCCCTGCCCTGACTGATCTTTGAACAACAAAACAAACAAAAAAAACGCACCTCTCTTTAACTGTCCAGGAAACAGCTACTTACAATACAAATCTCCGGGGTTGATGACTTCACTATTAAAAGGGACGACGGCAAAATGGAGTCTCCCTTAGATGCAGCACTTTGTTAATTCCCAAATTCAAGGGCTGAGGTTCGTTCTCCGATTCTGTGCTTCGGTTGTTTCCTTGGTTTAGCAGCTTTAAACGTTTATGGCTCTTAATGGCCTCCTTTTTGTCCTTCGGATTATATATTTTGTATAAAACAACCTACTATTAACACATCTATCTCAGGAATAATCTCACAAGACACCCGCCAAGCCACCAAGCCAATTTTCTCAAAGAAAACTCCGCCCACTACTTCCACTGGCCGTAATCATTGCCACTCAAATTTGTCCGCTATATCCTTTTTTTATACCCATTCACTCATAAGATTTAACGGCTCACTAGGGTCGACTCACTCCAAACACCCGTCCCTAATAACATTTCCTTATTTAAGCTAATTACCTAAAACATTCATTTAATTATCTAATTATTATTTTCTTTTTGTTCTGTTTGTTATTATTATTACTCTTTATTTATTCCTTAGCCTATGGTTATTCTTATTTTCATTCTCTTATCATACTTTCACAACCGTTACGGTCAGCTGTTTGTAGAAAGCAGTGAAATTAACAGTCTGACGATAAAGAAACCATACAATCCGCTACATAATATATATTAACAAAATGCGATAATACAAATTTCGTTTGCTGTTCCATTTCGTTCGTATAAAAATGGGTCACCCTGTGGCTGATTTAAAAAAATAAATACCTCGGGATGTCTTCCGGACCTCTGGTTTATTTTTAATATCGCAGTACTCTACTAGAGCAAAAATTTTTTCCGTTTTGTCCTATCTCGCTTAGTTTTCGAGATACCGGTCATTTTAAAAAATGTTAAATATCTAAGCGAGATTTGCAAATTAATTTTAATGTTTTTTTTATTTTGTTTTGATTCGCAAATCAAATCAATCTTTTTTTAATACCCAAATAAAAAAAATATTATCTTTGAAATGATTTGATTCAATTTAATCAAAAAAGATTCAAATGAATTTGATTAATATTGTGATTTTAAATCTGATTTAATAAATTTATTTGTAAAATATTTAATCAATAATCCCAAATATAAAAGGTATGACTAAAGGTTGTTGGCAATTCCGAATAGGAAAAGTACGTTTTAAGGTGAGTAAGATACCGGTCATTTTAAAAAATGTTAAATATCTAAGCGATATTTGCAAATTAATTTTAATGTTTTTTTATTTTGTTTTGATTCGCAAATCAAATCAATTTTTTTTTAATACCCAAATAAAAAAAAATATTATCTTTGAAATGATTTGATTCAATTTAATCAAAAAAGATTCAAAAGAAATTGATTAATATTGTGATTTTAAATCTGATTTAATAAATTTATTTGTAAAATATTTAATCAATAATCCCAAATATAAAAGGTATGACTAAAGGTAGTTGGCAATTCCGAATAGGAAAAGTACGTTTTGAGGTGAGTAAGGAACATGATTAAAATGTGTGCAAATTGATCCATAATTCCAGAAATATAGATTAAGCAAATGCATAAAAGTCATATAAATTAAAAGCAACAAATAAAAATATAAATTTCGGCGTAAAAATATAAATAAGCCGGTTTCTAGCCGAAAAATTTTCTGTGACGGTGGCCATAAAAAATCGACGGCGGCTAGGCGCGAAAAGCGTTCAGCCATTCGGCGCAGGTCTCTGTCAGAACAACAAAATTCCGTTCTGCAAATATTTTACACAATCATTAGAACAAATTATAAAAATGAATAGGTACGCAAAGCTATTATTAAATATTATCAAATCTAATAAAGTAGCATCAACACGGTCACACTTTACATATTATCCAGACAAAAATGTAACACCAGCAGGATCGCAGGCTGTTCAAAAAATGAATATGTTCCAAGCTATCAATAATGCATTGGATATTGCTCTAAAGCAGGATCAGAGCGCATTGTTGTTTGGTGAGGATGTCGGGTTTGGCGGCGTATTTCGTTGCTCGATTAACCTAAGAGATAAGTATGGAAAGGATCGAGTCTTCAACACTCCGCTTTGTGAGCAGGGCATAGCTGGTTTTGCCATTGGAATTGCCAATGTAGGTGCCACAGCTATAGCAGAAATTCAATTTGCCGATTACATTTTCCCAGCTTTTGATCAGATTGTAAATGAAGCAGCTAAATGTCGTTATCGCAGTGGTGGTCTATTTGACTGTGGATCTTTGACATTCCGAGTTCCTTGTGGCGCAGTTGGACATGGCGCCTTATACCATAGTCAAAGTCCCGAGGCTTATTTTGCACATACTCCAGGCTTAAATGTGGTAGTTCCCCGCGGTCCTAGTAAGGCCAAGGGGCTGCTACTGGCATGTATTAAAAATCCCAATCCGTGCATTGTTTTTGAACCGAAAACTTTGTACCGAGCAGCTGTGGAAGAAGTTCCTTTAGATGATTATGTATCTGAAATTGGCAAAGCAGACATCCTCAGAAAAGGCAAAGATGTCACACTCATTGGTTGGGGTACACAAGTCCATGTATTGCTTGAGGTCTGTATAGTAAAGCTATTGAAGAGTAATTGAACACACATTGTTTATTCTGAAAAAATTTCAGGCAGCTGAAATGGCTGAAAAAGAATTGAAAATTGAATGTGAAGTAATTGATTTAGTTTCAATTTTACCCTGGGATAGAGAAACTGTGGCAAATGTAAGTAAAACTAAAAATTAAAAAGGGTTATTTGATGGATAACATAAAAAATCTTTTCTTAGTCTGCTAAAAAAACTGGACGAGTGATTGTTTCACATGAGGCTCCACTAACACAAGGTTTTGGTGCAGAAGTTGCTGCTTACATTCAAGAGAAATGTTTTTTGCATTTAGAAGCCCCCATTAAACGGGTAACTGGCTGGGACACACCATTCCCCCATGTTTTTGAGCCATTTTATTTGCCAAACAAATTCCGCTGTATAACAGCTATTAAAGATTTGATCAATTACTAGAGCCACTAGCATTTGATTAACGGCTCCAAAGACAATTTTTTTAAACTATTTTGTGCAATAATAAACCTAACGAAACTGATGCATTTATTTATAATTTAATTTTATGAAACAACTTGTATATACATATATTTTATGGCATAATATAAACAATTTATACAGAAAATGGGTTAAAACCTGTTTCAAATCACTTACGTTTATATTACGAAATTTGACTATTAATTATGGATGGTAACCAAACAAATGCGGTTATCGGTAAGGGTAACGCTATTTTCTATTATTTCGGTAACGTTATTTTAAGGATAACGTTTTTTTCAGTTATTACGGTAACGGTATTTTAGGGATAACGATTTTTTCAGTTATTTCGGTAACGGTATTTTAGCGATAACGGTATTTGCCATTATTTCGGTAACGTTATTTTTGTTATTAAAGTATCGGTATTTTAATGACAACGCTAGTTTCAAGTCACACCAATATATTTAACCCCCTCATGATCAGACTTTTGGATGATATATATGTGTACAGAGAATATATTTTTGGATATTGAAATATCTTTAAGCCCCTTGCAGAAATATCTTTAACTAACACAAACATTTTTACATAATGAACCACAGATGGTTTGAAATTAATTGGCAAAAAGTAAGTAGCCCGAAAAAATTGCAAATCTAATTAGATCCAGCAATATATTTGGGTATTTACAAGTATTTGAATTGATCCGAAAAATGGCAGATCAAATATATTTAAGGATAAAGTAATTTAAAATTTATCCGAAAAATCTAAGATCGAATTGTATCAGATTAGATCCAATATACACGAAAACTACAAATTTTCCAATTGTATTTTAGAAATAGTCAATTGTATTTCAGAAATAAAAAACAGTACAGTTGTGAAGTTGTTATATTTAATTTCGTTATTGTCTTGTATTTTCATATGCTGAAACTAGAAAGTTGAAATTTTGTATGCAGGTTCCTTCTCCAGTGTAGATAACAGCTATTGCGTGATTTTTGGAAAATCCAAAGCGGAGGGGCAACAAGCGGAAAATTTTCCCCCTTTGACGGCCTGCCAAAACCGCTGGAGCTGGGAAGTTAAAATGTGCAATTATGAAAATGTACAGATGTGCAAATGTAGAAATTTACAATAGTGCACATGTGCAAATTTACAAAAGTGCAAATGGACAAATGTGTAAATATACATAATATATATGTAACAAATTTGAAATATGCTTTTCCTGGAATATGTGCTAACTAATCGATAAAGTCTTCCCCTTAACAAACCGTTAGACCTAGGAAGTTGAAATCCAACGGTGAGGGGCAGAAAAGATAAAAATTCTCACCCTTGATGTCCTGCCGAAACCGCTGGAGCTGGGAAGTTGAAATTCGGTGCATAGGTTCCTTCTCCGGTGTAGACATTCAGCTGGGTCGGATTTTTGTAAGAGTACGGAGAGGGGCAAAAAGGTGAAAAGTCTCCCCCTTAACGGGCTGCTAAACACGGATTTACCTACAAACCTAAAATTTTGAATATCTGTTAACTGAAGTATGTGCTAACTCATTGCTCAGCTACATTTTAGAATTTTATCCAGGTACATGGTAAATATGTGTTATCTGGAGTATGGACTTAGTCATTATTGAGGTACATCTTAGAATTTTGGTCTGGGACATGGTATATATTGGGGACTCCGTGTAATTATCTGGGAACTCAGTATACTCCCAGGTGTAAGCCTGGGCAATCATGGCTGCATTAATGGTGCTAAATTGGTTCTGATTTAATACAATTATATAACTATATATAATATTTATTATTAACTAAGAAAAAATGTTGAGAAATAATTATATTGTTACAGAAATTCTTTTTACTCGTAGAAACACAAATCCCCATATGTTAGCCCTGAAATGTAAAACAATTAAATGGCAACCCTTCACCATAACTAAAGTTTCTTCTGTCAAACTGTAAAAGAACATTCTCAAAGTTGCCAGTATACGTGCGACCTCCGTGACACAGGGTATACCAGTGATGTCAGAAGTGACAGCTGTCAAACGAGTGATCCAAAACCGTATGGTGAGGATTGTTGTTGTATTTCATATCCTAGGCGAGAGAGATTTAAAAACAATGTATACAAAAAAATTATGTGTAAAAGTGAACAACTACACAGCATGCTTTAAAACATATGATCGCCAAAAATATCAAAAAGATACCATAGAAGTGCAACATGACTGTATTTACTAAGATTGTTGTTTCATAAACTTAGTACAAACTCACAACAAATTTTATACTTGGGTTACATATTGTAATAACAAAAACTGTTTTATATTTTTATAACATTATTGCACATGATTAATGTATTTTTTTAATTTTATCTCAGTATTCAAAAGAACAAAACATACAACAAAGTTTCACATTTATATGATCTATGAAATGTATAAGCAAATAAACACACTCACAAAACACATTTAATTAATCGTCAGCTTATTATTAGTTTGCCCAACGATTTAAAAGAAAAACAATAAAAATGGTTTTCATTCTTAATTTTATATCAAAGTTGATATTAGTTATCTCAGTTATGATGCCAGATATCGAAAAACGGGTTTCAGAATTAGAAAGAGGATATTGATATTATATATAATCCATTCGCCTCTATTATTACAAAAATGGTGAGTGGGCCAAACCAATAATAAGCTGACGAATTTGAAAATCAGACGCAAGAAAGAGAGACAGAATAATTGTCATACAGTTGTTTCACCTACAGTTTTGCATAGCGCAGTTGCTTTTATAGTGTATTAAAATAGTAGTTTCCACGTAGTTTTCTAAAAGGCCGTAAGGGAAAAAAAGGCGCTCTAATCACCGTGTCTTCACTGTGTACGCTGTGGTTCTAAAGAAAACTGTAGATACACCAAATACTCTGGAAAAGATTCGGCACCAACAAGGACTTGTCCTAAAAATCGTGGTATGCACGATGGTAGCTGATGGCATGAAGATTGTTAAAATCTTTATTGCAAATTTTCGCAAAAAAAAAACAGTTTTTGAGAAAATTTGCCTTTTTTTGAACATTTTTATTTTTTAATTGTGGTACCAGAAATCCATGGGGGTAGATTGCGCTAAAACTAGGACTTGTCCTAAAAATCGTGAAACGCACAATAGTAGCTGTTGGTATGAGGATTCTAAAAATCTTTGTTGCAAATTTTTTAAAAAGAACAGCGCAATCTACCCCCATGAATTTCCGGTATCACAACTAAAAAATAAAAATGTTTATAAAAACTGATTTTTTTTAAATTTGCAATAAAGATTTTAAGAATCTTCATGCCATTAGCTACCATCGTGCATACTACGATTTTTAGGACAAGTCCTTGTTGGTGCCGAATCTACAATTTTCTTTAAAACTATTTGGCTATTTCTCCTTTTTTTAAAAAAAGTTTGTGAGTTTTTGGCACTTGCATGTGCCAACGGGGGTAAAACACAATCAATGTAATCGAAAAAGACAAATAAAAATTTTATTAAAATAACAGGATTTATATTAAAAAAATCTATCTCAAATACGGAATATCATGTTGGCTCGAAAAATTTTTGTGTTAAATGTATTTAAATAAGCTTTCTAATAAGACCCAGTTTGTTTCGTTCTGATAACGCATGCCACAGGGTATACCAGTGATGTCAGAAGTGACAGCTGTCAAACGAGTGATCCAAAACCGTATGGTGAGGGTTGTTGTTGTATTTCATGTCCTAGGCGAGAAAGAGATTTAAAAACAATGTATACAAAAAAATAATGTGTAAAAGTGAACAACTACACAGCATGTTTTAAAACATATGATCGCCAAAAATATCAAAGAGATACCATAGAAGTGCAACATGACTGTATTTACTAAAATTGTTGTTTTATAAACTTAGTACAAACTCACAACAAATTTTATACTTGGGTTACATATTGTAATAACAAAAACTGTTTTATGTTTTTATAGCATTTTTGCACATAATTAATGTATTTTTTTATTTTATCTCAGTATTCAAAAGAACAAAACATACAACAAAGTTTCACATTTATATGATCTGTGAAATGTATAAGCAAATAAACACACTCACAAAACACATTTAATTAAACGTCAGCTTATTATTAGTTTGCCCAAAGATTTAAAAGAAAAACAATGAAAATGGTTTTCATTCTTAATTTTATATCAAAGTTGATATTAGTTATCTCAGTTATGATGCCAGATATCGAAAAACGGTTTTCAGAATTAGAAAGAGGATATTGATATTATATATAATCCAATCGCCTCTATTATTACAAAAATGGTGATTGGGCCAAACCAATAATAAGCTGACGAATTGGAAAATCAGACGCAAGGAAGAGAGACAGAATAAATGTAATACAGTTGTTTCACCTACAGTTTTTCATAGCGCAGTTGCTTTTATAGTGTATTAAAATAGTAGTTTCCACGTAGTTTTCTAAAAGGCCGTAAGGGAAAAAAGGCGCTCTAATCACCGTGTCTTCACTGTGTACGCTGTGACGCATGCCAAAGTAAAATATATATACATTAAATGAAATATCAAAAATCGGAAAATATGGCCCGACGACACATATATTTTTTTTTTAACTAAAATTATATGGGAATGATATAAACCAACTTTTACAGCTTGCTGTATAAACACAACTTATAAACATCGCTTGCCTGAAGCGGCCTATAGACTGTCAAGTATTCGGGGCAGCATGCTTGTCGGCTGTATGAATTCGATCGAGCCAACACACACGAGGCTAATTTTTAAGCGCACAATTTTTCTTCTTTTCCTAAAACATGGGAATTATATTCATCTGGCATAAAATGTATACGTATACATAGCTTTGTGTGTGTCAATGTTTTTTGTATTTAATTAACGTTTGGCTTTTTTTTTCAAATATGCATGTATTAGTTTTGTGCTGCAAATGCGGGGTAGAAGCTGCTTGAAAACTATTCTCTTCGCCCCGCTTGCCCACAAGCTGGCATGTTATGCCAGCACAATTGTTGTAATGTGTGATAGCTCATATATATCATATAATATCTTGTTTGTCGGATTTACAAACACGTTGGACGAAAACAAATTTATTTGCTTGTCAAAAATGATTCATTGTAGAATTGCGTGCTTTTCATAAACACTAGAGTATTCAAAAACCGAAACCGGTTTCTTTATTTTTAAAAACCGATCGGTTTCGAATATTTTGTAAATTCAAAGAAAACCGAAAACCGGTCTTTTTTGTTCAGTAAACCGGTTTTTTTAATTACATCACCAACTGTGTTACTTGGGTTTCTTTTTTTTCCGAATACTGTTATAATCGTTTGTTTGGTTATCAAGATTTAGATGTAAGTCTGATAGATTCCGATGAAGACTTTACTTTGGATATTCCAAGTTCAAATAGTTTAATTTCTGATATAATTAACACAACAAACAGTATTCGAAATCCTAAAAAAGAGCCTGTGTAAAATCATTCATCATTATATGATGATTTCATATATCTGATAAATGCGACAAAAGAACTAAAAAGTTGGAAAATTTATATAATTGTTTCTTGACTATTTGTCCAACATCTACTATTAGTGAAAGAGTATTTTCCACTTCTAGCTTTATCAAAAGCAAACATAAAATCGTCTTAAAACGAAGCATTTGAATTACATATTATTTCTAAAATATTATTTTAGAACTGAAAAATTGATTTTCTTTTTACATATTTAAAATGTAATATTAAAAAAACTTATTTAACGCCAAACGTTTTAAACGTTAAAATTACTAACGTACCTAATTTTACCAATTTACAAACTTAATGATCTTTATTCATTTGATATGATATAGTTTTATAATATTCATTTTTAAGATATTATATTAAAAAATATTGGTTTTAAGTTCATTTTTTGTTGAAATGAAATACAATAAAAAAGTAAATTTAAATGAATATATATGTATTATATGTATTTTGTTTCAAAGAATGTATTTTTTTATTTTTATTAATAAAAACAATTAACAAATTATATAAGCTTTTTATTCAAATTAAAAAAAAACCGAAAAAACCGGTTTTACCTGCAAAAACCGAAACCGAAAGCGGTTTTTTTAAAATTCGATTTTTCGAAGAAAACCGAAACCGGTTTTTTCAAAAGCCGGTTTTTTGAATACTCTACTCCAATTTTTAAAGTATATTGCACAGGCATTTATATGCTATTAAAAGCTGTAATCTGTACAAAATATTTATATATAGGAAAATCATCAAACATGCTTTATGGTGTATGTCAAACAAATTTTCATGTTTGTCAAGCACGATCAATAGCATGCTTGATCGTCTATTGGCCGCTTTAACTACTCTCTCACCATGATACTATGGACTGCCAATATAAGTAGAATTGTACCATGTTTTCCATCCCTGGTACCAAACAACAAAAATTACTTTTTTAGTTATAATCACAACGTGGAAACTACTATTTCGACAACTAAGATATGACTAATTGTAGGTGAAACAAATATATGACAAATTAAATGTGTTTATTTGCTTATACATTTCACAGATCATATAAATGTAAACCTTTGTTGTATGTTTTGTAAGAACATACAACAATACTGAGAATATATTAAAAAAATACATTAATTATGTGCAAAAATGTTATAAAAACGTAAAACAGTTTTTGTTATTACAATATGTAACCCAAGTATAAAATTTTTTGTGAGTGTACTAAGTTTATGAAACAACAATTTTAGTAAATACAGTCATGTTGCACTTCTATGGTATCTTTTTGATACTTTTGGCGGTCATATGTTTTAAAACATGCTGTTTAGTTGTTCACTTTTACAGATTATTTTTTGTATACATTGTTTTAAAATCTCTTTCTCGACTAGGACATAAATTACAACAACAACCCTCACCATACGGTTTTGGTTCACTCGTTTGACAGCTGTAACTTTTGACATCACTGTATACCCGTTATAATCCTAGCCAAGTAGTACAATAACTATATGGAATTGCTGTTTCTACAATGAAAACTATTTATTACTTCAGGCAGTATTGTAAGTCAGCAGCTAACCCGCTAAAGGAAATTGTCATTCAAAAAAATAAACTTGATTTTGCAAAATTACGTTGCCCTAGCAAGGTTCCTGATCAACCGGTAAAAGAGAGATTTTCTGCACATTTTCAAGAAGTAGAGATCGATACAAAAACTATACAATTGTTGGAACGCCTTTCACTAGTAAATTTAGATGGTAAAGAAGCGTTAAAAACTCTACAGACCAGTATACAGTTTGCAGTAAAAATAGAAAATATTGATTCGACAAATACTAAACCTTTTTATACCGTACTTGAGGAAGAACCATTGTACTTGCGTGTTGACCAAGTACGCGAGGGTAATTGTCGCGAGGAAGTTTTGCAAAACGCAAAAACAACAGACGAAGATTATTTTATTTCGCCACCCGGCAATATACCCTTACAACAGGATGATAAAGTATTTGAATAGATACATATAAAGAATGCCGTAGTTAACAAAGAATAATGAAATCCTTAAACCTAATTTTAAAATCTTTACAAAAATCGCAATATTTAACAACACATTGCTTAGAGAGTAGTGTAAAAAATAAGCATACTATTTTCAATCCTATTTTTCTTAAAAATGGCCAAAAACTTCGGCAACAATTGCTACTTCAATGGCTTAATACACCAACTGATTGGGCTCAAAGTCGTATACAAGAAACTAAACCAAACTTTGTAGAGAACAATGGACGGTTATACTTTATACAATGCAGAGAATTTCAAAAAGATTATCAACGATTTTGCCAATCACTTAAAGGTAATTTTCATCCAATTCTTTTAAAAAAAATTAAAAAAAGCACATTGAACCCTCAACGTGAAAAAGGGCTTTTTAAATGGAATAACATTGATGATAATGCTACTCTCTTAGTCTCTGACTATTTTGTTCCTGCATCAAATGGCTTAGAAAAATTTTATAATATACAGAGAGAACGCAAGATTTGGTGGATGCGTTATTCCGCCAACCCCAGTCGCTATTTTGTTGAACCATTCAATCTAATAGCAGAGCCCAACATTGATGATAAATTTCAAAATAAATGCCAGTCGATAACAATCAAATCGAATTTTGCTTATGATGTTAATGATATGGAAAGTATTACTTTAGTACCTTTTAATGAATTGAAAATTTGCAATGGGAATAACAAGAAGGCATCGCAAATATCCGTTATACGTTCCGTTATTAGTTTGAATATCACAACATGGGGTATGTATAACCATCCTGTCCCGCTTTTTAATCTTCAAAAGGTACATGAGTGCGGATTCGCACTTAAGAAACTTTTAACGTGCTACTTTTAAGGTTAAATATTTCTATATTTCAACAAATTCACCTCCCATATGGATGCGAATTCGCACTAGTGTACCGTATACGAGTGTCGAATGAAAAATTCAAAAACGTGTTGTGTAATTTAAGAAATATATAAATAAACTTAATAGATATTATGACTAACAATAGACCAAATATTAGGTTAAATACTTAATAAGTTTCGTCATAACTATTCTAGGCAAAAAAATGCAAATAGGCTGAGCTTTGTTGCATTGTATGCAAATGATGTGTGTGAATACCCTCAGTATACATATACAGTTATGTGCGAAAAAATAGGGACACTTGCATGCAACAAATTTGAAGTAAAAAAACACACTTACATTTTGGACAGAAACTACAATATTATTTTTAGATTATAGTACAACAACAAATCTTCATTTTAAGCAACAACTAAAACTTTGTTGTTGCAATAGAAAAGACTAACATTAAAAAGTATTATAATTTCCTATAGTCGCATGTGTATAAAAATAGGGACAGTAAGAAAATGGTTTGAAATATTATTAGTATTTTATATTTTTTGATTGAAATATAATAGTGGTCATTGTATCTAATAGATGGAAATATTTCTGTATCATATTTGTGCTAAGTATGGAGACAAGGGTGAAAATAGGAACAGATTGTCATATGCATGGAATTTTAAATTTTTTTTTTGTGCCAGACTACTTCGTTGGTATTGTTTATCAATTCTAAGCCAAACAAAAGAAGACCTGATCAATATTAAGTCCTTAGAAAGCTGATTTACTATCGAAAATCGAAAGTTATTTACAAATTTTAAAGAGCAACGAAAGTTAAAGTTTGTTTTTTGGGAATTTCAATACGGTACACTGAAGGCATCAATGTTTTTATTTTAACATTTATAGTTTTTAATTGTCAGACGTTGAAACAAGTTTTTGGTAATCTTAATTCTACTTAATTCTTAAAATAGTCTAAAAATACAAAAAAGAAAGTCGTGATGATGCAAAATAATATTTAAATGCATTTAATATTTTAAATGTCTTACTTATTTGATAATAAAATTAACAAACAAGAGTTATTTGATCGTTTTCGCTTTAATTGTATCATTTATTATCCGGGTGCTTCGACTAAGGAATTTAGTAAAACCGTACATATAATTTACTTGGTCTTGAAATTTAAAATTACAAATCGTAGAATAAATCTCTAAATATCATTATGTAGCTAAACACTTCTTTTTAAAACTATCAACTAATAATTGCAATGTGAATTAAAAACCCACAATAAACAAAATTAATTTTGCGATCCTCTTGAAAATTTGTAAATAATTTCCGATTTTCGATAGGAAATCAGCTTTCTAAGGACTTAAAAGTAATCAGGTCTTCTTTTGTTTGGCTTACAATTGACAAACAATACTAACAAAGTAGTCTGGCACAAAAAAAAAATTGAAAATTCCATGCATATGGCAATCTGTTCCGATTTTCTATATCCCATACCTTTTCCACCCTTGGCTCCATACTTGGTACATTTATTTACATAAATATGATACAAAAATGTTTCCATCTATTAGATACAATGACCACTATTATATTTCAATCAAAAAATATAAAATACTAATAATATTTCAAACCATTTTCTTACTGTCCCTATTTTTATTCACATGCGACTATAGGAAATTATAATACTTTTTAATGTTGGTTTTTTCTATTGCAACAACAAAATTTTAGTTGTTGCTTTAAATGAAGATTTGTTGTTGTACTATAATCTAAAAATAATATTGTTAGTTTCTTTCCAAAATGTAAGTGTGTTTTTTTACTTCAAATTTGTTGCATGCAAGTGTCCCTATTTTTTCGCACATAACTGTATATCGTTAGCTAAAATACAAAACCTCGAGATTATCAAAACAAACTTTGGTTTAGCTTTCTTCAGATTGCACATCATGCACTTAGACTGGGCAGTGTTGACAAGACTGCTTAAAGACGGCATCCAAAAAGTTTCGTCTTATTTCACAAACGATGGTTGAGACATTTATATGATACAATTTATTGTTTTAATGCTAAACTTTAAGTTGAATGAGTGCATGATTATTTGGCAGGATTATTCGACTTTTGGATGGTACTGGAATGCACTCTTTCCTTTCCAAACGACTGTTGCAACGAATTTGTCCATCTTCACCCATTATAGAGCTTAACGTCTTCAATGTACTACTATTAGTGTTTCCAATAATTCGACCCTGCCCGTTAGGGCATTATTCGAAAAATGGAGATAATTAATTAATCAATCCGTTTTTTGGTTATATTAATCGGCAAAATTGACGACTAATCGTTTAATGCAAATTAAATGTATGTCTTTCATCAATAGAAACACAGTGCTGCTTTTCTTTGAAATATCAAGTTAAGTTCAGGGAAATTCAAAGCAATATCAGACTTTTTGAAGAATCAGGCCTAAGAATCTTCAGGTTTTTGGGAGGAATCTGAGGACTCTTTTTTGTTTTTCATTATTGCCAACCTTTTAACTGAAATGTCAACAACTGATGAAGATGTTGCAAATTTATATTTAAGTTTTTCCCCCTATCTGTAAAATGCTTCGTGAAGAAAGTATGGAAAAACAAGAAAAAATATTGTTAAAAGATCAGCAATGATCACTTTGACACAGAACAGCTCTTTTCTTTGGTAAATGTTTGACATGAATTAAGCATTAATTTGACATGAATTTAGCATGTGTTTAACATGAATTTAGCAGAGGGGATAACAAGTGCATTATAAATAACACGCGTGTTGATAAGGCCGGGTATTTATTGTCAAAAATTTATAAATTCTTACAAATATTGTGTTGTTTTTGCGAAATTTACAAAGTTTGGCAAGGTTTGAACTGTTACTGTCAGTATCTGGTCAGTGATTGTAATTTCTAATATGCGAAATGAAATAAATAGCTGTAGATTTTTGGCAAAAGCAATTAAGTCCACTTAAGAAAGTTTTCCAAATTTTGTAATCTAGAAAATTTTTGAACACGCATATTCCTGTCTTATCCTTACCTAGTAAATTGTAACTATTTCTTTTTGGGTTCTACTTGAGTTATTGTACTCTTTCAAAAGTTTTTGATACATCAACTTTTTAAGATTTTTAAAGTTTTTGTGTGTATTTTTTAACGAAACTATTTAAAAAAATAATATTTTCGAATTGAAAGCAATTCTATAACATAAGAACGGCATAGTTCTTCTTAGAAAAATACTTAGCCACGTGTGTAATTGACTGGAACAAAATATACATTTTAAAAGGTTTTTTGTTTAATCTCTGCCTATTTTTTAGGCTTCAGCTTTTAAAATATATTCTAAGGGTGAAAAAGCTTTAAATATGATAATTTTTGAGAGCGAATTATTTTTCAGAATAGATTGTTTTGGGAACCGATATTAAAAGAATTTTCTTGGCATAATTCCTACAGAGTTAATATTCATTAATTACATGAATAAGAATTTTTTTAAGGAATTGTAACAAAAATTATTATTAATACCCAACCTAATCTGAAAAGCCTACATATCATTTGCTTTGAGTTGGTTAAAAAAATATATCTGATCCTTAAGAATCTCCTTCATTTGATTTTAAAAGAATTTGATATTTTAGTTAATATGTTTTTTTTTAATTTTTACATGCTATATTCTTAGCCAAAGTTGATAAAATTAGAAAGATTTTAGAAATAATAATAGAAAAAACCATTAACCGAAATAGAGGTGATTAATCGAGGAATCGGTTAATCGATTAACCGAATGTGAGACGGCATGGTTACTAGTAATGTCAGCTAAGTCATCTGAAAAAGCTTGCAATTGCACCCAAGGACACAAATAAAATACGTTCTTCATCATCGGTCAAGGGACCATGTACCAAGTGTTGCTTTTTAGAGCGTCTCTGAATATTTTCAACATATCGCAACACCCAAGCAGTTGACGTTTAAACCTCGAATAATTAGAAAAACGATTTGGTACCACATAACATACCTGACACGTGTAGCAATAAAAACAAATTTGGTTCGCTTCTCATCTACATCGGATTCATCAAAACGGAGGCCAATAGTTTCTTGTAGTAATATTAGTGTTTCCAATTCGGTTAATCGATTGACTGATTCCTCGATTAATCGCCTCTATTTCGGTTAATGTCGAAACAAATAATTTAAAACTCAAATAATTATTCGACCCGAATAATCGATTAAAATAGGTCGATTAACCGGTTATTTTTCTTAAAACTTCCTATTATGATAGACAATTTTTCTTTTTATATCAATTACTTTAAAAACTAAGTTTTGAATAATATAAAATTATATTTTCGTGTCCAAAAAATTGAAATAGAGCTTTCAACCTCCGTATACATGTATTTCGAGCTGACAAAAGATCTCATCAGAGCTTTAACGAAAACCCTATTAAAATATATATTTTTAACCTTAGCAATAAAACACGTGACTAGGTATATTCCTAACAAGCACTATGACGTTATTTATGTTATAAAATAGTAATATAAAATTGCTTTAAATTCGAAAATTTTATTTTCTAAAAAACAGTTTCATTTAAAATTCTATAAAAAAATTTATAAAAACTAAAAAATAACATGGAATTTTGTTTCTAATTGATTTATCAACAAATTTTGATGAAATATGAACTTCAGTAGAATTAAATTGTTTAGTCAAAAATATTTAAGAATTCGCTTATTTGAATTCTTAATTGCACAAACACAAAAATCGGTGAGGACTTGTCAGGAATATGAGTGATTTTTATATATATTCCTCCTTAACTAATGGTTAAAGGTAGTGAAAGACTCAGGGAACAGTGGCAGTTCTATTAAACTTTGTTTGTGAATTTTATTTATATCATATTTTTAAGAATTTGTATTGAATTTTTATTTGGTCATTTTCTTTATTCTGGACAGTGTTATCGAGGCATGATTCTTTAAAAAATCTCAAGATTCTTTGAATTGTCCTAAACAAACACTTTAGAAACCAAAGCAATAGACTTAACTTGATGTTAATATTAATAAATATAAACGATTAATCGCCAATTTTTCCGATTATTCGACTCGAATAGCCGATTAATCAATTTTCTTAATTTTTCGAATAATGATCTAACCGATTAACCGCCAGGGTCGAATAATTGAAAACACTAAGTAGTACATAATTTGCCTGCTATATTATCGACATCATTGCTGTATTAGAATCTTTGTAAACCTATTTTACCTATCCATGGATAATAAGAATATCAACAATATCGTACCATTAACTTTGTTCAGAATCAGTCCATTAACCTCGAAAAACTTGATTAGAATATCGAAACCTTCCATACTCGATATTCAGCATTGCCACCTGGCGACAAATATTTACAACTAATAATAAGTCTAGCAAAGACTTGAATCTAGAAAGCTCTCGCATATTCTAGTGAATCTCACCACCCAAATAAATACAAGCATGCCTTAGGTAGTAGTGAGTAGTTTCAGACATTAATTTATTAAAGAACATTAGTTGAAACTATTTCCTAATAGATGGCGCATCAGAAAATAAATTCTCCCTATTAGGCATATTTGGCTACAATATGCAACAGGGTATTATTGAAGGGAGAATTTATTTTCAGATGCGCCATCTATTGGAAAATAGTTTCAACTAAGGTTCTTTCTTTAATAAATTAATGTCTTTGATATATACACTTCTTTGAGTAGTTTGTAATATAGCATTTTGTGAACAAAAGCAGCATTGGTGATTAACTGAATAAATTGTGTATTCTGTTTTAAAGTGTAACTTAGTAGAGTTTCAATAAAGTCTCTTGTGTACTTGTTTTAAGGATTCTTGTTTAAATAAAGAGTAGCTACAGAAAATTCTAACGATGTTTATTATTTGCAAACGAACTCAACGATTAAAGGTAAAATCATAACAATATAATAGAGGGTTTGGCTGGCTTCATAAACGCAGTATGCAAAGCAACATTGCATTGCATAGAGTTCATAAACGTCATTGTCTTATTTTTGGCAATGCCGTTAGTTCATTAATGAATGGTAACCCTTTTGAATGCGCAACACTTGCCAATTATGTGCAGTGTTTTTATTTGTGATGCTTTGTGATTTTTGGCGATTGAAATGACGGACATATTATCGAAAGCTAAAATTTAACATAATTTTTATACACATAAAATTCACTTAGGATTTTCTTTAATGATTAAATATGATTTTATGTATTAATTATTTAAATAATTTAATAAATTTTTGAATAAAACAAAAAAAAAAAAACGTCTTAAACGTTTCAAAATGTCATTTCATTATTTGACAAGGCAGTATTGTCGTAAAGTATTGCTTTGCCTTTTCAATGGGTTACGAAAAAATTATAGTTTAGTATGTTTTAAAACAAAAACATACTAAACATAGTATTGGGCCGCTGTTTGTTACAAAATGTTCATTGCTTTTGTCTCCTATATCTTATATCCAAATTTCTCCGAAATCTGAAAAAACCACCCAACAGAGTTCCCCTGCAAGTTCAAAATTTCACAATCTGAGAATTTTTTGCCAACAATTACTCTTCTAAATTTGAATTAAGGTGCCCTTAAAGCAAATTGTTGTTAATTTTTTTTGTTCTAGATTGAAAATTTGGTGAAATTCAGATTTTCAGAAACAAAATTTAAATAAACCGCGTTTTTATCTTCCGAAATTCGCTTTTTGATCGAAAACAGTTGGACACGTTAGGTATATAGAATATTACAAAACAGAAAAGAGTCTATAGAATTACTCCATAAATGTTATTTTTATTATTATCATTTATTTAATCAAAAACTTTCCAATTATTATTTTCTTTTCATAGCTATAATTTTGGATGGTAGTGAACACAACAGAGAAAATGCATTGATGTTGAATCGTAAATTGGCACCATATCAAGTTGTACTTGTCTGTCAACATACAGGAGGTATGTGAAGTTTTCCACTTTTTGTATAATAATACTTTATTAATTTGCAGATAGAAATATAGAAATTATGGATGATTTAATGTTGCACATTGAACATGTACTACGGCGAGCTGGCCTTCGTTTATATGATAAACCCATATGTTGTAATTCACAAATACAATCCCAGAATCAACTGATCACCGTAGATAGCCTTGGCATACCATATGCCATACTGTTGGATGAAAATTCTATTAACACTGGTTTAATGAAACTACGTAGCCGTGATACTTCTTTGAGCGAAATCATTCACATCAGCGATATACCAAATTATTTATTGAATATCTTTACACATTAAATGAAAATAAATTTGAACTTACATAAAATCACACAAATATTGATAAACATTAAAGCCAACAACTTTGCCAATGTAAAGGACAAATTCTAAGCCTACGGTACACTGAAGACGAGCTGAACCATCCACAATGTTATTTTCACCACTGACGAATCCTAAAAGTTTCAAGTGTACCAAAGTTGAAATTTGTGATAAAAGGTTACAAGTCAATCCAACTTTTTCGTCCAGTATAGCATAGAAGATAGCCAATAAGCGATCTACGCTAAAAGATTTTGGACCCAATGATGTAGACATTTTTTCCGCCACCTAATTGTTAATTAAATATTTATTATGTATGATTATGTATTGCTAAAATATTTGATTCAAAATAGTACACACACCATTTACAGAATACAAATGTTATTTAAAAATATATATCTACCATTCAATGAATTCCGACTGACGTTCCATCAATTGCAATATTTTGTATACGTAGACTCTATACAAGCATTTGAAGGTTTCCATTTTTGGAAACTTTGAAATGCGTTTTCCTTAGTAGTATCGTATCGGTATCGAATCGGCTCTTAACAAAATCAGTTTTTGTGTAAGATGTATTTTCGGTTGGTTCAAGATCGTGAACATTTTTTTTTAAATGAAAAATTATTATATTTTGTAATCAGGAGCAAACACAGAAAAAGTTACGACCTTTATCAACATTCCTCGTGCCTATTTTTTCTTGCCTTGAGTAAAATTAATAGATTTCAATATTCAACTCAAGATAAAATTAAATTAAAATTCAAAAACCTTGATAATTATTTATTTAATACTTGATACAATTAAAACGAGAAAAAAAATATTGTAGTTATCAACTCTGTTGTTGTAATAAAAAATTATCAAAAAGATAAGGAAATTGTTGTAAGTATTGAAAATTATTTAAATTTTTTCTTTTAGAAACACTATAATTAAAGGGACTTAAATATTCTGGCAGTGCATCAAACAATAAAACCACACGCATTTGAAAAGACCGACTTACTCAAAGGCAATTGATCGATGCAATTAAACCAGAGAAGGGCAACACATATACTATCACATTTGATCTTGTGTTTGAAGCAGGAAAAATGAAGTTCGACTTGACGTTCACTTGATTTACACTGAAAAAACTTTTCATTTATCGAATGAAAAATATATATATATTTTTTTTAGGTTTTAAGTATTTTTACTTGAACTTCCTGATATACACCCAAAATATTTTTACAGTAACTGACTGTAGTTTACATTTATTTAAAAAATAAATTACATATAAAAACGGATTTTCTTTAACAGTAAATATTTTAATTTAAATTGATTTGTGAAATTTTTTTTAACGTTAATGGGCTGATAGTTTAACCGTTTCAGACTTTAACTAGAAATAGTTGAGATAAAAATCTGAAAAATTCAGTGTTAGCTGATTTAAGGGTCCTGATTAAGGCCCATTATTATTACTTGCCAACAGCTAAAGTTAGGATGTTCACCGACAGATAATTAGTTTTTCGTCATTATAAAGGATGAAATCACAAAGAAAAAGTATGAACTGGAGCTGCAAAATCATGTCCTTCAATTTAGGTTGAACAGATCTGACATTATAATAACTGGCCTTTCTAATGATCTAAGTAACCTTACTGAAATCGTCATTGCTTTGTGCTTACACTTGAAGGTTCCCATTCTCCCTGAGGTTATTTTATCTGTTATCTATATTAAAAAGAAAATTGCTGTGTTGGTGAAATTTTGTCATATTGCTACGCGTAACAAAATAATGTCTGCGTATTTTCAAAAAAAAAAGTCGTTAACTCGTTATGATGTTGCAGGAGGAGATGTTTTGTACTAGAGTATACCTTAATGACAATTTTTCTCCTTAAGCTAACAAACTACTAAAAATTTTTTGAAAGCTTAAAAAAGATGGTAAAATTGATCGTTATAATATCATAAATCTGGAAGTTCCTAAAGTTAAGTTAACAATGCTATATGATGATATTAAGATTCTTAACATAAATGAATGTATCGATATTTTTAAACTGAATACTTGAAAATGTATTTAATTAATCTTATTTCATACTTGGGGAGAAACCATTGAGGCATTGCTTTTTATATAAATGCTAATGCCAAAGCATTGGGATTTGTATGGAAAGAGTAATGCCTCAGTGTTTTAATCCCAAGTATGTCTTATTCTTATTTTTATCTTTTATGTTATTTATCTCTTTTGTGATTTATATTATTCTTTCATATAACTATATGATTATTGAGATGCTTAGCATTCTTTTCTTTTGATTATATTATATTATATTATATTATATCGGAGAACTTCATGGTGATTTTTTTGATCGATTTTCAAATATTGTTATCATGGGTGATTTCAATTGTAACCTTTTTGATGTTTCTATATCAGAAAAAGTTCGTTCTTTTGGTTCTAGATGTGGGATTACTTGTTTGCATAATTGCTTATAGGCATTTTACGCTGAACAACATATTTGTAAAACGCGTGGTAGATGTTGAAAATATGAAACAAGTGTTTACATTGGCAACATCTTTCATCTTTCAACTTTCATCTGTCATTTATTCAGCTGTCAATAAAATAAAAGAAAAATACGCACGTGCTTTAGTTTTGCAAAAATATATTTTTTTTTATAAAAAATATATCATTCCACAATATATTGTAATGAGTTAAATAAAATTAAAACCAAACAAAAAAATTTTAAAAATTTGTTTGATCTAAAACGTTTTACATATATTTTCTAGTATATATATAACACATGTTATAACCCTACAAGATTTAGTCTACTGGGTTAGTATGCAACCAAAAAAATCGTGTCTTTTAAAAAATCTATATCAAATTAAAAAAAAAAACAAATTAAACAAAAAAGGAATTTTTTCCTACCCTGATCCCTGCTACGCTAATTTACGGTACATTTGATTAGGATAACCATATTTCTAGTTCCCACTTTTGAATATTGACATATTTTTAATAATTGTGATAGATTGCACCAATTGTCTAGTATTTTCACTAAATAAATGGTTCCTACTACTGTACACAATTAATAAATTTTAAATAAATTTTATTTTAAAAGTTGATTGGAAATACCAATTATTGGATAATAGGATAGTTTTTAGTTCCTTTTCCCTCTTTTTATTTCTTAATGCAATATTTAAGCATTATTAATTATAAATAAAATTTTTTCCTAAGATATATATTTTAATGGTCTTAATAGAATTCCAAAAAATCTTTTCTCCGGGTGTTTAATTTAATTTGACATTGAATATCTATGATTTTGTTTTAGAAATATCAATTTAAAAAACAAATTAATTTTAAATTATTTTCATTTAGACTTTAATTTTATGTTTTACATTAAATTTTACAAGTGCATAATTTAACTACGAAGAAAAATGGCAAACATTTGCTTTACGAAAGTTTCATGAAAAAATTGAAAAAAAAATTAAAATAAAGTGTGTATCACGAAGTGTATCATAAATAAAGTATCACGAAACATATCATCAAAATGTTCACCAGCAGTCTCATTCACTTTTTCATTTCGTGGTATATGAAAATAAAATTTTTTATTTCATGTTTCACACGAGAACATGCTGTGTAAATTTCAATTTTCTTATCATGAATGAGAATATAAACATGAGACACAATATACCACAATGAGAAAAAGAAATGTGTGCGTAATAGGCTTTTTACACTGAACAACATCTTTGTGAAACGCGTGGAAGATGTTGAAAATATGAAACAAGTGTTAACATTGGCAACATCTTTCATCTGCCTTTTATTCGGCTGTCAAAAAATAAAAGGAAAAGACGCATATTTTTTTTTTTAAATAAAAAAATTGATATAGAGAAAGCATTAATCATTGGAGTAGTTGTTGCTTTGCAAGAACAAACCCGAATTTTAATGCAGTACATTGAAATATTAAAGGTCATTCTGGAAGAAGACGATGATGAAGAAAATTTTTGGTAGACATAAGAATGAAATTCTTACATGTGCCGCTCATTTTCCTTTGTTGAATAATTTTTTTTTGTTTATTTTCTGCAATGTCGGTTTGCTAGTGATGGCACAAAGAAAATCGATTTTTTTGTTATTTTTTTAGTGATGACACTTAAAATAACGAAAGATGTAAGATGGAACAAAATGACAAAAGATCATCTTTTGTAGATGTAGAATTCTTATGGGAAGATGTTAACATCTTTGCAAATTGATGAAAGATGTAGCTCAGTGGAAAAAGGCTATAAGAAGAAATGAACATAAATGAAAAATGAAACACATTGATTTATTTCATTCATGTACAGTGATACATGAAAGAAGTAAAATGAGCACATCGTGGTGTGCAAATACGAACTCTGGCTATAACAACTTCTTTATTTAATTTTTTTTTATGCTGAGTCAACCACATTTAGTAGCATGTATGGGTCAAATGTTATTTCCTTTTTTATCTTCACACCACAGGCTTATTTACGTTTCCCTAAATTTTTCTCCTAGAGTGAACAGAAATAGTATTGAACTTAAAGTTTATAAACGCATTAATTATGATGAATTTGCTCAGTATATTGATCAATTTGATACAACTCCAATTTATTGTACAAATGATATAGATGTGCAACTTTCCACATTAAATGCTTTAGTTAATTATTTACATAATTGTGTTCCAACCTAAACAACTAAACCCAATTCTAATGATATTGACTGGATAAATTCCAGTGAAATTATCCAGGCTAGTACACATCATACCACCTATACCAGCACCTTGCTTGACATTTTCTTTGTTAGTAATGTTTCAAACGTTTTACTTTATGATCAAATCTCGGCGTCATGTTTTTCGAAATATGACCTGATTTTTCTCACCTATGATTATCGTATACAACATGTCGATACATCGTTCTCCTTTCGAGACTTTAGGAACTTGAACTATGATCTGCTATACACGAACTTCTCCAACATTGACTGGGATAGTGTGTATTACATGACTTCCGTTGATGATCAATTGTGCTTCTTACAAAACAACCTGCTGCGACTTTATGAAGAAACAGTTCCACTGAAAATAAAAACATCTTCATTTAAGTCTAAACCATAGTTTTCAGCTACCATAAAACAATCAATTTCTAAAAAGAGATGTTGCATACTCCTGATGGAAACGTTTTAAAACCCCCGAATTAAAAAATAGTTATCGCTCGGCTAGAAAGGTAGTCAACCAAAATATCAGAATTGCTAAAGCCGAATACTATTCTAAACGTTTTTCTTCAGCTTTGGAATCCAAAAATACTTGGCAAACAATCCGAGAAATTGGTATTGGAAAAGCTAACAACAATAGCTGTACGACTGATGCCGATGAATTGAACTAAATTTTTACAGACCTACCTTTGGCTCAGAACGATAAAATTTCTATACTTTCAACAATACCAACACTGAAGAAAATAACTTCGAATTTTCATGCGTAACTCAACTTGATGTTTTGTCTTGTTTCTCTATGGTTAAGTCGAATGTGTGGGGTATGATAACGTGCACCCTAAATTTATAAAAATGCTATTACTCCTGCCTTATGTAACATATTTCTTCAACCACATTATAACTTCCAGTAGTTTTCCTTCCAAATGGAAACATGCCAAAATTATCCCAATCCCAAAAACAAACTCGGATTTCCGACCAATAGCAATACTATGTTATCTCTCGAAAGTTTTTGAAAAGATTTTGCACACCCAAATGAGTAGATATATTCATGATACCGGTATAATGTCAGACAAGCAATCTGGTTTTCGTCCTAATCATAGCTGCGTGACAGTCCTGGTTGATGTCTGTGAAAACATTAGGCGTGAACTGGATGAAAGCAAAATAAACTTTCTTGTACTTCTTGATCACTCAAAAGCTTTTGATACGGTCAACCATCATACCCTTTTGTATGAAACTTAGACGCTTTTTTAATTTTATAACTACTTCCACTCAGCTTTTGTCCTCATACCTCATGAATCGTACGCAATCCGTATATGTAAATAATAAGTCATCCCAATCTTTGAATCTCGAGAGAGGTGTACCCCGCTGTTATTTTTCATATATATTAATGACTTACCTGAATATCTTTCATATTGTAAGATACACATGTACGCAGATGATGTACAACTCTACTTGAGGAGTCCTGTTCAATCTATAAAAGAGAATATTGATAAAAATCAACGCTGATCTTAATAGTTTATACCGGTGGGCAACAGCTAATGGGCTCTGTATTGATCCACGAAAATCCAAATGCTTAATTAATATTAATTAATAATATTAACACAATAGTGGGTCAAACATTCATGAAACTAAGACAACTTTGGGCAGCCCAATCTTTTACACCTTTAAAAATTAGATTGCTGCTGGCTAAATCTTACCTGATTCCGGGGTTATTGCATGGTTGTGAACTTTATGCAAATAGCGACTCCGCAAGCCAATCTAAGCTTATCGTGGCGTATAATAGCATTGTTCGTTATGTTTTTGGATTAAGGCGACGTGATGGAACTTCGGCTTTCTCAAAGAAAATTTTTGGTGTTTTATTTATAAATCTTATGAAGATAAGAGTACTTCTCTTTTTACATAAAATCATTTACACGCAAAAACCTTAATACCTCTATGAAAAACTTCGTTTTGCTCAGTCTAATAGGGGCAAAAAGATTATTTTACCAAGACATCATTGTCTAGTATCTGAGTGGCAATTCTATATAAATGCAATTTGTCTCTGGAATATGCTTCCACAAAACCAACAACTTAACAGCAAAGTTACTCATTTTAAAAAATTTGTTTTTCTAAATTATTCTTGATATTTTCTTACTTTTCCTGTTTAACTTTAAATATTTATTATTATTATTATTTTTATTTATTTTTTTTAATCTTGTGTAATTTAAATTTTAGCTTTAAAAATATTTTACCTAATTGCAACCTATTTCTAAATATGTTTTAACAATTGTCATTATTATTTTTGCTTGGTAATTCCTGTACTGTAATTATAAGATTAAATCTTGTGCAGGATATACATTAATAAATAAATAAATAAATTTCCAGATGCATGGAAAATGGGCCGTGTTGTACCGATTGCTTAAAGTAAAAATTACAATGTGGATAATTTGAGACCTATAAGCATTTTGCCAGCAATGTCAAAAATTGTTGAAAACATTATGAAATCACAAATTTTAAATCATTGTGATTGTTACTCACTCTTTCACCCAAATCAATATGCTTTTCGTCGTATCCATAATACAACATCTTTACTCATTTTCCTTACTGTTCGGTAAGACATAAACTTGATAAACATGAAAATTGTATTACAGTTTCCTTAGATCTTAGCAAAGCGTTTGATCGAATAAACCATAATATTCTTATTAAAAAGCTTCACGATAACTTCAACTTTTCTAAATCTGCTTGTCAGCTTATTTATTCTTATCTGAGTGCTCGTTCTCAGTTTGTATCTTTGGCTGGATTAAGTTCTAGTATTGGGAACGTTACCTCAGGAGTTCCACAGGGGTCTGTCCTATACTATTTTTGATTTATTTAAATGATAGTTTTTCTCTCATAGATAATAGTTTTTGTAAGTCATACGTTTTTGCTGATGATATTTTTGTTGTATATAACATTAATTCAAATATGGATACATTGCTTAAAATTCGCATAAATAATCATCTTAATGCTATACAAGAAATAAATTCAACTAAAACTAAAGCAATGTACTTTCATTTCCCTGTTCAACATTTTATTTGTCCCACAATCTGTATAAATTACCAGTTAATTAGTTATGTTGATTCCCATAAATTCCTTGGTGTTATTCTTGAAGTATTTTCCGGAATGTCCTCTGGTAACTTTTACTACCTTGAGAGTATTGTTAGAAGAGTTGTTCGTTATGTATTTAATGTTCGAGTTAGCGAACATAATAAAGTGTCTGCACTAGTCCCAGTACTTTTAGGTTGCAAATTTCATGATTATCTATCTTCTCGTCTTTTATTAAATTTTTTGTGTATTATATTTTTTCTTGTGGATGAATTTAAATTTATTCACTCTACCCGTAATATACAACTTGAGATACCTTCTGCCGTCTACGCTAAGGCTATTTTCATATTCATATCCTACATTCAAGGAAAAGCTTTTGAGTTTGTATCCTTAGGTATTCTAAGCAGTTTGAGTCTCTGATATTATATAATTTTAAAGTTGTTCTTGTTTTTTACAGGATTTATATATTGGTGATGTTTGTGTGGTTGGGGAACCATTTATTTTTTATTTTAACACTAAAATATATTTTTAGTATTTTTAAGTCACATTGTATTATAATATAACATGAATATTAATCTACAATACATGTTTAATTGGCCTTATAGGCTTCCTATGTATTAAAATAAATAAATATACTTTAAGCTAAAAGTTACTGATAAGCTAAAGGTAACTTCATTTTACCTTTAACTTTTAACGTAAAGGCTGGATTAGCGAGACGTAAACGTTGCGGATCAGCTGTTCCGAAAACACAAGCAATGGTATATAGAAATGATTATTTATACGTAAACGTACGTTGTGGAACATTCTGTTGAAAATAGATTTTTTGTACGTTTACATGACAGCTGGAAACAGCCGTTTGATTTTGTGCCAAAAAAAAAACGAAATAAAAAAGAACTCACAAAAAAATAAATGTAAAAAATAAAAATAAATTATATAATTTATAAATATAAATAAATCAACAAAAGAAAAAAATGAATGATGAAAAGCTTATTGCACTGGTGCAAAGCTTTAATTTGCTTTACAATAAGCGAAATTCGGCGTACAAAATGGCAGACGCAAAAAGAAATGCTTGGAGGCAAATAGCTATCAGTATGGGATATCCAGGTAAGTAAAAATGTGACATTAAAAGAATAAATGAAAACAAAACTTTATTTACTTAGAGGAAGTGTGCAAAAAGAGGTGGACGAGTCTTCGCGAACGTTACCCCAGGGAAAGGAAGCTGGATCAAAAACCTTCAGGAAGCGGCTCCAATTATAGATACCGTTGGAAACTCATGAGCGCTTTGGAGTTTTCTCCAACTTATGGCAATCGACTGAATTGATGTTCCATGTGCTGAATAGCTGGGAGAGTATTTGAGTTATATGTATATTAATAAAAACAAAAAAAGAAAAGGATTTTGTACTTACAGTAAAGTAATTGACAATCTCTCCTCTGAGCCAATTCTCCGCCTTGGTTTTTTAATTGAATCTTGAATCATGGCCAACAGCAATTCAAATAAGGTTTGGGACATTCGAGTATGCTTAAAGAAATGATCGTCTTCCAATTCTTTAATTTTAACAAACACTTTTCGGTAGTAACCGGCTTTTACCCAATCCTTATTAATTGGCCGTTCTCCCCACCTTTTTACTCGTCTTTTTATACCCTCCACCATATATGGTTAGGGTATATATCAGTTTGTCATTCCGTTTGTAATATGTCGAAATATAGGTTTAAGGCCCCATAAAGTATATATATTCGTGATCCTTATGCAATTTTAAGTCGATTTAGCGATGTCCGTCTGTCTGTTGAAATGGCGATCACGACGCGAAGACGCAAGCGGGGGTGCCTATTTTTACCCAGATTATTGAACATCCTCCCGAGCAGTTTGGTATTTAAAATGAGCAAAATCGGTTAAGCGGTTCAAAAGTTATGAGTGAAAATGTGAAGGTACCTCTAAATTTTCCATACAAATTTGTACAATTTTTCTGTATTTATTTTTGTTTTCTGTTAAGTAAGTAAAAATGTTATTAAGTCTTCTTCTTGTTCGATTACATTTACTGTCTTACATACTATCAGAACAATATCATTTTAGAGCTATATGTGTGTTACTCTTAATAACTAAGTTAACGTTAAAAGCAACAATGTTAAAGTCGCTAACAGAGCAGACCTCTGTAAATAACATTACTAAAACTAAATAACAAAAGTTCGTTACATAAATTGACAAAACATATCCATATTACAGTTCATGCAAAATTTAGTATATACGTATATCACCTTCAGCCCCTATGGTGGAGGGTATTCAAAGATTCGGCACAGCCGAATTTAGCCCTTTTTTACTTGTTTTGCTTGAGTTAATCCAGCCTAAAGGTTTATTCATTTGAAGTTGCCATTTTCTGTTCTGTAGTGTAGTTGTCGTGTAGTTTTTTGACCATTTTCTTGCTGCTTGGTTTATTTCTGTGTTTGGCGTCGATATAGTAATTTTTTTACACAATTTGAAATTTTACTTTTCGTGTTTTTTTTGTTTCTTGTAAGTAAATAAATAAATAAATGTACGTCGTTGCCACTAATTATTTTTCAGAACCATTTTGTCAAAAGCAATCGGTTTTTGCTTTGGTAATGCCATATTTACAAAAATTTTTATTTTATTTTATAAGTTGTTATAAACAAAAATAGTTAAAGGTCACTTTATTGCTCACTTTAGCTAAAGTTATTTTTAACTTACACGTACCTTAAAGGCAAGTTATAATAAAAGGCCTAATAATCTGAAGTCAAATTACAGGTAAGTTGTCTCACCCTGCTTCCACGTGATGTCCAACACAAGAATGATAAAATAAAGATTACGACATGCGCATGATTTCCCGTTATGTGACGTAGAAGGGCCATTCTAAGGGTTACCAAGAATATTTCATGTGTTAGATTTAAAATTTCTTACGAAAAAATGTATGTTTTATGTGATAGTTGGTAACCTTGCAATTGAAATCACATTGACAGTTCTAAAAAAATATTACATCGGGTTTTGATAAAATAAATAAATTTGATATTGTATTTGGTGATAAATAATATTTAATTAATTAATAACGTTCATTGTCGTGTTAAAAAGTATAAATAAAAGCTGTTGAAAAAAGAAAAACGAACAAAAAAAAAAACAACAACAAATATAAACATGAAGTGTGCAGTGGGCAAATGTAAGCAAAGCAGCAGTAAAAAAACAAGTGAGAAAAAAATTAAATTTTGGATATTTTTAATGGAACTAATATATTTTTTGCTATAGATGTATCGTTTTACAAATTTCCCAAAGATGCAGGACAAAGAAAGCTTTGGGTTATGTTTTGCAATCGATGCAAACCCATAGATGTTAAAAATTATAGAATTTGTGCCTTACATTTCAAAGAGGAGGATTTTGAAAGAAATTTGATATTTGAAATGGGTAAGTCAACATATATTTAATTGTTGCAGTTCACTGCTTCATAATTATGAATAGGATTTAGCAATCGGCGTGCACCAAAGTTGAAACCGGGAGCAGTTCCGACCATTGACAGCAGTATTGAAAATGAAATTCCAACTCAATTTGAAATTCAAAATGAAATTGTAAATGAAATTTCAAATGAAATTGAAATTTCAAATGAAATTGAAATTCCAAATAAAGTTTTAAACACTCCAAAGACGACTGACATTAAGGAAGATAGTCGAGAACAGTACATAAATACTTTGAAAAGTAAAATGTATGTATGTTTTAAAAAAAGTGAAGAAATTCTTATTTAAAATCTTTTTTAGCGATGCATTGCGCCAGGAGAATGGTATCCTTAAAACTGCACAAAGCCAATCTG
This sequence comes from Eustalomyia histrio, assembly GCA_949748255.1. Classification (NCBI taxonomy): domain Eukaryota; kingdom Metazoa; phylum Arthropoda; class Insecta; order Diptera; family Anthomyiidae; genus Eustalomyia; species Eustalomyia histrio. The sequence continues at coordinate 108,391,212 of OX456526.1, read as the reverse complement.
CGATTATAATAAAAAATTTGTCTCGTAAAGTTCAGAGCTTAAATTTTGCAAACTTAAATTACGAAAAAGCATTGAGAAGTTTATTTACTAAAGGCCAAATAAAAAAACTTAAAAACGGCGATAAAAAACAAAACTTTACTGAAGCAGATATTGCTCAATCAATCACTTATATTCCACAAGTGCCAAGGCTTATAAGTTTTTAAGGAAAAAACATTTCCCACTTCCTTCAGTGAGAACATTACAAAGATGGTCACAAAAATAAGATATGTCAACAGGTATTTTGGACCCTCGAAATTGTCGAAATTGCCCCAAATATTACCAAAAGAAAAAGGAAAATGAATAAAATAACAACATAAAAAAAATGGTCTTTAATTGTTTTGTTTTTTATTGTTACATAGATAATTTTTATTAAATGGAATAAATATAAATAAAAACAAAAATTAATTTTTAACTACAAAATAATTTGAAGAGAAAAATTATAAATTGTCCCACTGTTGTGTTTACTCATAAACATTACAGTTCGACAGCTGCAAATTATTAGCCAATAGAAACACAGAATGTGTGACGTCACAGGGCCAACATGCGCAGAACATTTTAAAATTTTAAGCTTGTTGGCGTAATCTTTATTTTATCATTCTTGGTCCAACATATGTATTGGACAAAATTACTCAGTGGGCATCTTTCTTATAAGTTCGTTCACCCAATAATTTGTACAAATTTTAACTGGATGTCGTTCGTTTACACAAATACTCAGTAAACATAAAGAAAAAAGAAAGAATAAAGTGACATTTTCATGTTGAGAGGTCTTCTTCTTTCTGCAAATTTTTACTGGACAAAATATTGTCAGCAAGAATTTACAAGCAGAAAAAACATGTGATAAATTTTTGTAAATACAAATAAAAATGTTTTACAACTACGTTGTTTTATGCAAAGCAACAAATATTGTTAAATGAATTATAGAAAAGATTGCAAGACCTTCTAAAATATTTCTTCTTAAGATTTTATAACAAGAATCCTATATTTTTATATTGATCAGTTATAATTTATTTTTGCATTTGGTTTTACAATCAGCTGTTTAGCAAACTTGTAAATTATTGCAAATTTTCCGTTCGCGTACTTTTTTTTAGAACATTTTAATTTTGAGAGTAAATTTGTCTTGCTCTCTGTAAGTTTGTTACTGAGTAATTCTTACTGGACTTTACTGAGAAAAGTAAACGAATAAACTTAATACATGTAATTAAATGAGATAAATGTAATAAAAAAATTTATTTTGAGTAATAATTTACAATGCAATTGCAGCAATTGATAAACCATACATTTTTTGCAATTATAAAAGATTTTTTGAACCATCCAGTTTGCAGCTACCTGCGTTTGTGTTTTCCAAAAATTCTAGTAATTAGTTGTGACTATCATGTCGAACTTCTTTAGCAGGAGCATTTTGATTTGTTTTTTTTCGTTTTAGTGGATTTTGCAATGGCTCAGTATGAGTTGCTGATATGCTTCTTTCTAGTGTGGTTACTGATGGATATATGAAAGTTCGAGATGGTCTGCCTTTAAGAGGTACATATATCAATATCATTAAATTTACTCTGCAATTTGATCAGCACGAAAATTCGGAGAATCTATTATATGTTTTTGTGGAATTCCATTCACTTCACAGGCTTTTTTATACTACATCCACGAAGCAAAACAGTTCTTGCTGCGTAAATACATATATCCAGTAAAATGTCAAATAATTTTCAAAATATAATTTATTACCTTGAGAATGCATTGGAGTAGCCTTTGCTAATTATAGTGCAACAACAGCTCCACTTCCTATGGCCTTGCCTTATATTTGGTTGTGATGTTATAGAACCTTGGTAGACAATGAAATTTTACCGCACAAATAAAAAAACACTAAGCAACATGGACATGGTTTGCCTTTAATCTAGTGCAGTAAATTTTCCTTTGAATGGAATCACTTGCTCGTCCATGCAAATATTTTCCTCCAAAGCTGACGACGCACCTGTTCAAATACAAATTTTGTACATTCTATCCCATTATTTTGGTTGAGCTAAAATACCTTATATATGTAGATTGTTTCGTAATAACTAAAACTGACTAAGAGGAAACTGGTGTCATCTTCAGCATTGCTTAGATCTGAAGTTTCTTCTAAGCGTTCCAAGATGTCCTCTTCACTAGAGTATTCAAAAACCGAAAACCGGTTTCTTTATTTTCAAAAACCGATCGGTTTCGAATATTTTGTAAATTCGAAGAAAACCGAAAACCGGTCTTTTCTGTTCGGTTAACCAGTTTTTTAAATACATCACCAACTGGGTTACTTGGTATCTTTTATTTTTTCCGAACACTTTTATAATCGTTTGTTTGGTTATGAAGATTTAGATGTAAGTCTGATAGATTCCGATGAAGACTTACCTTTGGATATTCCAAATTCAAATAGTTTAATTTCTGATCTAAATAACACAATAAACAGTATTCAAAATCCTAAAAAAGAGACTGTACAGAATCATTCATTATATGATGATTTCATATATCTTGATAAATGCGACAAAAGAACTGAAAAGTTGGAAAATTTATATAATTGTCTTTTGTCCAACATGTACTATTAGTGAAAGAGTATTTTCCACTTCTAGCTTTAACAAAAGCAAACAAAAAAAAAAATCGTCTTAAAACGAAACATTTAAATTACATATTATTTCTAAAATATTATTTTAGAACTGAAAAATAGATTTTCTTTTTACATATTTAAAATGTAATATTAAAAATACTTGTTTAATGCCAAACGTTTTAAACGTTCAAATTACTAACGTACCTAATTTTACCAATTTACAAACTTAATGATCTCTATTCATTTGATATGAATATAGTTTCATAATATTAATTTTTAAGATATTATATTAAAAAATATTGGTTTTAAGTTAATTTTTTGTTGAAATGAAATACAATAAAAAAATTAAATTTAAATGAATATATATGTATATATATTTTTTTTTTCAAAGAATGTATTTTTTTATTTTTATTACTTTATATATTAAATTTGTTTTTTTTTTGTAATAAGAACAATTAACAAATTATATAAGCTTTTTATTCAAATTAAAAAAAAACCGAAGAAACCGGTTGACCGGTTTTTTCTGCAAAAACCGAAACCGAAACCGGTTTTTTTAAAATTCTATTTTTCGAAGAAAACCGAAACCGGTTTTTTCAAAAAGCCGGTTTTTTTAACACTCTACTCTTCACTTAGTAGTCGGTTTGAAGCCATTTTGTAACAGCACTGGTCGCTCGGCATAGCCCGGTTCAGGTTTTACCAGTGAACACCACACACCACACTTATTGCATTTTCAAATGCTTAAGTTCACCGGATGTTTGGGACCCACCGTTGATACCAATAGTACCACCATGGTTATATTTCAGCCAAATAATAAAAATATAACCCCTAACAAATATTTACTTTGTTGCTCTTAAAAGTTATCCATTTGTCCCCTTTTCACCATCACAACTAAAAAAGAAACTAAATTACCCCATCATCATATTTTCAAAGTAAACCAAAACTTCATTTATTGGACTTTTCAAATTAGCACAACAACAAAACATAAAAAAACAATTTTTCTTTACTTAATTAATCATTAATTTTTAACGAAATTTCAAAATACAAAGTCATTATAACTATTATAAGTAAAATTCAAATTAAAAAAAAAAATGTTTATAATTAAAAGGGATATACTAAATTTGTTTTGAAGTAAAAAAAAAACAAAGTTAACTTGATTTAAAATTAAACGTGAAACATGAATATTTATAAATAATTTTTCCCAGTTACGTAACATATATTTAATTCATTTATATTCTACCAAAAGAAATATCCAACGATGTTATGGCCATAAAATCGGGAACGTTATGCTTGATCATTTTTGCACTTAAATTATTCGAATGAAATTCATTATTAAATTAAATTATTCGAAATTTTAAAAAATTTTCTGATAGGAAAAACAAATTTTCTTCAATAAACTATTGATTTGAAAATATTTTTATTTTCCAAACTTTTGAAGGTAGATTTTAGAAAAGTAAAAATTACAACCGTAACAGGTTTTTCCACCTAAGACCAGAAAAAGTTTTGGGGATCTCTGATTTAGATAAATAATGGTGTTTCAACGTGTGGCTCGACCCAGAAATCATCCAAATAAGCCGGGCATAAGAATCATTGACGGATGTCTTTAGCGTGATATACTCCAATTAAGTCGGTTATTTTAGAAACTTAGGAGCCAGTTTCGAATTGAATTGTTGACTAAAATCACTAAGCTGAAAATTTCTTCTATAAACCTCTTGTCTTACAGTTCGACTTCCTCTAAGGTTATAAGTTTTCTCAACTTTCTCATCAAAAAGCTTTATGTTATGGCCATAAAATCGGGAACGTTATGCTTGATCATTTTTGCACTTAAATTATTCGAATGAAATTCATTATTAAATTAAATTATTCGAAATTTTAAAAAATTTTCTGATAGGAAAAACAAATTTTCTTCAATAAACTATTGATTTGAAAATATTTTTATTTTCCAAACTTTTGAAAGTAGATTTTAGAAAAGTAAAAATTACAACCGTAACAGGTTTTTCCACCTAAGACCAGAAAAAGTTTTGGGGATCTCTGATTTAGATAAATAATGGTGTTTCAACGTGTGGCTCGACCCAGAAATCATCCAAATAAGCCGGGCATAAGAATCATTGACGGATGTCTTTAGCGTGATATACTCCAATTAAGTCGGTTATTTTAGAAACTTAGGAGCCAGTTTCGAATTGAATTGTTGACTAAAATCACTAAGCTGAAAATTTCTTCTATAAACCTCTTGTCTTACAGTTCGACTTCCTCTAAGGTTATAAGTTTTCTCAACTTTCTCATCAAAAAGCTTTATGTGGTCCGGTTTTACAATTACCTCTAAGTCTCCATCGTTCACTTTTCCTAACCCTTATTGAAAGAGTATACGCAGAAACGGGAACTATCATATTCCGACCAAATAGGGCATAATATGGGGTCATACCTATTGATTTATGAACCGAACTACGAAGAAAGAGTAAAATAGCTGGTAAACTTTCATCCCATTTAGTCTGAGTTTATATAGAAGCGAATTGCAGCTTATATTGAACGATTGACTCGCTCAGATCCATTGCTTTGTGGTGAGTAAACTCTCTGCAAACGAATTGCTTACCATTGTCACTATGCATTAACTCTTGCACACCAAACACAGAAAATATATTTGATTCTACAAATTTATATTAATAGCACCAGCTTTACGTAGAGGATACAAATACAAATTTACTGAAATGGTCCAGTGCGACGAGTATATGTGTATTATTATCTGGGGATAACGGCCTAAAAGGTCTATGTAGAGCTTTTGAAAAGGTATTTTTACAATAGACTGCTCTCCCATTGGTGGACGTGTAATAAAACTAGGAGATTTTGTAATTTTAGAAATCTCATTTTTTGTTATACACTCCCGAACTTGTACTGCCATATTTGTCCAATAATATTTTTCACGACAACCCTCGAAATAGGACGATCATTACCTTCGTTATCGACCTGACACAGTACAGCACCTAAACTGATACAAGAGTCTTCCTGCAACTGAAAATGCCGTATTTTCCTTACTAGACTTCTCATTTATTTGTCAAAAGGCATCCTTAAGGTTAATGGCAGAAATATACCGTGTATCAGAATGAGGGATAGGATAAGCATCCTTAATTGTAAGTTTATTGACATCACGACTATCAAGACATACTCTGACCTTCTGAGGTTTTACTACAACTGTTACCGGTGATGACCAAGGACTTTGACTTTCCTCTATAACACCTAATCCTAACATCAGATCAAGCACTTCAAAAAATTTTTACTTAGCAGAAGAAATATTGATTGGCCTGGGACTACCCGTGTCTATTACATGTTCAAATACATTTTTCCTAGCCCAAATTGGTGAAATGAAGGAAACAAACTCTTGGCGTGTTCCAATTTTTCCAACTCAGATGTCTTCAAGGTGTGAATATTTTGGTCAATTACTGTATCCAGTTCGCAAATTTGAAGAGATAACTTAGAATCGAGACTAAATAGCTTTCAGAAATCGTATCCAAGGTATAATTTCTGACGCAAACCAGGTGCTATATAAGTCGTAAATGGTTTCACATCATTCCTAAAACTAATCTTAGTAGAGACTTTTAATACAATTGGCGTTGGTGAACCATTAGCTATATTTACCGAAGAACTGAATTTTGGGAGAGAAATATCATGTTTTTTTTAAACTTCTAACGAATCTGATCCTAATACTTTGACACTAGCTCTACTGTCAAGTAATCCACAAATTTCCTCATCACAGTTTAACGACGGCATAAGGAGTTATATAATTTTTATCGGTATTTCAAATTGTATGTACTTTCCACTGTACGATGTTCATTCTTCAGATCTTTGTATCTTTTCTTTATTATGCTCTGCGAAACAACTTTCATCTCATCATCCTTTCCTACAAAAACTCGTGATTTAGCTTCCTGATATTCTCTATAACTTACTAATAAAAATTTTCATGTTTCTTTACAATAAAATAATTAATAAAAAGAATATGATATGATCTTAAATACTATTCACTTACAAAATAACAGATCAACAATTCATAAAATTCCATTACTATTCCGCCTATCTTTATAAAAATCCGAAAACTCCTCTAAGTCACCATTATCAATGTTGACGTCAGTAATATCTGAGTTTAATATGTTAACAGCAGGTGTTGTATAGTCAATTAAATACCTTGAAATTTCTATTAAACAAGATCCACGATTCTATTGTTCCTTTGGGAGTTTCACTCCGCTCAAAATTGACAGTTTGATATAACGAAACTATCCCTCCTACATTTATAGCAAAATATCTCCTGATTTCTGTGTGCAATTAACTGCCACATGAAGAATTTCATTCGTTTAATCTGGGAGAAGCCTCTATAAGTGTTTCCGTGGACGAATTAATTCCTCATCGTCACATTTGATCTCACCAACTTTGGGTTTAAATAGACCCTCACTAAAGCCGGATTCCACTCTCACGACGTTCCTCTTAGCGCATCTACACTTAAGTAAAAATTCAGACAAAAATTATGTCGACATGTTAAAAACGAATATTAACATTTTGCTCAAAATATTTCTCTTCATGATCTCTATCAAATTCCGATCGGTTCTATGGTTTCTCGTGCGACAATTTAAATCAACAAAACCCCCGTTACAACTATTTGTTAAAATATATATATATATATATATTGTTACGGAAATTCAATTCATCAATTTCCATTCACTCGTAGAAACATAAATCCCCATATGTTAGCCCTTAAATATAAAACAGTTAAATGGCAGCCCTTCACCATAACTAATGTTTCTTCTGTCAAACTTCAAAAGAACATTCTCATGCTACACACAGACGAAGGGACATTAGTAGAAACATGTGTTTCTTTTTATGTGTTTTTTAGTACAGACGATTGAACCAAAACCGAAACATTAGTTCTACTTAAATATTTACGTATTATGTAGTTGTATTTTTTTTTCTTTTGAATGTGTATTGTTTATGAACCATATTTGGCATAAGGGCTTGGTTTGAAATTGTACAATAATAAATAAATAAATAAATAAAATAAACAAACATACGCTGAAGAAAAGCAAATTTTATTTATTTATTTACTCAGTTCCGTAATATAAAGCCTATAAGGCCAATAACATATTACATAGTTGTACTTACACCTAAGTTAAGTTACTTAAATAGAAATATTTAATAATAAAGTTAGTTTACTTTAGAAATCTCATTGGCTCCCCAGCCATATAACATTAAAAAAGCAAGAGGAAAAAGTCAGAAAAAAAGTTATAATAGGGTACAAATAAATGGTAACACCAAAAATACAAATACAATACCCATAGCAACGATTACAAAGCCAATTCAAAATAATATTCCATGAGCTTTAAACGAAAAACATTATTAGATTGTGAGAAAATACGTAAATCATAAGGCAATTCATGCCAACTATAAGCAATACGAATTAAATACGATCTTTCAAAAGCAGACCTCACAATTCTAGGAATAACAATTCGACGAAACCTTATAAATCGTGAAAAAACAAAATCTCTGTATAGGTTCAAAGGTTTACGACTTTGAATTACTTTATGAAATAAAATCAAACAGCGATATTTGACAAAATTTTTGAAGGAATATCCAAGAAAACGTTTAACATAACCCGAAATGTGGTTCCGCCGTGGAACATGGTATACAAATCGACAATAGTATTGACAATGCGTTTTAACCGGGTATGATAAATTTCGATAGTACCAGAAATAACCTCAAGTCCATCCATACAACGCATGAGCCAATTTTTGCCTAATCAAAAAAAGGAAGAAAATATTAGTATGATAAATTCTTCGAAGTGAGCCTCACACCCGACCAGATAATGAATCTATGTTAAATTTGAATGAAAGTTGACTGTCAAGTACAATACCTAAACACCTGATTGACAAATTGAGTTTGATCATCCCCCAAATATATATTTAAATTTCGAAAAAAAAGATTAGTTTAGATTTTTATATTCATTTATAAAATTTATCAAATTTTTATTATTTTAAATTGTCACAAGGAAGTAAGATAGATATCGATACCGACGATGGAACATTGTGTTTGGAAACATAAAATTTAAAAAAAATGGAGGAACCAAAAACGAAACATGAATTTCAGCAGAAAACATTGCTACACACGATGGAACATGCTTATGTTTCAACTAATGTTCCATCGTCTGTGGCCAGCACCAAAGTTGCCAGTATGCAGCTTTTGGACAATGCTGCCACATTCTAGTTATTTTAACCCGCATATATAAGTACGCCAGCAAGGAGGCATGGTAGTTAGTTGATAATAAGACGTTTAAGAAGCATTGACAATTAATTGAATTGTGTATTCTGTGGTAGTGTAAACTTAATAGAGTTTAAATAAAGTCTCTTGTGTAATCGTTTTAAGTTTGTATTTAAATCAGTGGTCGGCACACTAATACAACCATATTATTGTTAAAATGATTTTCGTGATTGCCGTGATACAAATTTGAATAAATTAAAATAAGACCAGTCTAATGTATTGTTGATTTGTTAGCTAACATTTTCTTTGTGATACGATTTTAAATTACAATCAATTTTGATTGATAGCTGTAAATGGTGCTCGATAAATATGTTTATGATTATTTACTATACCTTGGCTTTGGCATTGACAGCTTGAATTCGTTTACGTTGCTTTCCATGATGTTTTACAAATAGTCGTTTGTCTTCTTTGGCTGAATTGTGACTAGCTAAGAAAGCAGCAATCAATAAATATTTTCCATAAAACGGTAACTCTAAGGATTGGGCCATTTTGCGAACACTTTGATCCGAACAATTGCCATCTGTAACATCCTAAAATAAATGTTTAATTACTAATTAGCTTTAGTTAGGTTATTCACAAGAAGTGTGCTAAGTGTTGTATTCTCCTAGTTAAAACAGAGTTGTTATTTTTTTAAATATGCAACAATAAACGATAGAACGATTCAACATTTGTACCTTGTTTAGTGATAGAAAAAAAAAAACCAACAGAAAATCGTCGTTAAAGCTAAACAACAATTTTAACTTTGTTTTTAATAGGACAGTATAACGCTAAGAGCTAGTTTTTTGGATGTAGTTCAACCTTGTTTATTGGTTTAAACTTGGAATGCTGTTTTTGAGATCTAGTTTATTTTTATTTGAGTTTAACTGGGCAAGATTGGCCAGTTTAACATAAGTTACAGATGTCAAAAAAAATCAGCTGTTTCGTAAATACTTAAAAGTTGGTTACAAATTAAATTATGAAGATTTCAGCGATTCTTAAACATATGCAAATTTAAATAAGATCATAACAAAAAAGCCTAAGACAATTAGAACTCGTCCAAATAATTTATTTATATTCGTTTTATTAAGTATTTTTAATGCTACCATATGTTTGGCTATAAAATATAAAATTTTGTTGGAATAATTCCAGCATTACCTTATCTGTCAAGCCTTAAGCTACTACTGAAAAACAACAATTTTAACTTTGTTTTTAATAGGACAGTATAACGCTAAGAGCTAGTTTTTTGGATGTAGTTCAACCTTGTTTATTGGTTTAAACTTGGAATGCTGTTTTTGAGATCTAGTTTATTTTTATTTGAGTTTAACTGGGCAAGATTGGCCAGTTTAACATAAGTTACAGATGTCAAAAAAAATCAGCTGTTTCGTAAATACTTAAAAGTTGGTTACAAATTAAATTATGAAGATTTCAGCGATTCTTAAACATATGCAAATTTAAATAAGATCATAACAAAAAAGCCTAAGACAATTAGAACTCGTCCAAATAATTTATTTATATTCGTTTTATTAAGTATTTTTAATGCTACCATATGTTTGGCTATAAAATATAAAATTTTGTTGGAATAATTCCAGCATTACCTTATCTGTCAAGCCTTAAGCTACTACTGAAAAACAACAAGTGGGATCAAAGCCAATTTAAATTTATTTTCAGTTTAACTAATAAGCCATTAAACCAAGTTTAACTCACATCCAAAAAACTAGCTCTTAGTGCACTCGTAAAGTCATCAGTTTCTATAAAATTTAGGACTTAGCAGAAAGATCTGCTAATGGATTCCCTTAGATTTTAATAAATTTTGAATATTCAAAATCGACTATTTTTATTTTAAACCATAACTTGGCAGCAATGGTTTATTTTAAAAGGTTTTATGCAAACTATTGACAGTGCTGCACCAAATTGCATCTATGGTATCGTTTTCTGATGTAATAGTTCGGAATCAGCCTTATTTTCTTCTTACATAAATAAAATGTTCATAATTGTCTCATAAAAGATTCCTTATATAGGAGATTTTTGCATTGATTTTGGTGGAAAATTTAAAAAGGATTAAGGTTCCATTAGCCACCCGTAATGTAACGTATCTCCGTATGTCGCTTTTAACTCATTTAGATGGAATCAGCTGATATATGTTACGTTTAACTAACACAGGTAGTATTGACAAAAAATACTTCACAAAAGTGTAGACAAATGTAAAAGTTATGACAATTTATAGTTTTTTGTTTAAAAAAATGGCAGCTTCTAGGAATAAAATAGGTATATATTAAGTTCATTCGAAGTAAGATTTACTCAGTAACAAACTTACAGAGAGTAAGACAAATTTACTCTCAAAATTAAAATTTTCTAAAAAAGTACGCGAACGCAAAATTTGCAATAATTTACAAGTTTGTTAAACAGCTGATTGTAAAATCAAATGCAAAAATAAATTATAACTGGTCGATATGAAAAAAGAGGATTCTTGTTGTAAAATCTTAAGCGGAAACATGTTAGAAGGTTTTCTTATCTTCTCTATAATTCATTTAACAATATTTGTTGCTTTGCATTTGCATAAAACAACGTAGTTGTGTATTTTTTTTTTGTATTTACAAAAATTTACACACATTTTTTTCATTCAAATGTGTTTCTTTGGAATAAAGATGTTGTGGTGCGTGTGTAAAGGAGAAACTGGAGAAGTGAGACGTCTGAGCCGAATAACAAAATCACTTAGTGATTTTGTTTCTTAAAATGAATTATTCCAAATTGAGCCAAAAAGAAATGAAAATACAAAGAATTGGGAATTGGAATATTCAATTTATTGGACAATTATAAGGAAAGAGATCTTACCAGTGCTACGGTTGAATTGACAAAAAGGTCAAAAAACTTAATTTAGCGGAAATAAGTATCTATGACCTTTTTAGAACAATTTGACAATTATTTTAGGCTTAAATGCAGAACAGAGATAGATAGTTATTTCGATAACTTTCTATCTTTAGAGCATTCAGCCTTTAAATCCGATGTATTTAGGATTTTCGAGAAATATTATTTTTTAAGATTTAATGGCAAAAGTCAATAAAGGCTTTTGGCATATTAACATTACCGCACGCCTTGCAGTATAGGTGCAATAATACCATAAATGAAAGTCGTAGGTAGATACTTATTTTTTGCTTTTTGGTAGGAATATCATCAATAAAATTAGTTAGGAAAATTTATCAGTAATTCATTAAAATTAACTTAATATAAGTTTTAATAGAATACAATAAAATAAGTTTTAAAACTAAATATATATAGAAAATAAACAAGTGCGTTTGATTTTGCTAATTGGTATGATAGTGCATGGAAGGTAACATGAAATGGAGTAATGATTAAGTGGAACATGAGGAGAGTATTAAAAAAACCGGCCTTTTGAAAAAACCGGTTTCGGTTTTCTTCAAAAAATCGAATTTTAAAAAAACCGGTTTCGTTTTTGCAGAAAAAACCGGTCTTGTAAATTGGGTAAAATTAGGTACGTTAGTAAATGAACGTTTAAAACGTTTGGCATTAAATAATTATTTTTAATATTACATTTTAAATATGTAAAAAGAAAATATATTTTTCTAAAATAATATTTTATAAATAATATGCAATTTAAATGTTTCGTTTTAAGACGATTTTTTTTTGTTTGCTTTTGATAAAGCTAGAAGTGGAAAATACTCTTTCACTAATAGTAGATGTTGGACAAAAAGTCAAAAAACAATTATATAAATTGTCCAACTTTTCAGTTCTTTTGTCGCATTTATCAAGATATATGAAATCATCTTATGTGACCTTGCTTTTGATAAAGCTAGAAGTGGAAAATACTCTTTCACTAATAGTAGATGTTGGACAAAAAGTCAAAAAACAATTATATAAATTGTCCAACTTTTCAGTTCTTTTGTCGCATTTATCAAGATATATGAAATCATCTTATGTGACCTTCTCCGAGAAAATTGACCTAGTGTGTCAAAAACGGGTTTGGACTTAAGAGTAGATTCTGGTACCTAAAAGGGTGTTGAATAAGATGAAATGAGTTAGATTTCTGATAAAAAATTATTTTCCCCATAAAAACGTACAAAACGAACTTGGGAAAATCGATAAAAATGAGAAAAACATTAAAATTTTACTTTTTTGTTTTTTTGGTTTTAAATTGTAACTCTAAAAGCGAAAAAATACGTCACCACATAGGCATAACGTCACCAAAGTCGGCACCCAATCATAACTAACCATACCAAATCGCATCTCCCAACTGAAGGTGTGTTCACAGTGATAATGCGTTTTTCTCAAAACTTCATTGTCACACACCAGATCCCTTTTCTCGGAGAAGGTCACATATAATGATGAATAATTTTGTACACTCTTTTTTAGGATTTTGAATACTGTTTATTGCGTTATTTAGATTAGAAATTAAACTATTTGAATTTGGAATATCCAAAGTAAAATCTTCATCGGAATCTATCAGACTTACATCTAAATCTTCATAACCAAACAAACGATTATAAAAGTGTTCGGAAAAAATAAAAGAGATCAAGTAACCCAGTTGGTAATGTTATTAAAAAAAACCGGTTAACCGAACGAAAAAGACCAGTTTTCGGTTTTCTTTGAGTTTTCGAAGTTCTTTTTTGTAGGAAAATCGATCTGAAAAATCAAAATTTTCAAGGTTTCAACAAAAAACGCTATTTTTACATTTTTTATTCAATTTATTTTTAAATATTATTCTCGACCTACAATTTAATGTTTTAACGTGGTAATATTATTAAGGTCCTTTTTACTTTCCATTCGAGGAGTTTTCTTACGACTTTCTAATGTCACTGCCATAACTCCTTTACGATTCTTTTCTATAACTCGTTTTGAAACACTCGTTAATAATTGTACATGTCTTTCTGTTCTTGTATGTGCATTGGAATTTGTGAATCAGCCAGTGGTGGTTCATCGATCAAGTGATCATATGGAATCTGTCGAGTAAATGCTGATTCAAATAATATATCGTCGTTATTCATATCAACCATATTGACATAATCGGTAGCATCGAAATTTAAGATATATTTTTTGTAAACTCTCGAGTTTAGTTAAATCGTACAAATTTTCTCGATAGTGTAAAATCTTTTTAATAGCTCTATCCCGTATTGCTATTCGATCATCAAAAAACATTGTTAATAAGATATTTTCTGGATGTGCGTAATATGAGTTGTTTTGAATTACACCATCTACAATATTACGAAAGTTTGGTTGTAAGTATCGTGTCCAACGTATAAATTTTAATAAAAGTGCACTGCCGTATACAACAGAGTTATAAAACTTTACATTGAAGTACATTGGCACATAAACTGTAATAATATAAACTGCCAAAGTTTTTAAATTGGTCGATGGTGTATTAGTTGTTACACATAATCGTTGTAATCTGCTTACTTTGGTTATCCAACGAGAATGTGCAATTGGTCCTGGTTTAATGTTAGCTAAATCAACTGGAACAATACCATTCGAAATTGCTTTAGCTATTTGATATAAATATTTAACATCTGTTGATAGTTCGAGCTCATGTTCATGATCCATAATTGCAGGCATATTCTCCAGTGGTATTGGATCAAAATCAGCTACTACCTGAAAAATGAAATGTTTAGATCAATTAAAATGCAATTATTTTATTTTAACTTTATACCAATCGAAAATGACAATAAATAATGATAATAAATGATGATATTAAACAAAATAAAGTGTAACATACCTGCAATTTCTCACATTCTTGAATAGCTTTGAATAACTTTCCACTTGCTGCTCGTGGCCCACTGGTGACTGTTTGTCCAATGCTTCATATAAATGACGAAATGGCAGTTCATTGAAATGAAGCAGACATATAAACCAGTGAATTGGTCTATTTAACTGTTTTTCAAATAATCCTAAAACACAATTTTCTGTTCCAGTATTTGCTGGCTCACCATCACTGCATATGCCAATTAATTGTTCAACTGTTAATGTTTTATTGTTAAAAAATTCATTCAGTTTTCTGTGTTTGGTTTTTGCATCTTCTTGACTACCCAAATTTACATATCCAAGTAACTCATTATAGGGCACTTTCAGAACAACTAAATGCGGTTCTTTTACCATAGTGGTATGAAATTTGTCATTAATTTTCTCTGTAGTTAATGAGTCATATTTTCTACCATCGAAAGAGAATGCAGTTATGGAAGAATTTGTATGTCGTGTACGAAGCACTGCATCTCTAGATTTAACTTTTTCTCTGGCCACTTTTGATAACAAGATTACCATGAACATCTCTAAAATTTATATCTTCGAATAAAGCTGTTGCTAAACATGAAGCCACTCTATCTGAAACACCGAATCTATCACACATCATAGCAAAATTTAAGGCACCGTATCTTTGAGTATAATGACCTCGTCTCATTTGAACAGTTGCTTCTGGAACTTCTGTTGTTGCTTCATTTTCATCTTCATCCATGTGTAATTCAGGTGGTTCGTAACTTGGATCATCGGTACCAGTTTTAAGTGTCGGTATTGTTGTAGCTACTTCTTCAACGTCTTCTGTATATTCAGGTATTGTGAATTTTCTGCTGGTCCATCACAAATTCTTTTAGATGTTCTGGAATCAATCCACACGAGCATTCTGTTGTTTTTCATTTGCAATCACATTTGCCAATATAAAATAATTCGTTTATTGAATCAACAAATGCTTTAAATTCATTTCTTTTGTTTCTATGTTGTACATGTTTCTGGTATTTATTAAGCAAACCAGTTAATTTTTTTAAAACACTCTTTCTATTAATGATTTCAATATTTAATTTACACCAAATTTGGATCAATTTATCTGTTACGTGAGGAGTAAAAGTTTTATACGAGAACATTTTGTTTTCAAATTTAGCACGATCACTTAAAAAAAATAATATTTTAAAATGTCACATTTAGTAGGCAAACTAAGATCATTAAAATCACTTGATAAACCAAAAACAACAATATCTTGATGAGGCATGTTAGTCAATCTAGAGTCAAAACTTGTTGATGTTGTTGCTTCCATTTGCGAAAACACCGCAGACGATGTTGATGGTTCTTGATTATCCATAATAACTTTGATATTATCACTGCACTCTTTGATTGTGTCACACTTAATTTAAAAATAAAAAAAATATTGGTATTGTGATAACCGAGGAAAAGCAAGCTTGGCAACGTTTAGTGTTGGTAAACGTCATTATTTTGTAACGTCATTATTCAGTGTTACAAAGTTGTTCAATTGAACAATGCTGCCAGGTATCAAAACAGATTCTGAAAGGTGATAACAATACCTTTCAAACAAGCCCAGATTGAGAAATCTACTATAATTCTATCCGATTTTATGACGAATTTAATTAAATTGTTCAATGTATATATGGAAAAATTTCTATTTTGAAATTTTGGGGGGCTCCAAATCCGACATAGAGCTATGGTCTCTTGAGCAAAATTTCTCAGAATCACTATAGATTACGTTTTTGCTATACGCTTCATCAAAAAAAATCGTTCCATACAATTTGACCCGCCAAATATATACATATATATATATATTTTTTTTTTGTCAAAGCATGTATTTTTTATTTTTATTACTTTATATATTAAATTTCTTTTTTTGTTTGTAATAAAAACAATTAACAAATTATATAAGCTTTTTATTCAAAATTAAAAAAAAAACGAAAAAACCGGTTGACCGGTTTTTTTGCAAAAACCGAAACCGGTGCGACACGCTCTACCAGAGTATTTTTTAATATCAAAACGAACTGGGAAGTCCAGTCCGGTATGGGTAAACGGCCGAGAAATCTGTACTCTTTCGGGTGGTAAAGCAGCAATAAGTTGCTTTTGACACCTTTTCTTGTGAATCACACAAACTTTACATTTATTAATAGTGGTTTTTATAAGATTTTTAACCTTTGGTATCCAATAGTTCGACCTTATGATGCGGAGAACAAGTTGATTGCCTCCATGGATACTGATATCGTGAACAAATTAGACTAGTAGTCTGGAAAATTTGCAGCCATATGGAAGTATAATGGGATGTCTTTCATTGAATGGTAAACCCGGTGCATATTAAGAAATAAGAAACTCTGGGTCTAAAAATGGGTTAAGGCACAACAGAGAACTAGATGAAGCTATCGATTGTTAAGATGAAAGTGCCTTATACTCATTTGGGTACCAAGCCTTTAGATACATGCACTGTAAAAAGTTTTGGTTTAATTTTTACACTTAGCGGAGTCCATTGTAAACTTATTTGGAATTAAATTTAAAATTAATACCTAAATAGTTTATATCTGAAACCATACGATATAAATTTAAATACTTAAGGGAATTGTTTTAACACCATAAAAAATTGAGAGTTTTTAATGACTACTTGGAATAAAAATAACACCAAAAAAACAATAAAAACTATTCCTGTTAGTTTACAAATAACACCGAAACAGGCATCAGAAATTTTTTTGTTTTATTACTTTCGGTTTAATTTTAATGCCAAAAAGGAATTAAATTTATCTCTTAAAACAATTTTATTCCTTCAAGTTTAAAAACAACACCTAGAAAGAATTAAAAGCATGTGTAAAGTTCTATCTGTCTCATGAACTAGCTTGTTTTGGTTTAAAACTCTTTCTTTTTCTCTATTTCTTACAATTAATACCGATGAAGGTGTTAATGGTATATAGTTTACAACCACGCGGTTTAAAAGTTGAAAAGTCATTGAGAAAAAAAGTGCAAAAATGTTCGTGAAAGTAAAAATTGGTGGAAATTTTTAATTGTAAAAATTGTTGAACCACCAAGTGAGTATTTCACTTCAAATAGAATTGTAATTTGAAGTATTGAATACTTTTATAATACAGTTAAATACTTTTATAATACAATTTTTTTCACTTTAGTTGTAAACAAGCTTAACATCGACGTAGAAGGCAGAGAACTGCAATTTAGAGATCGGGACGGTGCCGTAATTGATTTCGATTGATTTATTAACACCGGATATTATAGAGTAATGCTAATAAAAAATACTTTATTATTAAATAAAAAATAAATTAAAAAAATACAAAACTCAAAATTAAATTTGTTTCATTTATTTTCAGTGAAATTTTATAAAGAAGGGTGTCAATGTTAGTCCTGCCTAGATTAAAATCAACACCCGTTTAGTATATAATTTATACCATTGGGTATTGAAAATAATACCTAAAGGGTGTTAATTTTAGTCTTGCCTAGCTTAAAATCAACACCCGTTTAGTATAAAATTCATTCCGTTGGATCTTAAAAATAACACCTATTCAAGAATACAAAATATTCCTTATGGTATTAGTCCAATTCTTGGTCAGGTGTAGAGTCTAATTCAGTTTGGTGTTTCTTTTATGCTCTAAAAACAAAACTCTCGCTCCCACTGTCTCCCGTTTAATCTCTTTATAAGTATACCATATTAGAATACATTAAATTCTTTTTCGGATTTGTTATATATATACACCGGCTCGGCATTAAAAATAAAC
The DNA here is from genome assembly GCA_949748255.1 of Eustalomyia histrio. Classification (NCBI taxonomy): domain Eukaryota; kingdom Metazoa; phylum Arthropoda; class Insecta; order Diptera; family Anthomyiidae; genus Eustalomyia; species Eustalomyia histrio. The sequence continues at coordinate 108,372,849 of OX456526.1, read as the reverse complement.
TAAAACTTTTTACCGTGTGTTAACTAATCGATTACGAACACTAAAAATTTCAGAACTCGTTATCACAGAAGATGTTTCGAGATATTGGATCGATATCTTGTATGTGTGCGGAAATAAAATCGGTATACGTATGACATTACACGCAGTGGCCTTGAAAGGGAAGAAAATCGTTCCAGAATATCTTCGAAATGGTTTAAATAAGTAAAATGGACTTTGATTTCCTTCTTTTCTAATTCTGTTTCGCATGACGTTCTCGCTTCAGAGCTAGGAAAAGAGATATTTGGGTATTGAAGCCATTTGGGACCACTCCACCATAGTTCGTTATCTATTAAGTCTTAAGGAGGAACTCCACGGCTTGCTAAATCCGCAGGATTATTTTCAGAATTTATATGGTACCAATGTTGTGGATCAATTATTTGAATAATCTTCGATACCCTATTTGCGACAAAGGTCAACCAAGAACATGGAGGTTTAGCAAGCAAAGAGAGAACAATGGTGGAATCAGTCCAACAATAAAATGAATATTTTTTGACATCTAGTCTTGGAAGTAGATTATCTTTCATTTCAGCAAATAGAACAGCCCCGCAAAGCTCTAATGGAGGAATCGATAAGGTCTCTACAGGAGCTACTTTTGTTTTAGAAGACACCAAGTGAGTGGTTATGAAATCGCCGTTAACTATTCGGATGTAAATTGCTCCTGCGAATGCTTTTTCGGATGCATCACATTAACCATGGAATTAAATATCAGCATCTGGAGTGAAACCAATCCAGCGAGGAATTCGAATATCACTAATGTATAAGAAATTTGATTGAAATATTTTCCATTGAGAAAGAGAGTCGGGAGAGAGGATTTAATCCCAATCTGTGCGCTCTACCCAAATTCTTTGCATGATAATTTTTGCTATAATAACGCAGGGAGACAACCAGCCGGCAGGATCAAACAATTTGGCAATTTGGGACAAAACTTCTCGTTTGGTGAACGTCAACGAGTCCGGAAATGGCTTTGCTGCAAAATAAAATGAATCCGATCGTGTATTCCAACGGATTCCTCAAGTTTTCGCTGTGCTGCTGTCGCCAAAATCCAGAAAATCTTCGTTTAATAGATGATGAGGAGGTAGTTCAACCAGGACATCTTTGGAATTTGCTGTCCACTTTCTCAATGAAAATCCTGCTGATTTAAGAGTCAAAACAAGCTGATTTCTAGCTTCTATGGCATCGGCAATGGAATGAGCACCAGCCAGAGCGTCGTCCACGTACATTGAGTTACGAAGAATATGGCTGGCAAGTGGATAAGCCGCCTGAACATCATTAGCAAGTTGGAGAATTGTGCGGGTTGCAAGGTATGGGGCACAATTAACGCCAAACGTGACCGTTTTGAGCTCATAATCCTGGACAGTTTCACTTGGATGTTTTCTAAACAAAATTCTTTGAAAGGGAGTGTGTTCTAGATTCATCGTGTCTATACATTTTTTGGATATCAGCATTAAACACATTTTGGAAAAAACGCCATTTAAGTATTAAAAGGGTTAAGTCGTTTTGAAGGACGGGTCCTATATGAAGGATATCGTTCAGACTCACCCCATTTGAAGATAGTGAAGAGGCATTGAAAACCACACGAACTTTCGTTGTTGTGCTTTTCGGTTTTATAACCGCGTGATGAGGCAAGTAATAGTTGCAAGCAGATTTCGAAAGGTCTGGAGGAGAAACTTTAAACACATGATCCAGTAGAACATATTCTTCAGTAACCTGGTCATATTCTTCTTTAAATGTAAGTGTGTTAAGTAACCTGGCTTCATTTCTAAAGAACTGTGCCATTGTACTCATCCTGGACTGACCTAAACTCAATTTTTTAGGATGTCCTTCTTTGAATGGCAATGAAAAAATATATCTGCCCCTTTCATCCCTTTTTGTGGTTTATACATATAAATCTTCACAAAATTTATCGGATGGGGACGAAAAGTTCTTCCGTGGAAGATTCTACACCTCCCAAAAGCGTGAAATCTCCTTTTCAAAAGAGATTTTACACATATATGCTGCAATGGGGGTGTACGAGTTGGAAGAACTAATAGGAACAGGGCCAGTCAGAATCCATCCGAAAACAGTTTCTTGTGCAATCAAGGATTTGCAGACCTCGTGTTTGGTTTTGGAACGCATTATAGATGGGAAAACTTCACCGCCTATTAGTAAGTCAACCTCTGAACTATTAAAAAGTTGTGGATCCGCCAGTTGAAGTTGTGGGAGATCCAAAAAATATGACTCTGGTATAGATTGGGAAGGAAGTTTGTCCGTTACTTTTTGAACAACTAATGCATCAACAAGGATTTCAACACTATCGTCAAATGGCGAACCGAGTATAAAGCAGCACTCTCGCTGCGATGAAGCGGAAACAAAACCACCAAGGCCCGAGACTTCCCATGGCTTTGTTCGCCTTTTTGGGAGCTTAATATGCTTGGAAAAACTTTCGAAATAAATGATCCTTCAGATACAGGATCGATAAGAGCACGTGCCCCATATCTCTTACCCAAATGACAAATTTCAACTAGAGCCGTACCTAGCAAAACAGTCCCGGCTCCCGCATTTACAGTGGACTGTATGTTAAATAATTTCGAAGTAGAAGGAAACGGAGGCGAGTTTGCATTCAAAGACAATTGGTGTTACGTGGACATTTACGAATGATGTGTGATTCCTTATGGCGAAGAGGACATTTTGGATTTTTCACTGAAGTTTGAAACGCTTTTACATTTTCTGAAGAACTTGAATTCTGAGGAACATTTTTAGGCTTGGCATTAATGGAGTTAGCCTTATATGAATTACGGGACTCAGCGACCGACTCTAAAGTTCGACAACGATCCGTAAGAAATTAGTCCATGGTAGCCCATTTATGAAGTTTTGTCTTATCGGGTACACTTTGTTCCCATAAATTTAATGTGGCTTCTGGTAATCGGTCATTACAAATTAGGGCAAAAATTGGTTCCCAGCTAACAACGTCAATGCCATATAACGTTTATATCGCGTTGGAGATGCCTCAGTTTGGGTCCTGATTCCGAGTCTATAGACGGAAGGTGTAAAGGAGTCCTTATCTGTTAATGTACTAAGACCTTTTTGTTATCAAAGCGGACACAAAGGTTTCTCCAAGCATCGTCAAAACCTCTATTGGTTAAAGGAGTTCTTGCGACAATTTCGCGTTCCTCCCCCGAAGTTTTGTTAGTCAAATAAAGAAGCTTTTCTATTGGACTTATGTATACGGCTTCAAACAAGTCGCGGAGTGTAGGCCAGGCCAGGATAAATAGTCTCCGTTAAATTGCTTAATATCGCAAGGAGGTAAATGTAAATTGTTTGAGTTTGAAGAAAGGGACTCAATATTAGACGCACTTGTATGGGAATAAATTTTACTGGCAGACGAGTAAATTTCTCCAAACAATTACAATAGGTTATGTAAGTGCTCCGATATTTGACTTTGAAGGACTCGAATTAGCAGCGTCCTCGTCCTCCCCTTCTTGGCCATCTGTCTCTACATTTTGCTCATTTTCGATATCAAAAGGAATTTCTCATAAGCGGATTTTATACGAGCCCAGGTAACTTTTACCTCATTCTTATGCAACTCAATCGCATTAAGAGAATTAACTGGATACTTATTGTCGGCTATATATCGGCTAACCAAATAAAATGATCGAGCGACATTTTGAAATGACTAAAGGATAAAGAAACGGGCTTGTTTAAGCCGTGAAATGCGCGAAAGTATCTTTAATACGAAATGTTGAATATGTATTGAAAAGATTTTATTCTTTTTAAATACTATTGATTCCGACAGATATAAAAGGTTTAAGCAGAAACTTTTTCTAACCTTCGAATCGGGTAAAAGATTCGCTAGATAATTCGTTACTCTTTGACCAGAATATATTTTGTTGATTTTGAAACGAAATATCACTCTTTCAATCGAAAAAAAATTATATATTCGTTTTATTATTCTTAAATTTAGCAAATAATCATACAAAACTTCCAAATAGATAATTATCTATACAGCAAGATAAAATATCGAAACTTTCCGTCAACACTACTAACCAACTGATATTTTATAAAAATTGAGCGGAGTTATTGCACTTTTGAAAGCAAGACAAATGGCTATACAATTTTTGAAAAGAAAGAATTGAATCAGATTCAATGAATATACGCGTTTAGACGAATGAGTTTAAAAAGGCTGTATAAATTATGAGGAGCAAAATCAAAACAAATCGTGAAGTTAAGCAATAGTTCCAGTTACTTAAATTCCTTAATTTCGATTGACAAAGCTTAGTTTTATACACAACGATGTTAATTACAAAAAGGGCTTTGTTTCTTTTTTCCTTTTTTTTTTGCTTTGCAAAACTCTGATTATTGGAAAAAATTATCTACTCAGCTTTTTCCGTGAGTGTAGGAAGATTACTCATATATTTCGTAGTATTTTTATAAAAAAATGTATAGAAATAATGAAATAATGTTTGGAAATGTGTATCAAATCCCGTTTGGGCAATTCGTAAGCGGACAAAAAGGTCAGTAATGGCAACTGAAAATTTTGCTGTTATTATGGGAAAATTTTTGCCCAGCGCTATTGGTGCTAATCTTAGCAACAGGTGTCCGCTGACGCGTAGTACAATAAAGTTAGTAAAAAATAAGTAGCCGCTACTTACTTTTAGTAAAGCTTATGTTAAGTGGCATTTAAAATCGATTTGCTAAATTTACTAAATATTATTAATTATAGTACAGATAGTATTTTTTTTTTTAATACTTTGGACAAAATTAAAAAATTCAGTTTTTTTTTTTAGTGTAAGCTAACTAGTCTATGTTTAATGAAACCAACATACGGTTTCTATTTTGTATTTGGTTTATATTTTTCTTTTGTACTACTAGAACAATTTTAATATTTAATATTAAACCATGAGTTAATTCATACTACCCAGCAAACAGATACGTGAGCGAAGGAGCAAGAGGGAATTTTGTATTTATTTCTTTATTGGGTTTCTATTTTCTCAACAAAATAATTTTATGTTATCTATTATATAATAGCTAATGTAAAGCGGACACGAAATGACAGGATGCCAACCAATATTATGCCGTATAAAAAAATATTTTTTCTTCCTAATTGTTATTACGTAAAAAATTAAATTCCTTTTCGTTCTAAATAATAAATTTCAATATTTACTATATTTATTAATAATTAAATTAATAAATTGCGGATCAATAAAAAAATAACTTTATTTGTGGTCGGTCAAGTTAATGAAATGAATTTTAACATGAACTTGTTTGTTGGGATATCAATAAAATTATTGGAAATAATGTTTTATTTTTTTGTAATGGAATAAGTGAGACTAAAGAGTCTAATGGAATAGGATAATCTCAATTAAAATATTTTAATAGTGGATTGTTGTTAATGACTTAGAAAAAGGAGTCGGATTGCGAGCATAAGAGAAAAATGTATAAAACTAGAATGGGGTAAGAGAAAGTACACCGCAGAAGACAATAAGAGCAGATTTTTAATAAAGAGCCTTTAGAAAGCTTTAAATTAAGAGTTTTACTTAGAACAATATGTAGGTAGATCTATTGTCCTATGTAAAAACCTGTAAGGAGAAAACATATACAATATGATGTAACCGTTAAACACAGTGTAGAAAAAATATTGTTACGCGTATAATGTTAAGACATACCCTTCCAAAATAACAATGTCCAGCCAATATGTCAAAACAACTCCAGTGTGGGATATATAGGGTCCGCCATCTAACGTTTTTTTTTTCAACTAGTGCTTATTTCGTGAATGGTAACACTTAGCTCATGTCTAATTTGACAGATAATTAGTTTTATCCTTCCGCTGAACGAATATTGTTGTGTATACGCTTGAACAACGCTGGGAAATATTGCGACATTACTTTGAAAATCATGGTAATGTTGCAGAATGTCATCTTTTCAATGTCATCTTTTCAGATGAAGCTCATTTTGATCTTGGCGGGTATGTAAACAAGCAAAATTGTCGCATTTGGGGCACAGAAAACCCGCACACATACATTGAAAAGCCGATACACCCAAAACGAATCACTGTTTGGTGCGGATTTTGGTCCAGAGGCATAATTGGGCCATTTTTCTTCGAAAATGAGCAAGGAGTGGCCGTTACAGTCAATGGCGATCGTTATCGGGCCATGTTGAACGAATTTTTGTTCACAAAAATTGAAGAGGAGGATATTGGCAACATTTGGTTTCAACAGGACGGCGCTACGTGCCACGCAGCCGAAGCTACACTCGATGTTTTGCGCCCTGTTTTTGAATATCGCATTATCAGCCACAGAGCTGATGTCGTTTGGCCACCTTGGAGCCGTCAAAGATAAGTGTTACGCCGACAATCTCTGGCTTGGCGCTTTAAAGGACAATATTCGTGAAGCCATTGGTGAAATACAGCTGCACACAATCGATAATGTGCTTAATAATTGGACCGATCGTGTAGGCTACTGCATGGGCAGCCATTATTAACCGGAAGGATTGTACTTTCAAATAAAAAAAGAAATTTGAGAAAATTTGAGTAGTTTTTTTTATAGCATTTTTAAAAAAAAGTTATTTGGCGGACCCTATACACTTTTTTAAGTGTTTATTAAAACTCACCCCTATTTCCAAATTAATTTGAAATATATTAGGTATAAATCGGCAGCGACATCTTCACTCTTTGGCCTTTTCCTTGGCAGAGGTTTCTCTAACTTTTTCTTCTCTACGGCACTTTTCGTCACTTTTGCTTCCTTTTACAATGTTTCTATTTTTCACTTTAATTTTTCCTATTTTTTATTTGAATTTTTCCTATTTTTTACTTTAATTTATTTTTCTTTTATCTAATAAAATAGTTATTTAGGACGGCTACCAAGTGTAGCAAAAAAAATTAATTAACTTTTAAACACAATGAATAAGTGGAAAAATCAAAAATCAAACAAACCTGTTAATTTTTTTAAAGATCCTGGTAAAGTTAATGTTGTTGTTGATGGTTAGATCTCCTATTAACAAAATCACTTAGTGATTTTGTTTCTCAAAATGAACTATTCCAAATTGAGCCAAAAAGAAATGAAAATACAAAGAATTAGGAATTGGAATATTTAATTTATTGGACAATTATAAGAAAACATATCTTACCAGTGCTACGGTTGAATTGACAAGAAGGTCAAAAAACTTAATTTAGCGGAAATAAGTATCTATGACCTTTATAGAACAATTTGACAATTATTTTAGGCTTAAATGCAGAACAGAAATAGATGTTATTTCGATAACTTTCTATCTTTAGAGCATTCAGCCTTTAAATGCAATGTATTTAGGGTTTTCGAGAAAAATTTTTTTAGGATTTAATGGCAAAAGTCAATAAAGGCTTTTGGCATTAACAATATGTTTTTTCTGCTTGTAAATTCTTGCGTGCAAAAATATGTCCAGTAAAAATTTGCAGAAAAAAGAACTCTCAAAATCAAACTGTCACTTTATTCTCTCTTTTTTCTTTATGTTTACAGAGTATTTGTGTAAACACACAAACAAAAAAAAAACTATAGGTAATATTGCCTAAAATTATAGGGTGATATTACCTATTTTCAAAGGCAACATAGAGTCTGCTATGTTTTACGGCAATATTACAATAAAAAATATGTAATTTCTACTTGAGTTTTATATTCAAAAAATTACCTAAAATTTTTGTTAAATTAACTGAGTAAAATAGGTGTATTACCAATTTTAATTTAGGCAAAATATTGGTAATATAACTTGGATATTAGGTAGATTTTTATTACAAAAAGACCCCCTAATGAAGAAAACTTTTATTATATTGAAATTTTTTTATTGTTTTAAAAATTAGATAAAAATACTTGCAATTTTGTAAAAAATTAAATTATGCAAATTACAAAATTTTTTTCTATACTATGAAACATAATATTACAGGTTTTATATAAAAAAAGTCCTTAAAATCTGAATATTTCTTTGGGAAAAAGCTCACAATATTTGATGGTTTTTTCTTGTAGAGAAAAGTACTCTGATTCCTTAAGAATTTTCGAAAGAAAATTGCAATTTTTAAGGTTTTTCTATAAAAATGTCAAAATCTTATGGTTTTTAACAGGAAAGAGTCCTCAGAATTTAATGGTTTTTCTTTACAAAATATTCACAGAAATTGAGGGGTTTTCTGCAGAAAAAGATTATATATAATTTGTTTTGTCATAATAAAACATTATATTCTGATGAAAAACTATCAGTGAAGGGAGGTGATACCCGGCTGGGAGATCCCTTTCCAAGATTTTATTAATGTTATGATATTTTTATTAAATTTTATAGAGAAGGAACGACAACAGACAAAAAAATGTCCAATTATCCAAAAATCCACAAGAGCCTAAAGTCTACTTGCGTATCACATAAAGTACTGTTTATTATTTTATATTTAAAATAAAGACAGAAGATGTCCGCTTTAATATAAAAATTGACATTATTTCTTAACAGTTGAACATCGAATGAATTTTTAAGCTATGGTTATAAAGCATAAAGCCTACGAAATGACAAAAAAATGAAATTACTTTAATCTCTTCTCTCTTTTTAGAACAATGTTTAGAACAATAATTATAACAAACATAGCTGCATTTTTAAGAAGTATTCTTTAAATCGTTAATCATTGAACTTATTAATTGAAATAGTAATGCAACTGATATAAAATAATCAAAAAGGAAACGATTAATAAATTATGTAAAGATTGAAATTAAAATCAAATAATTAAATTTATGACAAAATAATCAATAAACATGACATAAAATAAGGCAAGTCAATATAAAATAAAATATCAAAAATACAAAATAACAATGTATATAAATAAGTAATAATACGTGCGTTACAACCTCCCCCTCTGTTGCTGAAGACGTCCCGGCGATGCAACAGAACTTAGGTTTATTTTATTTTCTAAGTCTTAAATTTATTGACGTTGAAGGCTCTTCATTTGTTGTATGCAATGTTGAATTTATATTAGTTTCATACCTTGTAGTTGCTTCATTTAATTGTTTCTTAGGTCTACCACGACCTCTCAAGGGATAAACAGGTGTAGCTTTCGGACCACTGTAAGGTGTAAGGGCCGAAACATGATGAGTAGCAATAGGAATGTCAGGTTGTTGTTCGGATGCTACTACATAACATTTTTTGGTAACAGTCAAAAAGGATAGACGTGTTATTTATTCGGTCCGTGAATTTATTAAAATATCGGCTTATTAGTGTTTAAAAAAATATATAAAAAAACAACAGCGCTTGGACGCTTAAAAAATAATATATTTATTACAAAAAACAAATAAACCGTGTTCAATTTAAAATTTAAATAAAAAAAAAACATTTATAAAAAACCCTTAACAAACAGGGATTTGTCTTGTTTGTTTTGTTTATTTTTTTCTTTTCTTTCTTATAAAGAAAAGAGCATATGAGCTCTATAATTCAAGAGGAGAGAAGGCTCAGTGCAAATGGCAGAAATGCCTACGTTTTTCTAAAGGGAGATAACATCAATGTTAATAAAAACATTAGTGATCCCAATTACAACAAAAATTATTTAACCGCAAAAACAATTGAGAGATCCCGTTCATGTTCTCCTTTACTCTCATGTGAAAAAATTAAAACCAATAACACAAAGGAACATGAAAATATAAAAGTACCAACAAATACAGTGCCTAGTTTAACAACAACACACAAAACGCTGTCTGCTTTGACTTCACCAAAACCTACAGCTACAATATCAACAAATAGTGAGATTATTAAAACACCAACAACATCTTCTGCTACGTTAAACAGTGATATTAATATTATGGCTCAACCTTATAACTTAAAACAGCCCCAAAGTATGCTTCACTTTCAGTCAGTAAGTAGTTTAACTATTAACCCCTCAACAGGCGCAACACCCAATGTTGACCTGCCAGTCATCATTACCGCCAAACCATTGGTACAGACTGGATTAGACAGGTATGTTAAAATAGTTAAGAGGAAAAGAAGCCCAAAATCGGCTAAAACAGCTCCCTATCCTAAGCTTAGTAGAGGTGAAATAAATGTCACTCAATCCCAAAACCGTTTTGCCATACTGGAAAGCGAAGATAATGATGCCCCGGTGATACCTAAACCACAAAGACCTCCCCCTATCTATCTAAGAGAGCAAAATTCAAATGAATTTGTTAAAACCCTAGTCAGCCTTATTGGGGAAAACTCTTTTTATATTGTGCCAATAAAAAATGGCAAAATTGTTGAAACTAAGATTCAAGTTCAATGTGAATCCAATTTCAGAAAATTAGTATCATTTCTTGAATCCAGAAAAAAAAAAATTTTATACTTACCAGTTGAAGAGCAGCAAAGGTCTTCAGATAGTGATTAAGAGTATTGAATCATACAATGACCCACTTGAAGTAAAGAAGGCACTCGAAATCAACGGCTTTAAAGTTAAGTCCGTTGTTAATATTAGAAACCGGGATAAGCTCCCCCAACCCCTTTTCCGAGTTGAATTAGAGCCTGGCGATATCAAGTTAAAGAAAAATGAAACACACCCTATTTATCAACTAGAGTTACAGTTGAAGCACCACATAAGCGACGAGGACCTGCTCAGTGTACTAACTGCCAGGAGTATGGTCACACTAGGTCTTATTGTAGACTACATGCAGTTTGCGTAGTTTGCGGTGAGCTGCATAGCACAGCTGACTGCAATAAACCAAAGACAGTAAATACTGAAAAGAAATGTAGCAATTGCGGTAACCCTCATACTGCTAATTACAGAGGTTGTGAGGTATATTTAAAATTAAAAAACTCAAATTTGAACAGAACCCGAAACCCCCGAATAAAATCACAGTTAGAACCGGAATTTTATATTCCACAATACCCACAAATTATCACCAACAGTGCTTCATACTCTGAAGTTTTAAGAGGACAACCACAGCCCCCAAAAACTCCACAAGCCGCACAAGTCAATACAAATGCTCCACTTTCTCAATCTGAACCCCAGATACAAAATTTCAGCAGACTTTAAGCATCCATTGAATCCCTGGTTCAAACTGTTACTAACTTTACAAACTCAATGAGTAATATGATGTAAGAGATGATGAGAAATCAGTCTATTTTGATGCAAGCTTTGTTAACTAAACCATGAACAGTTTGAAAATATGTTACTGGAATGCTAACGGCATATGCCAACATAAAGAATAGCTCGAGTATTTTCTCAGAAATCAGCAAATTGACGTAATGCTTATTTCTGAGACCCATTTAACCCTGAGAAGTTCATTTTCAATTCGCGGGTACACAATGTATGATACTAAGGACCCAAGAGGCAGGTCATGTGGAGGATCGGCTATTCTCATTAAATCTAGATTAAAACATTTTCTTATGTGTGATCTTTGCGAAAATTATCTTCAGGCCACTACTATATGTTTTGAAGAATTCGATAAGGACTTAGTGATTTCGTCAATTTATTCTCCCCCCAGATTCTCCATAACGGAGGATCAGTACACGGGCTTTTTCGAATCATTAGGACCGCGTTTTCTGGCAGCTGGAGACTATAATGCCAAGCATACATTCTGGGGGTCACGGCTTGTTACCCCTAAGGGCCGTGTTTTGTTTAATACAAATTCTAAGCTGGGTATGGATGTGATCTCTAGTGGAGAACCCACGTACTGGCCAACGGATCGTCGGAAAATACCAGATCTGATAGACTTTGGAATAACAATGTCGATTGCAAGAGAATTGGTCCATCTAGAACCATTATTGGATCTCTCATCTGATCACACACCTATAGTTGTTACTATTTTAAACCCCCGAGGAATTGTACCCCCCTCTGGTGACTTAGCACTGACAGGCAAAACAACAGATTGGTTGAAGTATAAAAAATTTATCAGTACACATTGCTCGGAAAACATACCGCTAAGAACACCGGAAGATATCGACCTCTCGATTCAAAATTTTGAACTAAATCTCAAACTTGCTGCTCAACTTGCTACCAAACCCCCCCCCCCCCCCCCCGACACAACAGACAAAATATTATTTTGTCTGCCGATGTCGAACGACTCTTAAATGAAAAAAGAAGAGCTCGAAGAGAGTGGCAACAGCACAGATCTCCTCAACTTAAGGAACGGTTGAAAGAATGCACTAAAAAATTAAGAAATCTACTTGAACATAAGAGAACTGCTTCATTAAACAGATATCTTGAAAATTTAGATCCAACATCAAGAACTGATTACTCATTATGGCGTGTTTGTAGAACATTTAAGAAAAGTATTCACGCCAAATATAACAAGTTATGTAACAGAGTTGACACCGATTTTACCCCAGCACCGAGCAGCTACCCGATTAACGTTTGAGATGAGAGAGGTAGAAAAGGCTATTTTTGAACTAAACCCCAAAAAAGCTCCTGGTATCGATGGAATCGGTAACAAGATGCTCTTGGAGTTACCCCGTATAGCATTAAAGATAATTCTCTTTATTTTTAATGCTATTATACGCCTTGAATACTATCCCCCAGAATGGAAAGTTTCACTCGTTAAAATGATACACAAGCCAGGCAAAGATCACACAAAAGTGGAATCGTATAGACCTTTAAGCCTATTATCCAATTTGTCAAAGCTGTTCGAGAAAATCCTAATGGAAAAGATAACTGTTTATGTGGAACAAAACAACTGTATTCCATCACACCAATTTGGCTTCAGGAGAAAACACAGCACCATTGAGCAAGCCCACAGGCTAGTTACTTTTGTCAGAAAAACGTTCGAGGAGAAAAAATACTGCTCTGCCCTTTTTATCGATAAGGTTTGGCATGAAGGTCTATTGTTTAAAATATAACTTTTGTTACCAACAAATACTCACAAGCTACTCAAAAGCTATATAACAAATCGAAAATTCACTCACTATTTCACATGTGTGAAATATCTCGGTATTCACCTTGAATCGTATAGGCCTTTAAGCCTATTATCCAATTTGTCAAAGCTGTTCGAGAAAATCCTAATGGAAAAGATAACTGTTTATGTGGAACAAAACAACTGTATTCCATCACACCAATTTGGCTTCAGGAGAAAACACAGCACCATTGAGCAAGCCCACAGGCTAGTTACTTTTGTCAGAAAAACGTTCGAGGAGAAAAAATACTGCTCTGCCCTTTTTATCGATAAGGTTTGGCATGAAGGTCTATTGTTTAAAATAAAACTTTTGTTACCAACAAATACTCACAAGCTACTCAAAAGCTATATAACAAATCGAAAATTCACTCACTATTTCACATGTGTGAAATATCTCGGTATTCACCTTGACCGTCGACTCACGTGGAAAAATCATATAGATGCGAAAATAACTCAGATGAGGCTAAAAACTGCTCAACTCGCTTGGCTTACTGCCAAAAACTCTAAACTAGGCCTGGGCTGCAAATTACTCATTTACAATTCGATTATGAAACCCATATGGTGCTACGGAATTCAGCTCTGGGGTACTGCCTCTGCGTCCAATATAGGGAAAATTCAGAGAATGCAAAATAAATTCTTGAGGACGATCACGAACGCACCCTGGTATGTTAGGAATTACAACATACATAAAGACCTGAATGTACCCCTGGTCAAAGATGAAATTATTAGACACTGTCAACGCTATTTAACAAAACTGGAAACACACCCCAACATACTACCCCGTAACTTAACTAATAATCACGGCCACCAGCGTCTTAAGAGGAGGGACACTGCGGATCTGGTCCGCTAATAATAAGGGGAAATAATGGTCCCAGTTGAACTACATAACATAAGTCTGGCACTGGCTGGACTTAACAATTAATATTTAGTTTTAAGATTTGGATAATTATTGTTAGTTCACAGTTTTTAAAAGTGAAGATTCAATAAATAATATGAAATATGGGAAAAAAGGTTGTCCTTTATTTTACTAAGGATGTGTGTGTTTACTAAGACCTTATCCCCTATATTAAGTTGTATTTGTGGTCTTCTTTCCAAATCTGCATACATTTTATTACGATCCTGCATTTTTTTCTTCCGCTTCCTTTGCATCTTTAAGAGTTTCTGCCAATCGTATAAGATGTGGGGTAATCTCTGGTATGAAATTTTCTGCTTCCACTATGGCTTTCAAATCATGGTGGGCTTCTAAAGGACTTCGTAATTCTCTTCCAAAAGTGAGATAAGCTGCTGAGGATCCAGTACTTTCACACTTAGCGCTATTCAAAGCAAAACGATTCATCGGAAGTTTAAGGTTCCATTCAATGTGATTTTTACCAACACATATTGCCAACTGAGTTTTTAAATCCCTATTTTTACGCTCCACCGGGTTCGCCTCAGGGTGATATACTGGGGTAACAGTTTGTTCAATATCCAGGCAATAGGCAAGTTTCTGCATAATTGATGATATAAATTGGCAACCGTTGTCGATGTGAATTCGTCTTGGTATACCATATCTAAGTAAAATTTCGTTAAGAATTATTAAACTGCAATTTTCCGCTGTAGCTTCTCTCAAAGAAAAAAGTTCCACCCATCTGCTGCATAAATCTTCAACTATTAAAATCCATTGCATCCCTTCTTTTGTTTTGGAAGAAGGACCAAAAAGATCTATGGCAATTATTTCAAAACGTTTGTTGCTGGTAACTGTTTGTAGTAAACCGGCTGGTTTAAGGTTTATTGCTTTATAGCGTTAACAGGCGAGACAGGATTTCACATATTCGCCAATTTCGTTTCTCATACCATAATGTCAACTCCATAATATCCAGCCATCGGGTCGTCGTGAAATTTGGAAATTATGTAACTTCTCATATTTTGAGGCACCACAAGCTGACCGTTTTCTGAATCTCTGTCAACACAAAAACGATAAAGTACGCCATCAATCATTATATAACCACGTTGATTATAATGTGAGACATTTTCTTCTCCATTCTCGAATAAATCGATAATCTTTTTTATTTCAATGTCTTTTAACTGTTCTTTTCGGAAATCTTCCGCACCTTTACGGGGAAAATCAATTTGAACTGAGTTACATTCACAAGAAATTGTATGGTTATCAATATCACAAGGCGGGCGAGACAACATATCGGCCACTATATTTTGTTTTCCGGGAGTGTAACCAAATTTAATATTAAATGTTTGTAGCTGATGACGACCTGTAGGTGATTTTAGTCCAGAAAGCCATTTAAGAGGTTGATGGTCCGTTAAAACGGTTACCTCTGCTCCTTCAATATAGCCTCTAAATTTTTTTACAGCCCAAACAACTGGCAGTAGAAGACGGCTCGCATATTCAATGGGGTGCTCTTCATCTTTCTCCCCCTGGATTAACTCAGCTCCCAAAGCATAATTGCTGGCATCTGATTTAATAAAAAATGGCTTATCAACGATTACTTGTTGTAAAATTGGTGGTGATGCCAAAAGATTCTTAAGTTTTTCAAACGCGATTTTTTGTTCTTTGGCCCATATCGATTTTACGGTTTTTTTGTTAGCATTGATAGTGGCTTTGCTACTTCAGCGAAATTGGGTATAAATCTGCGGTATCATGAACAAGTTTGAAGAAACGAAATCAATTGTTTAAGATTGTTTGGATTTTGACGTTTTTAAATGGCCTCCGGTTTTCGGGGTCTGGAACTAAACCATTTGTTGTAAGTATATTACCAAGATATTTTACACTTGGTGTACAGAAAAAACATTTGCTTCTATTTAATTGAAACCCGAAATCTTTAATTCTTTTAAATATAGTTTTTAAATCCGAAATGTGTGATTCAACATTTTGTGAACACACAATTATATCATCTAAATAAGCGAGTATTAAAATTTGTGGTAACCCATTTCTAAACTTATCCACCAACCTTTGGAATGTGGCCGGGGCGTTTCTAAGCCCGAACGGCATCCGGTTGAATACGAAGATACCAAATAGTGTTGTGAAAGCAGTCTTATCCTTATCGTGTTCGGCCATTTTGATTTGCCAATAGCCTGCTTTCGAGTCAATTGTGGACATGTATGGTGTAGCCGTTGCCGCATGTAGTAAATCGTCCATTCTAGGAAGGGGATAACTATCCGTAGTTGTAATTTTGTTTAACTTGCGATAATCTACGCATACACGTACACTACCTCCCTTTTTAGGAACAAGGACTACGGGAAAAGCCCATGCTGATTATTTTTCTGTAATTTTATCTTTAGCCAACATATCATCTAACTCCAGTTTCAGTTTGTTTTTCATAACTGGCGATATGCATAACATGTTCCACATGAGGTATGGGGTTCAAAATTTCATTAAATACATTGATTTCATTTTTTGATAATTTTTCTAAAGTGGTTCTTTGACTTTCAGATAAGTGAGTAGCTTCATTATCACGTAATCTAACATCAATCATGTTTAGTGAAATTAATTTAGAGTCATTATCTTCATTATCCGAAATCTTAAAATTTTTGATTGAGGGAAAAGATCATTCTGCTCAGGAGTTTGATAACTCTCTGGCAGTCAATTTTTTAAAATTTTATTAATAAATCTTGGTGAATAATCATTATTAAAACTTGTAGTGTTTTTGGTGCTTTATAGCCATCGCTCTTTGTAGAATTTTTATTTTCAAGCCAATTCGTAAATGAGTTAATACCATCATAATTAATATTTTGTATTCATCGTGCATTTCTAAATTTGCCTTTGATAAGGGTACTGTACTATCAACAACAGGATTTTGCATTTTAAATTCAAAAATAGTGTTTGGATCATCTTAATAAAACCAAATGCGCTGAGAAAGATCCATAACGATACCGGATTGTTCTAGAAAATCAATTCCAATTAAAGTACGATTATTTTTTGCCTTCGGTAGACATATAAATCGAATACGCTTGAAGCGTTTACCAATTATGATATCGACAATAGTCGAATAAACTGTTTCATATTTAACTATACAATCAGCTGAGATTTCGGCTGTTAATTTTTGAAATTCGACACCTTTTTCTTTTATATTTAAAAATAATGTATTCCCAGCTACGCTGGTACGGGCGGCCGTATCAACATATGCCTCCCCGTTAAGACCATTTACGTTTATATTACGGTTGGTACGTTTCTTCCTACTAAGCTTGTGTGTAAAGAGTTAAAGTCTAGTTTTTGTGGACTATTAACTACTTTTTTACCATTACAGTTAGGGCAATTAGATCTATAATAACCAGCAGAACCCCAGCCGTAGCAGTTTAGAGTTGATTCTTGAACCTTAGGAGCGCCTTTTCTTTCAGCCTCTATACGCTTAAAACATGTTTCTGCTGTATGATTACGTTTTTTACAAAAAGAACAACGAACAGACTTATCAAGATTACCAGTCGGCTTTGAACATTTTTCGCCATTTTCATTTAATAGCAATTCAACTTCACGAGCTTTTTGAAGCAAATCTTGAAAGTTTTTAACGGTTTCTCTTGGAACTTTTTCTCGATTGGACAACAAGAGTTGAGAGAAAATCATGTCTAGCATAACCTTGTCTGAAAGTCTTTCATCTAGTTGCGCAAAACTATCAGTTGATTCATTTAACCTTTGCTTTTCCTGAAAAATCTCACTATATACTCGCCAGTCCGGCTTTGGTGGAGAAAAAGCTTTATTCAATAAATCAATAGCATCATCAAAACTTTGCGCCTCCTGCTTAACCCCTTGCCACCATGAGGAAGCATAGCCCTCAAGCAAAAGTGGAAAACTGATGAGTGCATTTTTTGGTCAGAAACGTTTTCTGCGTCTTTAAAAACCATAACCGTTGCGATAAAATCATCAACTTTTGCTGTATTTTTACCACCATTAAAACGCGCGCTACATTTACTGAATGTGGTTCTAGTAACTCTTCCTATATTCAAACTACCAATTAAATCCATAAACTGATCTTGAGAAAAAGTGACATTTACTGTACTAATATTTGAATCATTACGGTTGGTAGTCGATTGACCTGAGCTTTGGCTTCCAGATGCTTGCATACTGATTGAAGTGGTTCTTTTCATTTTTTTTAATAATAAAAATATTTTATGATCTGGTCACCCCAAAATCAAAATAATTGGAAATTATTTTGATTTTAGGGTAAATAATTTTTTATTTACGGGTAAAATATTTTACGAGCAATTATAGCTACCAATATTTTTTTTTTGTAAATTAAGAGAAAAGCTTTCTTATTTACCTAGTACTTTCAATTATTCTGACACACGGTTTTTTCTTGATAAAAAACAAACAACAAGAGGTTTTTTAATTTTTTCTTTTTATTTTGGTTTTTTAAATATTGAAGAATATAACAAAAAAAAATTATTTAAAATGGCCGCCATTTGCCTTCCAACACGACCGAAGTCTGACCGGCCAATCGTCTATTGCAGTACGCACGACCTCCATGGGGAAATTGTCCACTGCGCGGATAAGTGCACGCTTAAGCGATTCCAAATTTTTGTGGTGAGTAGTGCAGACCATGCCTTCTAAAATGGACCACAATTTATAGTCTAAAGGATTCGGGTCTGGACTACCCGATGGCCAATCATTCGTAGAAATAAAGTTTGGTAAATTGTTTTTTAACCAGTCTTGAGTGGTTTTTGCCTTATGGGCTGGGGCAGAGTTCTGTTGAAAGGTCCACGGCTCGTTTTTGAACAATGTGCTATTTAATGGCTTTACAACCTTTTCTAAAACGTCAGATTGGTACACCTTTGCCGAAGTTTTAACACCTTTTTCGCAGAAATGAGGCTTGGTGACCCCATCATAGGCGACTCCCCACCATACCATCACAGAAGCAGGATGGTGACCTCTCTGAACTCTAGGAACCAATTTATTTGCTTACAGAGATGACTGAGCATAGACTCTATCATTTTGTTTATTGAACGACTCCTCCACAGTAAAAATTTTTTCGTCAGTAAAGATAGTTTTTCTGTGGCGGTTTTTGGCGTACTGGCGAATCAATGCTTTTGATTTTTGCTTCCGTTTCTGCTTTAACGCCGCCGTAAGTAGAAGCCCCGTGTGTTTTTTGTAAGCCCGAAGTCCCAAGTCATATTTAATGATGCGAGAAATGGATACCTTCGATATATTCATCTCCCGCGACATTATTTGCTGCTTTCGGAGTCGATTTCGATAAATTCGATTATGTACAGCTTTAACGGCTCTGGGAGTTCGCACAGAGCGCGGACGGCCAGATCTCGGACGGTCTGCTACTCCACCAGTATCCCCAAACAGTTTCACAGCACGATAAACAAAACTACGACTAACCCCGAGCGGCTGCAATGTTCGATAAATGTCTCCAGTTTCCACTCCACATTTTTTTAGGCCAATTACGACAATACGGTTTTTAATATCTCCCGATTCCATAACTTAAAGTAACGCACGGCAAAAACTTTTTACACAAAAATGAAGTTTAAATGATAGTTGTCAAAAAAATGTCAACGTAACGAGAGTATGTTCAGTGGATTTCTCACAGTGGGGGCGACTAACAGTGTGTCAGTAATTATGAAAGTACTAGGTAGTATAACCTTTTAAAATCTCTTAATTAGCAACAACAATTATGACGCGTATAAATAAAGCAACGACACAAAACCCTTTAGTAAAGTTAGCAAAAGAAACAACAAAACATTTGCATATAATTTAGGCAAACAAGAGGGGAGGTGTATGAAGAAGTTGTACAAAAAAACTTCGTTGCGCCACTGTTGATCGGCGTCGTGGCTGCACCAGTGATGTTGATTTTCGACACTGTTTCTGGCTCTGCTGATAATCTAACGGCGTAACGGTGTTTGTATATAGCGGTGGTGAAGTACCAAAAATTATGAAATAATAATTGTAGATTTTTGCAAATTTAAAAAAAAAAACACGTGATGAAGAAATTATTTTATTGATTTTTAATATAATTTTGATGATAAAAAATCAAAATTTTATTTTCGTTGCGCGCCAATGAAGGGAGATGATACCCGGCTGGGAGATCCCTTTCCAAGATTTTATTAATGTTATTATATTTTTTATTAAATTTTATAGAGGAGGGACGACAACAGACAAAAAATGTCCAATTATGTCCACACCTGTTAATGTTTTATTGTACTTTAAAAATCCTCAAGAGCCTAAAGTCTACTTTCGTATCACATAAAGTACTGTTTATTATTTTATATTTAAAATAAAGACAGAAGATGTTCGCTTTAATATAAAAATTGACTTTATTTCTCAATTCAATTCATTTATTTTTACATAATATTTACATTTTGTACATTTATACTTTCTTTCTTGAGAGTTCAAGAATTTTTCTTTTTCAACCTTAATATTAACAATATTTTATAAAATTATTTTGTGCATATTTACATTATTTTAATTGAAGGAGAAAATTTGCAAAAAACCTATTTGAAATTGCTTAAAACTACAGACTAGATGGACTTCTAAGATGACGCTATGTCATTTATATGTGTAAATTCAGAATTTAAACATCTGATGTTAAAATTTTAGGGAAGTCTATTTATCCTATCAGTTACTAATTCCAGGCCAGCAATATCGTGAAGACTAGCAGTTGAAAAGAACCACGGCAGGTTATATATTAATTTATTTTGAGCCACTTGAAGCTTTTTGATATGGCAATTTGCGCTAGTTGACCACACAGGGGCCTGCATAATATATTACAGCCTGGAATATAGACTTAAAAATGAGCATTTTATTACCAATGCTTAGGCTAGATCTTCTGTTTATAAATGGATATAAGATACGAGTTAAGATATTAACTTTATTTATTATATATGGTATATGGTAATTGAAATTCATCTTAGGGTCAACTATTACGCCTAGATATTTTAGTTTTTGTTCCCACTGTATAGAATTGTTATTAAAAACTAGGTTAATCTGTGGGGTGAAGCAGACCTTGCGTTTCCTTGTAAAGTATAACGCTTGTGTTTTTTCACAATTAACCAATATTTTCCACTTATTAAAGTATGATAAAATATCAGTCAATGCTCTTTGTAAATTAGCTAATATATCAGCAACCAGCATTCCTGAGCATAGAACTGCTGTATCATCAGCAAAAATTGACAGGGTGCAATAATCAAACTGGGGAAAATCAGAGGTATGTTATAAAGAATAGGTGATAAACATGATCCTTGTGGACAACCAGATAACAGCGATTGTCGCTCGGAACAATGCGAGCCAATAAATACTTTAAAGGTACGGCAAGTGAGAAAACTATGGATTATTTTAATTAAATATGTAGGAAAGTTTAAGTTTATCATTTTAAAAACGAGGCCTTCATGCCAGACTGTGTCAAATGCTGCTTCGACGTCTAAAAGCACCATTCCGGTTGATTTTTGTAAGTTAAAGTTGGTTTTGACTAAATTTCTAATCCTAATAAGCGGGTGAACTGTGTTGTGTTCCCTACGAAACCCAAACTGTTGCGGTGGAATTATATTATTGTTCTCTATGAAATCTGTTAATATACGTTTAATGACTTTTTCCAATACTTTACTTATGCTTGACAATAGGCTTATTGGACGATATGAAGATGGTGAATCTGGTGGCTTACCAGGTTTTTTAATTGGAATTATTTTAGATTCCTTGAATTTTTGGGGAAAGTAGCAATACTTTAGACAAGCATTAATTATAATTGTTAAATACTTAATAGCTTTGACAAGAAGAGCTTTGAGACATCTGTTGTTAATACCGTCGATTCCAGGTGATTTTCTACTTTTCAGCGTTTTAATTATATCGCAGATATGGGAAGAGTTTAAAAATTTACATCAGATGCGTTTACACTTAATAATCGAAATGACTCCAGGGTATTATTTACTAAGGACGACGTGGTTTCGTTACCTAGATGGGTTGATATCGAATGGTTAGAGACAAATGTTTGTGCCAAAATTTCACACTTTTCTAGATTGGTAAAATACCTAGAGGAATTATGTTTTAAGATTGGCATATTATTAGGTTTTTTTCTTAAAATCTTGGTTAGATTCCAAAAGGGTGGAGAGCCTTTCTCTAACGTGAATAGTAAGTTATCCCAGGACTTGTTTCTTAAGGAAATGATTTCCTCACGAATTCCTTTGTTAATTATTCTTAACTGTAAATAATCGTTATGGTCCCTATAGCGTTGCCATCTTCGGCGTATACAATTTCTCTGTTGTATTTTGTTTTTAATATCATTAGGCAAAGGTTTTGTTTTAACAGTTTAGTGAACTTTAGGTACACTAAAAGCGATAGCGTCATTTAAAATATTTTCAAAATTTAACAGGTTTTCATCTATGTGGTTACTGTAAAATATTGCCAAAAATAGGCAAGTTTATGTATCTATTTATGAATCTGGCGTACTTTTCCCAGTTGGCCTTATTGAAATTATATTTAAGTAAATTGGAGATATTATAATTACCACTTAGGGAGATTTTCACAGGTAAATGGTCCGAGATGAGATCATTTAACACTTCAGCAGGGGAAAATATAATCGGGTCATTTGTAAGGAAAAAGTCGATAGTAGAGCCTTGCCTATTAGCAATAGTTGGTATGAACGTATTATCAGGAGGGTAAATTATATTAATATTGTACGATTCCAGTTTATCGTGTAGGATATTTCCCCAACAATTGGACCGAATACATCCCCATGACTAGTAAATATCCCACCTAGTAAATATCTTTCATTTGCGCTTAGTTTATGAATGTCAGATGCGAATTATCGTTTCCTAACACCATCTGAGCCTGATGAGCCCCCCGGGAAGTAACATGAAAATATATTAATATTGCCTCCTACTAAAAAAAGTTAAACACCAATATTCTCAATGACAGCAGTTTCAACTAAGGGAAGTTATTTATGGGGTATATTCTTCCTTATGATTACTGCTACACCACCACCCCTACCAGTATCTCTGTCATTTCTGTATACTTTAAATTCATTGTTACCAATAGAAATATTTGAATTAAGTCCAGTTTCAGAAACTAAAAAAAAAGGAAAACTATGGGAAGTTAAGAATTGGAATAATTCTAGATGTTTATGGCGAATGCCTCTTGCATTCCAGGTTATAATTTTTATTCCGTTGTTCTCCATTACGATATAAATTTGAGATTAGCGATTAACTCCATCGTTAAGTTTTTTATTTCTTGAAGTGAGAATAAGTCACTAGAGCCACAATCAGTACCAGGAAATTTGCTGCTGCTGTTGTTGTTAATATTTTTATATATATTGACGCAGTGCATTTGGGAAACTGCTATTGTAATTTGCAGCTGACGAAACTTCAGAGGTAAACCGCACCTGTCGTGGAGCTGGCTGGGTGCGTTGTCTCATGCTAATGTAATTTATTTTACTCGGACATTGATCAAATGTTGACTTGTGGGGACCACCACAATTTGCACATTTGGGGGAAGATTCTTTGCAATCAGAAGTTTAAATATTGCCCAGCGCAGTTAGAACAAAAGGTTTTAACCTTACAATGTCTAGAGCCATGACCAAACATTTGGCAGTTATAACATCCCACCTCACCTTCACATAGTCAATTACGGAATACGTTTGCCGAAGTTCCTTAATGGTAGTTGTTTGCCGTTTAAAATAAACTACATAGATTACATACTCCTTATTATATGCGTTCATTTTAGTAACGATTTTGACATCTAAACATTGTAGTCCCATATCAATTAGACGGTTTTTAACCAAACAGGAGAGCTTTATAGGGTTTTTGATACTTGGCGGTGTAACTAAAAAACTTATAATCGTCAGCAAGTACCTTGCAAATTTCTTAATAATCAGATTTAGTTTTAAGAAATAATTTTAAACCAATTGAAATTTTTCTTATGGCATAATCATATACTTTGCTCACTTTGCAAAGTTCATGCAGTTCTTCCGTTTTACATTTCAATATAGTTATTGGAGGGACATGAATTTTAGCAGTTTTTTTTATTATAACTTCATTATTATCGTCATCATCATCGTCAATAATTTGCAACGGGGAAAAATAATGTTTGCTTTGTGTTGCACTAGGTGCTTTATTAATTGTTTTTGGTTTTTTGTTCATTGTACGAGTATTAACGCTTAATGCGTTATCATTGTCACTAGAAAGTGATCGTTTGATGTTGTTAGTATAAATTCTTTAGTTCTTGTACTTTTATATATACAGTGGCTCACATTGTAAGTCGGGCAAGTTATTCGAAAAACTTTATCAACGATTTTAAAAATTTCTACAAATTATTTTTTCAAATATTTATCATGCATTTAATCAAGTGTTTAATAAACAACAAAAAAATTAGCAATGACGTCACAAAATATTTATGTAACGGTATATCTTATGCATATTTCAAAATTCTTACAAATTATGCTCACAATGAGTCGGGCAAAAGAATAATAACAAAAATGTGATCTGATTTTCCGTTATATATAAACAATGCTAATAATTTTGTGATAGGAGTATCATCAGTTGACCTCGAGCCATCGTCAGAAGACAATATTAATATTACTTTTTACAATGCCGCGTGTTATTAAGCAGTCTACTTTGGAGGAAAGGCAAATCGTTATAAATAATCATTTGGATGGAAAAACAGATGGCGAAATTGCAAATATTGTTTAAAAAAGTAAGTCGACAGTCCATAACATAATTAAACGATATAAAGAAGACAAAAGAATTTCCAACAAACAACGTACTGCAGTAAAAAAGAAGCTTAGCATAGAGACGAAAAATTTATACTACGTAAAGTTCAGAAAGATCCGTTTATTTCTGCTCCAAAACTTGCCACAGTTGTGAAAAATAATTTTGGAAAAGACGTTCATGCTAAAACGGTGAGAAGAGTGTTACGAAAAAACAATTTGAATGGCCGAGTGGCCAGAAAGAAGCCATGCATTAGCGAGAAGAATAGGAAAGAACGCCTGGAATTCGCACGCGAACACATGTCAAAGGATTTTTCGTTTTGGAGCACGGTAAGTTTTGTTGTTCATATTGAATATGCTATTTGTACAAGTATTTAAATATTTTAAAGGTTTTCTTCACGGACGAAAGCAAATTTAATTTGTTTGGCACCGATGGTCGGCGGTATGTATGGCGTAAGCGCAATGAGCAGTTTTGTCATAAAAAAACAGTGAAGCATGGAAGCTTATCAGTGATGGTATGAGGTTGTATGACAGCTTCAGGTGTCGGAATCCTTCATTTTATTGAAGGTTTAATGGATAAACACATTTATCTCGACATTCTTAAGACTAATGTTAAGGAAAGTGCGCGCACATTGGATGTTGCTGATAGTTTTTAGTTTTATCAGGACAATGACCCGAAGCACACATAACTTCTGGCCAAAAACTGGCTATTGTACAATTGTCCAAAGGTCAAGAAAACGCCTGTCCAGAGCCCTGACCTCAATGTAATCGAGCATTTGTGGGATGAACTTGGACGTCAAATGCAAAATCGATTGTGCACCAGTTAAGAACAACTAAAAGCTGCGTTACAGGAAGAATGGAGTCAAATAACTCCTGATGTCTGCAAAAAATTAGTTGAATCCATCCCAAGAAGACTGCAAGCTGTGGAAAATCAAAAAGGATACGCAACAAAATACTGAAAATTATAAACAAACTAAAGTAAATGAGCTTGCCGGACTTTCAGTATGAGCATAGTTTTAATGTTACTTACTATATTAAGTTGTTATTGTTTTATTTTAATAATGAAATATATATTTTTTTTGTTTTTTATCTGTTCATTATTAAATGCTTAATTAAATGTGTTTAAAATATTTCCGAAAATGCAAAGTAGTTTTATTTTGAAAGGTGTTTAAGTTCTTTCGTTTACTTGCCCGACTTTCGATGTGAGCCACTGTATGTATACTATTTCTTTTTTTGTTTGCTTTAAAAAATTTTTGTTATTGTTTTAAACTAATATGATAATAGCACAACACTATGCACTTAGCAGAACTGATTACGAGGGCACGTCTCTTCACAACAAGAGTCATGCGTAAACTGGTGGACTTTATTTCTTAACAGTTGAACATCGAATGAATTTTTAAGCTATGGTTATAAAACATAAAGCCTACGCAATGACAAAAAAATGAAATTACTTTAATCTCTTCTCTTATTTTAGAACAATGTTTAGAAAAATAATTATTACATAGCTGCATTTTTAAGAAGTATTCTTTAAATCGTTAATCATTGAACTTATTAATTGAAATAATGAAACTGATATAAAATAATCAAAAAGGAAACAATTAATAAATTATGTAAAGAATGAAATTAAAATCAAATAATTAAATTAATGACAAAATAATCAATAAACATGACATAAAATAAGGCAAGTCAATATAAAATAAAATATCAAAAAGACAAAATAACAATATATATAAATAAGTCATAATACGTGCGTTACATCAGTGATTTTTCTTCAGAAAAACTAACTAATTTTTCTAAGAAAACATCAGAGCATGCCGATTTTTTCTAATCACAAAGAAAATAGTGGATCGTAGCCCTTTTTAACATTTGAAGGATTTTGGGATTCAAGATCAGCAAATTCTTAGAAACATGATAGTTCAAAGTTTGTTTCAACTTGAAGCACACAATATAATTGAAAATTAACCATATAATACTGGAGATCGCATGATCTTTATTATTGTATGGAATTTCTAAAACAAACAAAAAAAAAAAAACGGATATAAAACATTTGCAACATTACAGGTAATTGCAAAAATATCCAAAGCTTTTATTTAAATTGTCTTTACGTATAAATAAAATGAAATGAACGCAAATTAAAACAAATTTATAAAAATAATTTTAGGAATTTTAAATTTCAAAATAACTTCAAAATATTTTTAAACGTAAAATTAACATTGCCAATTGGTGAAATCACAAGGTAGGAATTACCTATTGGAATAGGTAATAAAACTAGTTTTCTAAGTATCACACAAATTTATGCTACCTATGCAAGCCAAGGCAATATGCCCTCTAGTATTTTTTTGTGCGTACGTCCGCCATAAGCGAACGTGTTTTTTGATATATTCCTTAATTAAAAATAAATTGAGAAATCAGATGTCCCCAAATCCGCTTTTTTAATAGGTCGAATACTCGACGACCCTATTAACTACCATAATTTATTTTAGTTATGAGTCTAAAAATGCGGTACTTTAGTTTGCTGAAGGTATTTATTATTTGGAAGTTATTTACAAAAAAAAAGTAAATTAAAATATTTGCAACATTTAGCGGATTTTAGTGGTTTAACATCGTTTTTTACCAGGGTTGGCAGGCAATAGCGCTAAAATACCGTTATCGATTCAATACCCTTTCAACTCACTATCGTTACCGAAAATCGTTATCCTTAACATACCGTTACCGAAATAATAGAAAATACCGTTATCGCTAAAATACCGATTCCGAAATAACTGAAAAAATCGTTATCCCTAAAATACCGTTACCAAAATAACTGAAAAAAACGTTATCCTTAAAATACCGTTACCGAAATAATTGAAAAAAATCCTTATCCCTAAAATACCGTTACCGAAATAACTGAAAAAATCGTTATCCCTAAAATAACATTACCGAAATAATAGAAAATAGCGTTATCCTTAAAATAGAGTTTCCGAAATAAAAGAAAATAACTTTACCCTTAAATACATTTTTTTATTAAGTAATGTCTACACAAGTTATAATCTTGTTTACCAGGTGTCTTCAAATGCAATAAAATTTATTATTATATATAAAAATTACACAAAAAACAACAATAAAATTATTTTCTTTGTTCTTTTGTGTGTAATTTTCGAATTTTATTTTTTATTATAGTATGAGATATAATTATATGTCGTTTAATACATGTTCTAATATAAGAAATATTTTTTGATATGGTATAAAATATATTAAATATGATACAATATGTGCAAACAAAATTGAGATTTTGTTCTATTTAGTTCATATAATTATATGTGGCCCCATGTCAATGGTTTCAAATCCCAGCCAGTGAGATACATTTTTTGTGCTTTTAGTTTGTTTTTGCTTCCTTATTAATATTTTTTTACAAAACTTTCAAATTTAAATCATTTCGGAACTAGACATTTTTGATAGGATATAAGTAGTGAAAATTTATATATATATTTTTTTCGCTTTAAATATAATTATTTTACCATGTCCCAGACCAAAACTCCAAGATGTAACTCAAGAATGAGCCCATACTCCAGGTAACACATATTTCAAATTTCAGCTAAATCGGTGTGGGCAGGCCGTTAAGGGAGACTGTTCACTAGACCATAGGCAAAAAAAAAGTTCACCGTACAACCTCAAATATAAAGTATTTTAACAAGAAAATTTCGAAAATGTTTTCTTGTTTCTTTTGGCTGAACGTAGGGGTCGCCATTTTATATTTTTCGTTATATCTTCGCCATTTACCGTCGGATGGCTCCTCGAAGGAGCCATTGACATCAAGTAACCCGTTCTAGTATTAACCCACCAGATCTCAGTTGCTATCATCTTAATGTATTACCCTAATATTTTAAAATGAAAGCTCGCAAAAAAGCTATAAACTTTTGCTAGGAAAGTATTCCAATAATTCCAGCGGAACTATTATTTTATTTTTTTTAATTCTTTTTGTTGCCCAATGTAGGGCATTTTTAATTTTTTTGTCATATCTTCTGTATTTACAGTCGGATCTTAAAGGGTTATATATCAATGTTTTTGTCGCAATGATACCAATTTGTTACATCAAAAATCATTGACCTCAAGCACTCTTTTATATTACTTAAGGGGTAACACCTATGTAAAAAGTCTATATATAAAAACATCCTTTTTTTATTTTCTTTATTTACGGCAGTTGCGTCCAAACACTAATACTATGTTATTTGTGTTTGTGGTAAAGAGCTTTTTTTTCAGGGACGGAAATTCAGTACGTTAGTACTTTTCCATCAACTTGAAAATAACTTTTCAAACATACAACGATCAGTCTATGTTCACTAAAAAAATACATTTAATAAAGCGTGGGAACAGTTGTTTTTGTTTATTGAAAAAAATGACGGCGATCCCGTATGTTTGGTTTGTGGTTATAATGCTAAACGCAATCACAAACATACCATTGAAAGGCATTATAATACATCCCATAAGATATTTTTAAATTAAAATTTAGATAGGGCCAAATTAGTAGATGAACTGAAATTAAAGTTTCAAAAGAAAAATTTGCCAATCGACCAATTTTTTTTTTTGTTATTCAACATTTTGTAATTTCAAAGCCTAGAGGCCAATTAATAAATTACAATATTCCACTCACTTAAGGTTACCTTAAAATTTATAAATTAAAACCCTGATAACTATTTATTTGATACTGTATAAATAAAGTATATAACATTTTGCTATGCTAAATTGAAACGAGAAAAAGAATAATGTAGTAATAAAAAATTATCAAAAAGAAAAGAAAATTGTCGTAATTATTGAAAGTTATTTAAAAGTTATCTTTTATAAACATGAACGCTATAATTGAATTGCCTTAAAGATGCTGGCAGCGCATTAAATAATAAAACCACACGCCTATGAAAAGACCGACATACCCAAGGAGTATTGAAAGGTGCAATTAGACTATGAGATCTAGTAGATCTAGTAAATCTAAAAAAAATTTGATATAAACAAAGGACAATTTATACTAAAAACTCGATAGAAATATAATAGGAGACGTATTTAAATAAAATCACGAAACGATGTTCCAAGAAAACGAATAACATGTTCTGTAATATGTTGACGAATTCGTACTGAATATACATATCTTATAACTCTGTTAAATAGCAACTGAATGTCCCTAATATTATAACCCCAAGTACCAGAAAATACCTCCAAACAATATAGAAAAAGAGGCATTATAGTACTGTGAACAATTCTTTCCTTGGCATAAACAGGAATAACAAGATTTGTATTATATAATCTCCTCAAAATAAAAATACCCTTGACGTAAGATATCTACTATGATATTCAAATGTCAAATTGCAGTCAATAACTACACCTAAGATAGATAAATGGTATACAAATTCAATATTAGTTCCATTAATAGATAAATAAACATCCTGAACATAATTATGTGAGGTCGAAAATAACATTGCCTTTGTCTTCATTGCATTAATTGATAAGTAATTATTAATCATCCAATTTGAAATACAGTTTGTAGAATAATTTAACACAGACTGAAGTACATCTAAATTATCCTTTCTACCACAAAATAAAACTTGAATATCATCCGCATACCCAAAGAGATAACATCTTCCAACATCCAATATATTAAAAAAATCATTTACGAACATAGTAAACAGAAGGGGACCAATAACGGATCCCTGTGGGACACCACTTATGACTGGTATAACATTAGAAACATCAACACCCGAGGATACAAACTGACCACGATCTGAAAATATGAAAAAAATATCAAAGAAAAGATTCCTTTGTTGTTGCTCTATCCTTAGCAAAGCACAGCAAACCTTTTGAAGGTGTTTTTTTTTAAATATCCTTCACAAGAACTATTAAAGTGTTATGGCTTAAATAAATTATAGAACTTATAACATTTCGAAATTCAAAATTTCCATCCTTGTATTGTGCTCTCATATATGTAAAAGCTCTCGTCGAAGCTCGCTGTAGGTGAAAAAGCTCTTTTGTTAAAGCTTGCACATTGTGCATATGAATTGGACGCAACTGATTTACGGAGATGTGTTAACAAATATTGGTTTTCACAAGATTTATGAAGGAGTACAAAAAAATATTTGTTTTACACAAAGTTTTACAGAATGATAGTATATTTACAATAGAGGTCCACGGCACGCAGCATTACTTAATTAATTTTGGTGGATTTCTCTGAAATTTATAATGCATATGGAAAAATAAATTATCTATGGATGCGCGTATATACGCTCTTCTCTAGATAATTTAGTTTTCTATATAAAATGTATGTTTCAGAACGATCCACCTAAAATTTGTTAAATTATGCTGAGTGCCGTGGACCTCTATTGTAAATATACTATCATTTTGTAAAACTTTGTGTAAAACAAATATTTTTTTGTATTTACTATAAAGGTCCACGGCACGCAGCATTAATTAATCAATTTTTGAAATTTATAATGCATATGGAAAACTAAATTATATATGGATGCGCTCTTTAGATAATTTAGTTTTCTATATAAAGTGTATGTTTCAGAGCGATCCACCTAAAATTGGTTAAATTATGCTGAGTGCCGTGGACCTTTATTGTAAATGATTTTCTAAAACTTTGTGTAAAACAAATATTTTTTTGTACTCCTTCATAAATCTTGTGAAAACCAATCTTTGTTAACACATCTCCGTAAATAAAGAAAATAAAAAAAGGAAGTTTTTATATATATTCTTTTTACATAGCTATAACCCTTTAAGTAGTATAAAAGGTGCTTGAGGTCAATGATTTTTGATGTAAAGAATTGGTATCATTGCGACAAAAACATTGATATATATAACCCTTTAACATCCGACTGTAAATACAGAAGATATGACAAAAAAATTAAAAATGCCCTACATTCGGCAACAAACAAAAATAATAGTTCCGATGGAATTATTGGAATACTTTCCTAGAAAAAGTTTATTGCTTTTTTGCGAGCTTTCATTTTAAAATATTAGGGTAGTACATTAAGGTGGTAGCAACTGAAATCTGGTGGGTTAATACTAGAACGGGTTACTAGAGGTCAATGGCTCCTTCGAGGAAAACATCGGTGTCCGCGAGCCAAAAAACATTGATATACAACACTTTAAGATCCGACGGTAAATGGCGAAGATATAACGAAAAATATAAAATGGCGAAATTTTCTTGTTAAAATACTTTATATTTGAGGGTGTACGGTGAACTTTTTTTGAGGTACGGTCTACTGTTCAGATTTTTGCCCCTCTGTGTAGACATTTTCAAAAATCCGACCTAGGTGAATGTCTACACCGGAGGAGGAACATATGAACCCAATTTCAACTTCCCAGCTCCAGCGTTTTTGGCAGGACGTCAAGGGTGAGAATTTTTTTCTGCCCCTCGCCTTTGGATTTTAACTTTATAGGTCCAACAGTTTGTGCAGGCTGTTAAACACATTTAAAATTTCTAGTTTCTAGCTATAGCGTTTGGGCAGGCCGTGAAGGGGGTTTTCCCCATTTTGCTCTTCCCCTAAGGAGTTTCCAAGACCCCATTTTGCTCTTCCCCGAAAGAGTTTCCAAGACCCTCGTCTTAGGGAATGTCTACGCCGTAGGGAGAGCCTACATACAAAATGTCAGCAACCTACATCCTGCGGTTTGGCTGGGCGTTGTTGAATGAAATAAATAAAAATTTACATATTTACACAGTTACACATTTTCACATTTGCCCATTCGCTCATTTACACATTTGCATATTTGCACATTTACTTACCATCAAACCATCGATCCATCAACCATCAATCTATCAAACCATCAATCAAATTTTCACTTTTGCATATTTGCACTTTTAGAAATTTGCACACTTTCACATTTGCACATTTACAAATTTGCACTTTTGCACGTTAGCATAATTGTACATTTACATTGGATGAGGAATCTATGTACCAAATATTAACTTTGCAGCTCCAGCGGTATTGGCAGGCCGTCAAGGGGGAGAATTCTCCGCTTTTTTGCCCCTCCTCTTTGGATTATCTAAAAGTCACGCCATAGCTGTTTCTACACTGGAGAAGGAACCTGCATACCAAATTTCAACTTTCTAGTTTCAGCATTTAAAAATACAAAAATTATTAAAATGAAAGACAATAACGAAATTTAATATAACTCCAAATCGCAGGATGTACTGTTTTTTTATTTCTGAAAAACAATCGACTATTTCTGAAATACAATTTATAATTTCTGAAATACAATTGACTATTTCTGAAATACAATTGACAATTTCTAATATACAATTGACTATTTCTGAAACACAATTGACTATTTCTGAAATACAATTGACAATTTCTGAAATGTAATTCACTATTTCTGAAATACAATTGACTATTCTGAAATACAATTGACAATTTCTGAGATACAATTGATTATTTCTGAAATACAATTGACTATTCTGAAATACAATTGACAATTTCTGAAATACAATTAACTATTTCTGAAATACAATTGGAAAAGTACATATATATATCTTCCAAAAATCTGATCATGATGTTGTTAAATATATCGCTGTCATTGAAACTAGCGTTATCACTAAAATATTGAGACCGAAATAAAGGAAAATATCGTTATCGCTAAAATACCGATACCGAAATAACTGAAAAAATCTTTATCCCTAAAATACCGTTACCGAAATAAGTAAAAAAAAGCGTTACCCTTACCGATAACGGTATTTGTTTCCATGTTTTTTACATTAAAATTGCCAAGAAATTATTTTTAAATAGTTGGGACTCAAACTTTGCAGTACGTAGTTTAGAATTAATAGATATGATTTTGAAAATATGCACCCACTCAGGGTTGCAACCTATTTGGGGCTATAAAAAAAATTGGGCAACACCCATCGGGGGTTTTACTACCACATACATGCACTTTCGAACCGCGTGGGTTTGGTAGTTTCCTGAAACAATTACTCTAAAATTTTAGCACATTTAATAAAAAAAAGTTTTTTTATAGAACCTTTTTTCCAATTAATGTACTATCAAAATATACAACTTTCATCAAGTTCTGGAGTTTCACGCAGTAAAGGGTTAAAAAGAATATTAGAATTACTTAACTTACGTATTTTTCTGATTTATCCAAACGCATATAAACTTGAGACAATGCTGATCGTAATGGCGCCGCTATGTTACGCCACAGTCTAGATACATCTGTTATTTCTATACTTTCATTTAGTACTGGTTCCATGTATGTCATAAAACTTTTACTGGCAGTAATTTTTAGTTCTGGAACATCACGACACGCTTTATAAAATACACTTAGGAAAACATTTAAATAATTCTTAAAGAATTCTGGTGTTATTTGATCAACAATTCCAAACTGTTTTGTCAATTCAGCATTTTTCCCGCAAAATGTAGATGTTTTTTCATTATATAGTTGTTGAAGTTCAAATTTGATCATTTTGCAAGCGGTTTCAAATTGGTCACTTAAAATTCTCAACGTTTCGGCTTTTGAATATTGTGTACAGTGTAATGTTATCACTTCGTTTAAACCGGTTTTCGAATGATATTTCTCGAATGGTACTTGCGATATCAGTAGCACACAAATATTAAGTCC
Source organism: Eustalomyia histrio (assembly GCA_949748255.1). Classification (NCBI taxonomy): domain Eukaryota; kingdom Metazoa; phylum Arthropoda; class Insecta; order Diptera; family Anthomyiidae; genus Eustalomyia; species Eustalomyia histrio. The sequence continues at coordinate 108,338,783 of OX456526.1, read as the reverse complement.
TGTTATCTCCTGAAGTCGTAGCAGGGATGGCAAGATATTTCCTTCCGTATCACGTAGACGGTCTGCGTTATCGAAGACTATAACATAGCCCCGGTCAGTATCGTTATTTAACTTTCTTAAATTTTCTACAAATTCTTTTAGAGTATCACAACGCTTTAAATCAGAGTTCGACTCGCTTCCGTCAATTAATTCCTCCAACGCATTTTCCAAAAGAATTTTTGGTGAATAGCATTCAACACAATTCACATATGCAGCACGATAACTTTTGTTCTTCTTATTAAGACGTAAAAAATCCTTGACAATTGCTGTTTTTCCAGTTCCTGCGTGGCCATAAACAAAAATAGCAGACGGGAAACATTCATCCGGTGTTAAGATCAAGTTAGATAAGTTTTGAATAAAACTCAAACGACATGGATATTTTTTCTCCAAAATTTGACACATTTTTGCACTTTATATTCTTAAGTACTTGTTAAATGAATAACACAATAATATACGCGCCATAATTTTTTTGTAAACAATTATCACTGTTGCCTTTTCGGCGACTTTTTCATCAGATTTAGCGATTTAACCAGATGGCTAGCAGATGCATGCTATGCTACCCACAGATAAAAAAAACAGTAGAAACATATGTAATGTTTCTTTTTTTAGTACAGACGATGGAACCAAAAACGAAACCATAAAAAGTACCTCGTTCTGTATTTCTCGCATCGATAAAGTTTTCGCAAAAAACATATAAAACACTACCTTGTGTGAGTCACAAGCAATTACATATACATACATATATTAATCTAAAGAAGACAATAAGACGCTGTATTCTTATTTCTCTATCTATTTAGAAATTTTACAGAATAAAATGTGCCACAGCTTTAAAAGCTCAAAAAAAGGTTACTATAAATTTTTCGCATCAGATAGAGAAACGGAGTGCAGTTCTGTGTGCTTTTATATACTACTGCAAATATACCAAACCCTTAGGCCAAATATGACTCCTAAACAACTCACTTATAAAATTTATCCAATTTATTTTTTAATTGTCAGCATTTTTGTCTCTCTTTTATTATCTTTTACTCCGAAATTTGCAAAATCACTGCACACAACGAAATAAGGTAAAAAAACAGTAAACATCGATACAAATTAATTTGATATTTGAAAAACCAAAAATGAAACATGAATTTCAACAGGAAACATTGCTACACACTATGGAACATGCTCATGGTTCTACTAATATTCCTTTACACCATTACAATTTCACAAATTCCTACATTGAATTTATAGGCTTTTTACACTGAACAACATCTTTGTAAAACGCGTGGAAGATGTTGAAAATATGAAACATGTGTTTACATTTGGCAACATCTTTCATCTGCCATTTATTAAGCTGTCAATAAAATATAAGAAAAAGACGCATATTTTTTGTTAAAAATAAAAAATATATTTAGAGAAAGCATTAATCATTGGAGTAGTTGTTGCTTTGCACGAACAAAAACGAATTTTAATGCAGAACATTGAAATATTAAAGGTCATTCTGGAAGAAGATGATGATGAAGAAAAAATTTTGGTAGACATAAGAATGAAATTTGTACATGTGCCGCTCATTTTCCTTTGTTGAATAATTTTTTTTGTTTATTTTCTACAATGTCGGTTTGCTAGTGATGGCACAAAGAAAATCGTTTTTTTTGTTGTAATTTTTTAGTGATGACACTTAAAATAACGAAAGATGTAAGATGGAACAAAATGAGAAAGGATCATCTTTTGTAGATGTAAAAAGATGTAGAATTCTTTTCGCAAAAACCATATTATTTCTAAAAAAATATATCAATCTTTAGTACAACGATATGCAAGTGTGGCCCTTATATATAAAATGTCATATGCATAGACATTCTGTTGATTTTTATAACATGTATAACAACAACAAATTTTCCTTATACGGCTGTAATAAGAATCAACTAAATGTCTATGCATATGGGGGATATTCTTTAGATTTTTTTCACACTTTTTTTCTTTAAATTTTTCAAAATGTTTTCTAAAATTTCTAAATTCGAAATTAATTTTTTCAATATTATGGGTGTTTGTTTTTACTACTATCTTCTCTTAAATTCTTTTTTTTATTCTTTTTCTAAGAAAAATTTAAAACTAATGCAGTTTTAAAATTTTGAAAATTCTTTTGTTCTTTCAAAGCTTACTATTTTTTACTATAAATAGCTCGATTCGTTTACTCAATAATTTGTACAAATTTTTACTGGATGGCGTTCGTTTACACAAATACTTAGTTAAGCGGAGTTTACATTCTGATTTTCCATCTGATTTTACCTGAAGAAAATCATATTCAAAATCTTATGAAATGATGCGCTTGTGACTTGTGTGTAAACCATGCTTAAACAAAAAGAAAAAAAGAGAGTATAAAATGACAATTCGATGTTGAAAGTTAGCAAATTTTTCCAGCAAGAATTTTCAAGCAGAAAAAACATTTGATTAAAAAACATGTGATAAATTTTTGTATATACAAATAAAAAATGTTTTTCAACTACGTTGTTGTATGCAAAGCAACAAATACTGTAAAATGAAAAACTGGTAAATTATTGCTAATTTTCCGTTCGCGTACTTTTGTTTTATAGAAATTTTTCATTTGTAGGGTATGTGTGAATGGTAGCAAAGTATGCTTCTTGGTAAATTTTTGACAGTTTTGAGGTGAATAAAATTTCACTAGCCAATAGGGCTAGTAGAATTTTCGACATAAGAATAGAAATTTTTGAAGTTTTAAAATTTGAATGCTTCTAAAAGCAAAAACAAAACATATAAATAAATTTGATTCTTATTTACACATAGAAAAAATATTTTTTACCATGCCACTTTGCCAGCGTTTTACACACAATCTAATTGTAAATTTGTCTTACTCTCTGTAAGTTTTTCACTGATTAATTTCTTCTGGACTTGACTGAGAGAAGTGAGCGAATTGACACGTTAGTGAATTTAACAAGATACGTTATTGTAGTTAACAAGATGGTAATAAGAGGATGCACCAAAAACAGCTGTTATATGTAAACAAACGCACGTGGTGCATATAAATGTATCCAAAACACGTGTCATTCAGATATGTAAACAAAAGCACATGTTGCTTAGATATGTAAGCACGTGCTGTTTGAAAATGTAAACATATAACTTAAAAAAGTATATAAATGCAATAATGTCACTTAAACACATATTATTTTGTAAAAAAATATATCAATCGATACTACATTAAACTGGGTTAAATAAAATAATTGTCGTCCATTTTTTTTGAATTTGACAAAAATAGGCCAAAGAATGAAGAGCTCCAAAGTTGTATGCATGGGATTTTTACTACCCTTGCCAAGATTTTAAAATATACCACATGTCCCAAATGATCGTACGATCGTACGGGTCATGTTACACACCAGAGAACTGCATTTGCTGATTGCAAAACGTTATACGCAATCAACACACGAATAAATATGTAATTGCGTTCAAACGCTCAATATACTCCAACACTCATATTTCTTGATAATTTTAAATAAATCAAACGATGTGCAAATTGTTTTGTCACTGATTTATAATCATCGATCGTTGTTAAACCATTGATTTTATTCTGTTCATTCGAGCCAACAATAATTATTTTGATGTAGAATAAATCAGAAAAAACAACAAACAATGAGTGTAATCATAATTAAAACAAAATAGTTTCTTATCTATAAAAAGGGGGTGGTTTTGTAAAAAAACATATTTCATAAATGTTATATGTATATTAGGGTGGGTCTAAGATAATTTTTTTTAGAATTTTTATTAGGAATACCAAAAATATTGTTCTGAGTGAATTTTTTTTTTTTTTAATTTAGGTCGACATCTCAGGCTCGCCCAATCCGGTTAAAGTTATATATTGCATAATTTTCCAATCAAAATAGATGAAAAAAAATTTAGACAATATTTAAATTTTTCCGGATTAGGCAAGCCTGAGATATCGACCTAATTTTTTTTCAAAAAAAAATATTTATATTTCACAAAGAAGAATATTTTTATTACTAATAAAAATTCTAAATTATCTAATTATGAATACACCCATACGCGTTGTTTGTTGTTTTTTCTGATTTATTCAACGCTGACTTTTTGTTGAGTGATTACATTTGCATAAAACATAATCGACTGATGATTCACACTGATCCCAATTACGCGATCAGTAACATGATGCTGATTTTATTCTACAGTGAATTTTGTTGAATTATTAAATGTGAACAAGAATTTTTGTGTATGATTAAATCAAGAAAAAAGTTGATTTTGCAGTTCTCTGTTACACACCAACAAGATTTGGTCTACTAGGTTACCATGCAAGCAAAAAAATTGAAAAAAATGGTACTTTTCCAAAAATTTTCATAAATAGGCCAGATGATGAAGATCTCCAAAACCTTTTATATATAATTTCTTCTACCCTTACCAAGATTCCAAAGTATACCACATGCCCCAAATGATCGCACGGGTCATGCTACACACCAACAAGATTTGGTCTACTGGGTTACTAGGCAAATAAAAAAATTTTAAAAAATAGTACTTTTCCAAAAATTTTCCAAAATAGGCGAGAGGATGAAGAGCTCCAGAACCTTTAACTTATAATTTCTACTACCCTTGCCAAATTATAAAATATACCACATGCCCCAAATGATCGTACGGGTCATGCCACACACCAACAAGATTTGGTCTACTGGGTTACTATGCAAACAAAAAAATTTAAAAAAAAAATCGTATTTTTCCAAAAACTTTCAAAAAGATTTGGTCTACTGGGTTACTATGCAAACAAAAAAATTGAAATAATTTTATTTTTCCGAAAATTTTCAAAAATAGGCCAGAGGATGAAGAGCTCCGAAACCTTTTACATATAATTTCTACTACCCTTGCCAAGATTCCAAATTATATCACATGCATCAAATGATCGTACGGGTCATGCTACAAGATTACACGATTTGGTCTACTGAGTTACTATGAAAACAAAAAAAAACAAAAAATTGTATTTTTCCTAAAATTTTCAAAAATAGGCCAGGGGATAAAGAGCTCCAAAACCTTTTACATATAATTTCTACTACCCTTGCCAAGATTCCAAAATATACCACATGTCCCAAATGATGGTACGGGTCATGTTAGACCCCAACGAGGTTTGGTCTATTGGGTTACCATGCAAACAAAACAATTGAAAAAAATTGTATTTTTTCAAAAATTTTCGAAAATAGGCCAGAGGATAAAGAGTTCCAAAACCTTTTACATATAATTTCTACTATCCTTGCCAAAATTCCAAAATATACCACATACCCCAAATGATCGTACGGATAATGCTACACACCAACAAGTATTGGTCTTATTGGGTTAGCTACAGTTATTCAGCGTTGCAACCACAGTGTTGTACTCTGATTGTATTACAAAAATCCCCAAAAAAAAAAAAAAAACAAAAACGAGTTTTTTGTTTGCATTTGGGGCATGTGGTATATTTTGGAATCTTGGCAAGGGTAGTAGAAATTATATGTAAAAGGGTTTGGATCTCTTCATCCTCTGGCCTAATTTTGAAAATTTTTGGAAAAAAACGTTTTTTAATTTTTTTGTTTGCATAGTAACCAAGCAGACCAAAACTTGTTGGTATGTAGCATGACCCGTACGATCATTTGGGGCATATGGTATATTTTGGAATCTTGGCAAGGGTAGTAGAAATCATATGTAAAAGGTTTTGGAGCTCTGCATTCTCTGGCCTATTTTTGAAAATTTTTCTAAAAATACCATTTTTATACCCTTCACCACAGGTGGAAGGGTATATACAAGTTTGTCGTTCCGTTTGTAATTTCTACAATATTGATCTTAGACCCTATAAAGTATATATATTCTAATCTAATGAAGAGCGAAGTTGATTTAACGATGTCCGTCTGTGTGTTGAAATGGGTTTTCCGAAGACCCCAGACATGATGAGGACTTGATTGTTATATATTTCTGTTACATGTTATCCATGTCTGTTTGCTATTAAAAATCAGCCAGATCGGTTTATAAATGGCTGAGATATTAGCAACAAACCAGAACTACCTCTAATTTTTTCCGTAAAATCCCTTTGTTTTTATATGTATGCTGAATATTACGCATAACAAAACATCGATTTGTTGCAATTCTTTTCTTTCACCTCTTCACCTTTTATACACAAACAACAAACACATACAAAGATGTGTCATTTAAATAAAAACCAAACAAATCTATAATGAACGAAAACTGTTTATTTAATTATATTAACGATGATTTCGCATGACCTCAATAGCTCGGTTGTCTAAACGCTATGTCACAAATACTTTTTTTCTCTTAGACGCGGGTTCGCGGGTTCGATTCCCCGTCTATTCAATTTTTTTTTGTACAATTTTTTTATATTTTCTTAAGACTTTTTTTAACATTAAATAATTAATTTAGATAAAATTTTAAATTAATGATTAAATAATTCATAAATAGGCTAAAAACATCAAAATTTTTATAAAAACCCTCTGATACAAACAAAATACAAAAAGAATTTGTAAAAAGATCTTTAAACCATTTTATTTCTCATATATTAAGAAAATTTTATACATAATTCCCTTTTGAAAGCAACTATTTTAGGTCATAACTTATAATAATTTATAAAAACAAAAATTTATAAACTATTCTTCAAATTCCTCAAATTTTTAAAATTAAGCTAAAGAAATTAAAAATCTTTTTTAATAAAAAAGCGAAATAAAATCCCAATTGCAAATTTGCCACCTAAATCAAACGTTTTTGTAGAAATAAAACACATGCAGTTCTAGTGATTTCTTTTAACGATTTGTTGAAATTCTTTTCTTTCACCTCTTCACCTTTTACACACAAACAACAAACACATACAAAGATGTGTCATTTAAATAAAAACCAAACAAATCTATAATGAACGAAAACTGTTTATTTAATTATATTGACGATGATTTCATATGACCTCGTTAGCTCGGTTGTCTAAACGCGATGTCACAAATACTTTTTTTCTCTTAGGCGTCTATTCAACTTTTTTTTTTTTGTACAATTTTTTTATATTTTCTTAAGATTTTTTTTTGTTTTTTTAACATTAAATAATTAATTTAAGTAAAATTTTAAATTAATAATTAAATAATCCATAAATAGGTTAAAAACATCAAAATTTTTATAAAAACCCTCTGATACAAACAAAATACAAACGGTTTTATTCCTATTTTTTGCTCCGATTTAAAAGAATTTGTAAACAAATTTTTAAACCATTTTTTTTCTCATATATTAAGAAAATTTTATACGTAATTTCCCTTTGAGTGCAACTATTTTAGGTCATAACTTATAATAATTTATAAAAAAAAAAATTATAAACTATTTTCCTTCAAATTTTTAAAATTAAGCTAAAGAAATTAAAAATATTTTGTAATAAAAAGCGAAATAAAATCCCAAATGCAAATTTGCCAGCTAAATCAAACGTTTTTGTAGAAATAAAACACATGCAGTTCTAGTGATTTCTTTTAACGATTTGTTAAAATTCTTTTCTTTCACCTCTTCACCTTTTATACACAAACAACAAACACTATTTTAGACTATGGATACGTCTAGCAAAAGATCGAAAATCTTTAGTATAACATATTTGCTAAAAATATCGGTACAGATACAAAAAAGTTATGCCCAAAACATAAATTTTTTTTAAATACCTATTTTCTGGAACCATAAATCTTCCGAGTCCAAGTTTTATCACCGTATATAAATCTGTCCATTCCATATATGTCCATATATAAACTTCGGTTTTTTCCCAACCATGGTGAAGGGTATATAAGATTCGGCATAGCCGAATTTAGCCGCTCTTACTTGTTTTCATAAACTTCGGTTTTTTCCCAACCATGGTGAAGGGTATATAAGATTCGGCATAGCCGAATTTAGCCGCTCTTACTTGTTTTCCATTTTTTTTGTTTGCATAGTAACCTAGTAGACCAAATCTTGTTTTTGTGTAACATGGCCCGTACGATCATTTGGGGCATGTGGTATATTTTAAAATCTTGGCAAGGGTAGTAAAAAACCTATGCAAAAAATTTTGGAGCTCTTCATTCTTTGGCCTATTTTTGACAAATCAAAAAAAAAAAATGGATGACAATTATTTTATTTAACACAGTTTAATGTAGTATCGATTGATATACATATTTTGTTACAAAATAATAAATGTTTTTGTTACATTATTGCATTTATATACTATTTTAAGTTATATTTTTACATTTTCAAACTGCACGTATTTTTGCTTACATATCTAAGCACAACGTGATTTTGTTTACATTTCTGAATGCCACGTGGTTTTGAATACATTTCTATTCACCACGTGCGTTTGTTTATATATAACAGCTGTTTTCGGTGCATCTTCTTATTACCATCTTGTTAACTAAAATAACGTATCTTGTTAAATTCACTAACGTAACGTATCTTGTTAAATTGACTAACGTAATTCACTAACGTTAAACATCGTTATAATGTATCTGAATGAGCCGCCTTATATGTAAACGCACAATTTTTGTTCCTTTCGTAACACACGGGAATGATATTCATTAGACATAAAATGTGTACGTATACCAGAGAACTGCAACTGCTGATTGCATAACGTTCATACGCAATCAACACAAGAATATATATGTGTTTGCGTTCAAACGCTGAATATACTCCAATACACATATTCGTTGATGATATTAAATCAATCAAACCACGAGCAACTTGTTGTGTCGCTGATTTAATCATCGGTCGTTTTCATACCATTCATTTTAATATTTTAATCGTGTTCGTTCGGGTCAACTATAATTATTTTGATGTAGAATAAATCAGAAAAAACAACAAACAACGCGTATGTGTGTATTCATAATCAAAACAAAATAGTTTCATATCAATAGAAAGAGGGTTTTGTAGAAACACATTTCATAAATGGTAAAGTGTACATTAGAGAGGGTCAAAATTCGCTTTTTTAGAATTTTTGTAAGTAATACCAAAAAAAACCTTTTATTGGAAAAAAAAAATTAGTTCGATATCACAGACTCGCCTAATCCGGTTAAAGTTAAATATTGTCTAATTTTTTTTCACCTATTTTGATTGGAAAGTTAAATGGTAAAATCTCCTAAAATTAATAGTTACTAAGAAAATAGCAATTTTGGTAAAAAAATATTTTTTGGTTATATTACCGCTTTTTGAGGATGAAAAATGATTTTAAACATATCATTTTATAGTAAATACATTTCTTAAAAAAATGGTTCTTTGGTAAAAACGTGAAATTTATAGTTATTAAAAAAATAAGTTTTCTTTTAAAAATTCGAATTTTTGACTATATTTTCGCTTTTTAAAGATAAAAAATCATATACAGTGGATTCCCGATTTAACGAACAATTTATTGACAGCCCTGTTCGTTAAATCGAAAAGTTCGTTAAATCCAGTACTAAACAAATGCAAATTAAAAGGACAATTTATATTATATCTTACTAAGACCGTATTACAATTGCTAGCTTGATTTTGTATTGATGAAAAATTGATGCATATTCCTAGGAAAAATAATGAGTGTGCGGAGTTCAACTATATAAAATAAATGAGTATCTGTCAATACCAATCCAATATAAAATAAATGTAGTGTCATATGGGCTTTACTAAAAAATTTATTTTATAAAAAAATTAATCAAAAAGGAATTATTATATATAAAAAATTAAAACAGTAATTATTTAAAAAAACTTGTTATTGAAGTTTGCTTTTGCGATTCTTTAAAAAAATTTTCAATGGTTTCCTCTTGAAGATCTCGTAAAATTAGTGTCTTCGAATGCTTTGGAAAAAATCAAACTTTTATTTAACGATGTGTTCATCAAAAATTAAAAGAAAAAATTAAAGCTATATGGCAATACATATTTTTTATATGTATTTTTTTTAAATGTTCGTTAAATCGAGTGCTATATTGTATTTTAATTCGTTATACACAGTACCTAATGTAAAAATTTTGCCTGTTCGTTAAATCGCGAATTCGTTAAATCGAGAGTTCGTTAAATCGGGATTCCACTGTAATAGTTTTGTTTTTTTCGAATTTTATATAAATATTCCATACAAATATTGAAGTTTATATTTTATAGTTGATCTTTTTAATACTTATATGTATGAAAATGTATTTTTAGTTTGACTCGAGATCATAGGAAAAGTTTTTTCAAATGAAAAATTTTTTCCTTATTTTTTAATTTTAGTAAACATGGAGAATACACAGAAAAAGTTATTAGACACCAGCCGAATGGAATGCATTTTCTGGTCAGCTCGACTTTCATCAACATTCTTTGTGCCGAAATACTAATTGTAAATATCTCTATTTAACTCACAAATCAACGGAAAAAGCTATTTTATGCTAACATACAGTTGATTTTTATTATTGAGTACAGATGAAATTTACTAACTATTTTTGTGTTATTTATATTCTCCTTTGTTTACCGTATGTCCAAATTAGCTATTAGCTAATACTAAAGACATGTGTTTTTTAACCGTGCCAAGTTATATTTTAATATTGAAGTTTATACTTTATAGTTGATCTTTTTAATACTTATATGTATGTATGAAAATGTATTTTTAGTTTGACTCGAGATCATAGGAAAAGTTTTTTCAAATAAAAAATTTTTTCCTAATTTTTTAATTTTAGTAAACATGGAGAATACACAGAAAAAGTTATTAGACACCAGCCGAATGGAATGCATTTTCTGGTCAGCTAAAAAACACATGTCTGTAGTATTAGCTAATTTGGACATACGGTAAACAAAGGAGAATATAAATAACACAAAAATAGTTAGTAAATTTCATCTGTACTCAGTAATAAAAATCAACTGTATGTTAGCATAAAATAGCTTTTTCCGTTGATTTGTGAGTTCAATAGAGATATTTACAATTAGTATTTCGGCACAAAGAATGTTGATGAAAGTCGTAGCTGACCAGAAAATGCATTCCATTCGGCTGGTGTCTAATAACTTTTTCTGTGTATTCTCCATGTTTACTAAAATTAAAAAATAAGGAAAAAAAAAAAAAATTTTCATTTGAAAAAACTTTTCCTATGATCTCGAGTCAAACTAAAAATACATTTTCATACATTCCATACAAATTTAAGTAGATATAGACTTGCTAAGTAGTTATAAATATAGCTACTTAAAAACTAAGAATGTATAAAAATGCTGCCTAGTCTTGGAATTTTTTTGCTTTTCTCTTTTAAATGTAAACAAAAATATTTGAAATTTTTGTGTTTTTAATTTGATAAAATATTAAAAACTACAAAAGCTAACAAATGCATTATGTGTTTGTAACAGAGAACTGCAAAATCAACTTTTTTCTTGATTTAATCATACACAAAAATTCTTGTTTACATTTAATAATTTAACAAAATTCACTGTAGAATAAAATCAGCATCATGTTACTGAACGCGTAATTGGGATCAGTGTGAATCATCTGTCGATTATGTTTTATGCAAATGTAATCACTCAACAAAAAGTCAGCGTTGAATAAATCAGAAAAAACAAAAAAACAACGCGTATGAGTGTAATCATAATCAAAACAAAATAGAAACACATTTCATAAATGATATTGTGTACATTAGGGTGGGACTTAAATGCGCTTTTTTCGAATTTTTATTAGTAATACAATACTAAAAATATACTCCTTTGTGAAATAAAAATATTTTTTTTGGAAAAAAAAAATTAGGTCGATATCTCAGTCTTGCCCAATCCGGAAAAATTTAAATAGTGTCTAAATTTTTTTTCTTCTATTTTGATTGGAAAATTAGGCAATATTTAACTTTAACCGGATTGGGAGAGCCTGAGATATCGACCTAAATTTAAAAAAAAAAAATTCACAAAGAACAATATTTTTGGTATTACTAATAAAAATTCTAAAAAAACGGATTTTAGACCCACCCTAATTTATGAAATGTGCTTCTACAAAACCACCCCCTTTTTATAGATAAGAAACTATTTTGTTTTAATTATGAATACACACATACGCTTTATTTATTGCTCTTTCTGATTTATTCTACATCAAAATAATTATTGTTGACTTAAACGAACAGAATAAAATCAGTGACAACAATTTGCACGTCGTTTGATTGATTTAAAATCATCAAAAAATATGTGTGTTGGAGTATATTCAACGTTTGAACGCAAACACATATTTATTTTTGTGTTGATTGTGTATGAACGTTTTGCAATCAGCATTTGCAGTTCTCTGTTGTGCATGCCAGAGAACTGCAAAATCAACTTTTTTCTTGATTTAATCATACACAAAAATTCTTGTTCACATTTAATAATTCAACAAAATTCACTGTAGTATAAAATCAACATCATGTTACTGAACGCGTAATTCGGATCAGTGTGAATCATCTGTCGATTATGTTTTATGTAAATGTAATCACTCAACAAAAAGTCAGCGTTGAATAAATCAGAAAAAACAACAAACAACGCGTATGAGTGTATTCATAATTAAAACAAAATAGAAACACATTTCATAAATGTACATTAGGGTGGGACTTCAATCCGCTTTTTTAGAATTTTTTTAAGTCATACAATACTAAAAATATTCTTCTTCGTGAATAAAAATATTTTTTTGGAAAAAAAATTTAGGTCGATATCTCAGACTTGCCTAATCCGGAAAAATTGAAATATTGTCTATTTTTTTTTTTCATCTATTTTGATTGGAAAATTAGGCATTATTATACTTTGCCCAAAATTTTTTTTCAAAAAAAAAAAAATTCACAAAGAACAATATTTTTGGTATTACTAATAAAAATTCTAAAAAAACGGATTTTAGACCCACCCTAACGTACATTAGGCCCACCCTAATGTACATTATTTATAAAATGTGTTTCTACAAAACCACCCCCTTTTTGTAGATAAGAAACTATTTTGTTTTAATTATGAATACACACATACACATTATTTATTGATTTTTCTGATTTATTCTACATCAAAATAATTATTGTTGACTCAAACGAACAGAATAAATTCAATGGTATAAAAACGACCGATGATTATATATCAGTGACAACAATTTGCACGTCGTTTGATTGATTTAAAATCATCAACAAATATGTGTGTTGGAGTATATTCAACGTTTGAACGCAAACACATGTTTATTCTTGTGTTGATTTTTCACTTCTAAAATAATATTTTAGAAATAATATGCAATTCAAATGTTTCGTTTTAAGACAATTTTTTTGGTTGCTTTTGATAAAGCTAGAAGTGGAAAATACTCTTTACTAATAGTAGATGTTGGACAAATAGTCAAACGACAATTATATAAATTGTCCAACTTTTCAGTTCTTTTGAAATCATCATATAATGTTGAATGATTTTGTACAGTCTCTTTTTTAGGATTTTGAATATTGTTTATTGTGTTATTTAGATCAGAAATTATACTATTTAAATTTGGAATAGCCAAAGTTAAGTCTTCATCGGAATCTATCAGACTTACATCTAAAGAGACCAAGTAACCCAGTTGGCGATGTAATTAAAAAAAACCGGTTAACCGAACAAAAAAGTTCGGTTTTCGGTTTTCTTCGAATTTACAAAATATTCGAAACCGATCGGTTTTAAAAAAAAAGAAACCGGTTGACCGGTTTCGGTTTTTGAATACTCTAGTTGGTATAGTCGTTTTTTTTCAAGTAGTTATAGATATAGATATAAAATTCGAAAAAAACAAACCTTATATTGTTGACAATACGTACGACAATGGTATATTATTCAAAATCATTTTTCATCCTCAAAATATATAATATAATAAAAGAAAAAAATTTTTATTAAGATTACCCAAATACCATATAGCAATCAAACTGCAATACACATATTGAACAACGCAATATGACGATTGAAATAGAAATATTTTTCAATACAATCTAATCTTTTTGTCTTTGTTCTACGCTTATAATACATACAACAAGTGCCGTCACTTTTTTTTTAATTTTGCCAAACGTGGTTTGCGTGTGCATTTGGTTGTAATTTTAAATTTTATTATTTTTATAATAATTTTTATTTATGGTTAAAATTAATTATTATTATTTATATTTAAAGTTATTTTTTATATTTAAAATGAATGAAGTTAATACAATATTATTTTTGTAAGCTTATTCTACAATTGCAAGAATAAGCTTATAGTAATCATACACACGGTTCCACATGCAAGAGCAGGTGCCAAAAGCTCAATACACTCATACTTTTTTACTACCACACTTATGCTATAGGGTGTTTTTTTAGTGTGTTACTACTTTGAGTTGGCGTTACTGCTTTATTTGACAGCTGATATTTGCTTTTTGTTTAGATTGCTTTGAAATTTAATTATGAATCGACTTACACCAGAGAAACGCGTCCATTCGTCAAACTCATCGTGCACTTTCATTTTATGGCGTACATAATCGTCCTTTCCTTCAGAGCCGCTGATTCGAAGAACAATAGATCGTTTTCGGACCACATTTACTGTTACTAATAATGTGCATCCCGTAAGACGCCGATCAGTGCCGAATTAGCCGCTCTGAAGGAAAAAACAATTATGTACGCCTTAAAATGAAAGAAGTGCACGATGAGTTTGACGAATGGAACAATTATTTTTGCTTTGGTGTAAGTCGATTCATTATGAAATTTTAAAGCAAACTAAACAAAAATCAACTATCAGCTGTTAAATGGGTTGTCAAATAAAGCAATGAAACCACAAAAAAAACACCATATAGCCTAGGTGGAAGATATAGTCTTGTTCTACAGGATATGTGAATATAAATAAGTAAAATTGCAAAAAGATACTGACAGTGTGGACAATAATGCAAGTTTCAAAGAGAATTAAGGCTATTAACACCTTGCCGCATAAACACAGCAAATATCACACCCAAAGAATCAATTTGTTTTTTGTTGATTCTTTAAAAAGATTCAAATGAATTGATTTAATTTAATTTTAACAAATCACTTGAGTGATTTATGTTTCGCGAATTAAATCATATACAACAATTAAATCGAATCAAAATTGAAAATTTCTGACGGCCGGGTCTGAATTACCGCCACAACTTTTTCATTCTTCCGCCGAAACATATTAATTTGCTCGGCGAAGGTTTCTGTGGGTGATTAATAAAAGTGTATATTTTTTTTATCAAACTAAATCAAATGCGCTTGCTAATAGGAGGGGCTCCTAACTTTGCTAAATATTCATTATATTTTACTATAAGAATTTAACTTAAATAATCGTGTAGACGGCCCAGAGTCCGCGATTACTTACATATACAAATTTAAATATTAGTAGGACCGATTTGTAAAAGAAAAAAATTGGCGTATTCGTAAACATGACTGAAAGATTTACATTTGGTGGATCAATTGCTCCAATTACATGTCATGCCTGGAACAAAGACAAGACGCGTAAGTATTAAACCAAGTGATAGAAATACATTTGATATTTAAATTAATTTGTAGAAATTGCTCTGTCACCAAATAACAATGAGATTAAAATCTACAAGCGTGATGGGAATGATTGGAAGTTAGTGGACACACTAAATCAACACGATTTGAGGGTGATGGGCATTGATTGGGCCAAGAATACGAATCGCATTGTAAGTTGTGCAGCAGATCGCAATGCCTACGTATGGCAAAAAGGTGAAGATGAAAAGTGGAAACCCACGTTAGTGCTTTTGCGTATTAATAGAGCCGCTACTTGTGTTAAGTGGTCACCTGCAGAGAACAAATTTGCTGTAGGCTCTGGAGCACGTCTTATATCTGTGTGCTATTTTGAGTCAGAAAACGATTGGTGGGTTTCAAAGCATATTAAAAAGCCAATTAGGTCGACCATAACTTCCCTGGACTGGCATCCAAATAATGTACTTCTTGTGGCTGGCTCCACTGATTACAAGGTATTGAAACTATAACACACGCAGTTAATTTACCTATTTAATATAATTATTATAGGTGCGTGTTTTTTCGGCATACATCAAAGACATCGAAGATCAACCGTCGCCAACACCCTGGGGTAATCGTATGCCATTGGGAAATTTAATGGCTGAATTTAAAAACTCTATCACTTCCGGTGGCGGATGGATTAATAATGTCAGTTTTTCAAGTGATGGCAATAAAATATGCTGGGTTGGACATGACAGTTGCATTAGTGTCGCTGATGCAACAAATGGTAACATCGTCATTCGATGCAAAACGGAATATCTCCCATTTTTGGCTTGCGAATGGATTTCACCAGATTCAATGGTTGTCGCTGGCCACAGCTGTATACCATTGGTTTACAGCTTGCAGGGTGATAAGTTGATTTTGGTCAATAAATTGGACAAATCTCAAAAGAAAGAGTCAAGTGGCATTTCTGCCATGCGCATTTTTAAGTCGCTGGATCGTAATTTGCGAACAGAGAACTCTGATACTTTTATTGACACTATCCATCAGAATGCAATCACATGTATTCGCTTATACGTCGGCGATAAACTGGATGGTACTCGCATCAGTACCTCAGGGGTCGATGGCCAACTTGTTATTTGGGATATTGCAACAAGCATGAATCATTCCATGAAAAATCTTAACATATAAAAAAGTGTTGAGGCACATTCTTATTTGGCTTTAACTTATTGTATTTAAAATATTAGCAAAAAAATATTACCTTAAAAATATAAAATGACTCATTCGTTTAACTACTTAATTGTGTGAGCACGACTGTATTTATATGGTTAGTCCAAGAAAGTTCTGCATTAAAAGTGTAACTCCCTTATTCGAAGATGATTGAACAAAGTCAATTTTTGATATGAAAATGCATTTTGATTTGGTAGAGTTTATACACAAGCCATTATTACATGCCCATTTGTGTATTTTATCCAAATCACTTAATACAGTCTGTACAATTCTGAACATTTTCGATTCTGCAATTAAAGTTTTTTTTTGAGTTTGGGAAGTACAATTGAGTGATCAACAGCATCGAAAGCCTTACTGTGATCTTTTCCTGTTTCCATCACCTTGGGTAAAAATGGTAGTATTGCAATTGGTGAGAAATCGTTGTTGCTCTTTGGAATGGGAGTGATTTTTGTAAATTTTGTATTAGTTAAATACGTAAAAAATGGTAGAAGTTTTGGAAGGATCATTTTTAAGAATCTTGGATTTATTGTATCTAAAACTACAGCATTTGACTTAATTGATGTTACACTTTTAAGAAGTTCGGTTTGATCCACACATCGAAAAAAAACAGTTTTTAATAGGCACGGTGTGCATTTTTTCGAATTCATTTTCGGTGCGTCGTTTCATTTGGATTTCGACAAATTTGTTGTTTTATTCATTTACGTCAACATCAGAACTTGCAGTGCAAAGTTTTCTTTTCCATATCTATTTCACGGATCTCTCAATTTTTCTTTGAATCATAAGCTGAAGAAAATTTCTGTTGATAATATGCAAAACCTCGTTTAAGTATACCACGGAGGCTGTTTAGATTTAATAGTTTTATTTTTTCAGGCAGAGTTTTATTAAATATTTCGAAAAGGTTGTTTTGAATAAAGGCAATTTGATCATTGACATTGTTAAAAATAAATTGATTCCCAACTGACACTATTAAGAAGCTGGTTTAACACTGCATAGTCAATGCCACGAAAATCCCGATAAGTATAATTAGTTTCTTCCGTGTTAACATAGGTATTATATACATATTATAAAAATAATGTCATGCTTCGAAAAAACAGGAGATAGGTGAAAAGAGCACCAGGAGATAGGTGAAAAGAGCACCGTTTCCTAAAGTACCTGTCACGTGAAGTCACATGTCCTTTTAGACCAGTCCTGTGACATGTCACAGAGGGCAATTACCTCCTCCTAGGACAAGCCCATGTTAAAGTGGTCGGTCTCGTGACCGGCCCCTATCACAATGAACCGGTCACGTGACGTGTCCTGGGATAGGTCCTTTTCCCGCAGGGCTGTTAGAGCCATTTGGATAATGGGTTGGAATGGTTGTGTTAATGGGCAAAAGACCAAGTGTTTGCATAGGCTCAAAAGTGTCTTGTCAACGAGCAGATTACTGTTGAAATCACCAGAAATGATTAAGTCGTTAGGAATTCTTCTTCTGAGTTGTTGCCAGCCGGCTAAAAAAGGGGTCGATACTCAAGGACTCAACAAAAAAAAACTATTGCAAAGATGGACTAAACTCACTGACGACCAACAAACAACAAGAAAGACGGAGAACTCGGTGGTATTTTTGCTTCTTCATCCACCCATCCTGGTTACCAGTAGTAAAAAGACGTACACCAACTTACCATTTCTAACACCAACTCTTACCGACCCATTGTCCCTTCATTCCCCCCCCCCCCCCCCTCTAAAAAAAAAATCACAAAAAAAATGTTTTAATTATTGCTGGAATGATTAAATATTAAAAATCTGAATTCAAAATAAAGTAAAAAAATATCTTAAAAACTAAAAATTTTATGGAACTAACCAAAGATAACGTAAATTCTGTCTCAATTTTCTTACTTATACTGACTATTATTGGCTATAATTTTCCCCTAAAGAGCTCTCTGGAAGTATAGTTTAGCCCTAAGCGCTTAAAGTTGGCCTATTTTATTCGACACGAAAAGCTTTGGTGATCATTTGTTGCGAGACTTTGTCGCAAGGGTGCATTGGTTATATTTATATCTTTATTTAAACTCGGGACATCCCCTTGATTTTTTAACAGGTCGGTTGTGAATGAAATAAAGAACATAGAGTGTTTATTATTAAACGAAATCAGTGGTATTTAGTTATTTAGTACTTGTTTTTGTTTTGTGATAACATATATATGTAACAAGAGCATAATATACAAAAAATAACGTAATGCCTGGTTTTCATTATGTCATATGAACTGACAACAAAAACTGACTCAAAAAATATTAATTTGTGTTCAATAAAAAATGGAAAAAATTTAAAAATGACAAAAAGAAACAAATGGCTATAGCTAGTGCGGCGTTTTTGTTATTACATTACCATTTTTTTCGTTATTTAAAAAATTTCCATTGCAATTAATTTTTCCAGCAAAAGTGTGTGAAGTTATCCATAAAAAAGTCATCCATAGTTTTTTGTGTGGAACATAAGTTAAATTAACAAAATACATAAAACAGCTTTGCGATCGTCAAACAAAAAAAAAATTGACAACTTGTTGTCAATTTTATTTTAGATAAAAAATGCTGCCATATCTGTTGACAAACTGAAATTTGACGTTTTCACTTGTCTGTCATTTTAGACGCAGTTCGTGTGCATAACTGACTGCAAACTTAGATGACACCATATGACAACCCGTTTTCATACAACTGCCAATAATTTAGACAAATTGACATTAAAAATTACAGTGAAAACCATGCATAAGTAATATACGTGAGTGAAGTTATCCATAAAAAACCCATCCATAGATTTTGTGTTTGAAGTTATCCATAAAAAAGTCATCCATAGTTTTTTGTGTGGAACATAAGTTAAATTAACAAAATACATAAAAGTCAGATTTTTTAATAATAAAATCATTTAAATTACTAAAAAAACACGTGAATTTTGGTTTTATACATTTATTTTTAATTTTACCATAATACAAAAATTAGTAAACATTTCCAAATATGATTTTTTATTTACTTTGAAGAAAAATTTTGAAATGGAATTTTCTCAGCTCCTCCGATGATTTGGAAGATGCGACACATACCATTGGAATCTTCAAGATTCCTAGATCATTTTAAGGTATGTCGCATATTGGCGAATCGTTCTTAAGTGCTTCAAATCAGTTTAACAAATTCATCCATAAAAAATTTTCAAGATGGTGCAACATTATTTTCTCAGCTCCTCCGATGATTTGGAAGATGCGACACATACCATTGGAATCTTCATGATTCCTAGATCATTTTAAGGTTTGTCGCATATTGGCGAATCGTTCTTAAGTGCTTCGAATCAGTTTAACAATTTCATCCATAAAAAAAATTTTCAAGATGGTGCAACATTATTTTCTCAGCTCCTCCGATGATTTGGAAGATGCGACACATACCATTGCAATCTTCATGATTTCTAGATCATTTTAAGGTATGTCGCATATTGGCGAATCGTTCTTAAGTGCTTCGAATCAGTTTAACAAGTTTATCCATAAAAAATTTTTCAAGATGGTGCAACATTATTTTCTCAGCTCCTCCGATGATTTGGAAGATGCGGCACATACCATTAGAATCTTCATGATACCGAGATCATTTTAAGGCATGTCGCATATTGGCGAATCGTTCCTAAGTACTTCAAATCAGTTTAACAAGTTCATCCATAAAAAATTTTCAAGATGGTGCAACATTATTTTCTCAGCTCCTCCGATGATTTGGAAGATGCGACACATACCAAAAGACTCTACTTATTTTTAAGAGTTGCTGCTATACGTGCCATGTTGGCGAAATGTTCTTGTGCCCTACAACCGGCAATAGAAATTTTGCCATAATTTTGACAAAATGATAAATATAATACACTTTCTAGGAGAAACAAGGAATGGTCGAAGGTTCATATGTGGCTTAGTTCAAAGTATGACGTCTGACGATTCTAAAACACTTTTTCTAATAAAAATCGAGTGATTGGCTTAGAAATAAACTCGATCTATGCGTTTCAACCTAGTATTGTGGGAAATTGTTTTTTAGTTTTTTTTTTTGAATGGCCAGCTCTGGTTCAATTAGGAATGGTCAAACTATAAGATATATTTTAAAAACAAGTACATGGTCTGTAGATAAAAACAATTTTTTTGATATCAAAAATCGGGTACAGGTTTCAAAATTTATTACTGCTTATGTATGTGTGGACACATTTTTTTCTCCCAGCTCCTCCGATGATTTGGAATATGGGGTATATACCAAAAGACTCTACTTGTTTTTAAGAGTTGCTGCTATGCGTGCCATTTTGGCGAAATGTTCTAGTGCCCTACAACCGGCAATAGAAATTTTGCCACAACATTGACAAAATGATAAATGGAATACACTTTCTAGGAGAAACAAGGAATGGTCAAAGGTTCATATGTGGCTTAGTTCAAAGTATGTCGTCTGACGATTCTAAAACACTTTTCTAATAAAACTCGAGTGATTGGCTTAGAAATAAACTTCATTTATGCGTTTGAACCCTGTTCATGCCTATGTTTATTATTTTATTATTATTATGTATATTTGTTCTGTAATACTTAAAACAAATAAAACACGAATTTAAACAAAATTTTAATTTGTTTTATTTAAAATAGTCAATTTTTAACAAATAAATTTATAAAAAACGTTACAAAATAATATTTGTATTTACAAAAAAATTGGATTTTATTTTTAAAAAATTACAGAAGTTACAAAAAGTGGTTTGCAACCACAAATTCCATTGTTAACTTGTGTAAATTTATTTTTTTTTTAGTTCTTATATATTTCATTTTCAGCACACTTATAACAAACTAAATTATAATAATATAATTTATACTAAATAAATAAATATGAATTTAAGTAAAAAAAAAACAATTATAGAATAAAAAATATTACAAAAAAGGAGCGCAATATTACATATGGAATTGTATATATATATATATATATATATATATATATATATATACTTTAATTATTACACTTTAATTTGCAGCACACTTATAACAAACTAAATTATAATTTTTGATCTCTTTAATATTTTTATTAAAATATACTTTAAGACAATTGCTACACAACCAACGTTGGCAAACGTTCCTACTGCTGTTTGCCATACTTTGGCGCAACGAATACAAATATCCATAATATCTTTGTTGTTTTTTAAAATTTCTTCACATAAATATTGTCTGTATAATTTTCTACAGGGTAAGTTTTCTAAACTTATATGTTCAACAAAATTTATAATAAACGGTCCACAATTAATAGCGTCTGTTTGCTTATCATGTTGTGGTATTTTTTGTAAAAAATTTTCTAAGTTAATATTAATTATTTGGAAAAGGGTTTGGCTTTTTATAAAAAAACTTATTTAGTTCATTGGAATTATACCCACGTGGATCTAAGTAATAAAAAGTTTTGTTTACAAAATTAATAATGATGACATTATAATGCGAATTCTGTAAAATGGGTATTACTAAAATATCTTTTATAATCGGAATGACGTTTTTTAAATATAATTCCGTGTTTTCGCCATTTTTGTCCATTAAGCCGTTAGATCTCGTACAACTGATGAGATTAATGTTGGACTTTTCAGTTTTTTTAATGACTGCTGTCAATGCTGCATCCAAGGCAAAGTTTGTCACCATTTCGTCATTGCTAATTGAACTCATATCATTCTCTGTAAGGTATGGTTCAAATACCAAATATGTATTTTTTTTTGAGATAAACAATATAGTACTGGTTTCCTACTTGAATATCAATAGCTTCAGATGTGTTTATTTCATCTTGACTTAAATTTATAAAACTGCTTGTTATTTCTGGTGTTTTGGTTGTTGCTGGCTTTAATGGACGGAAAAGCGGCTTGTCTGAAAATATTTTAATATTTTTATTATTTTTTTTTCATTGTTCATTTGTATCCAAAGTATAAACTTTTAATAAATCTGATTCGGATTGTTCTTTTTTTATTGTTTTTTAACAGTTGTTTTTTGTTTCTTAGTTTTAGCTGATGGATGTTGTTGGAGAATGTTTTTTTTTTTTATTTAAAATATTAAAATAAATTTGCGATATATGAGATGGCATGTTAGAGTAAGTAATCTTTGCAAATCTAGTTCAGCATTGTAATAGGGGTTATCATCTTGCTTTTCTTTATTGTCATTTTCTGTTCCCTTTTCCACCATTACTTTTATACCTAGGAATCTTTTATAGAATGGGCTTTTTGAAAAGAGAGTTTTTGAAAAGCAGGTTTTACTACGGCTGTTTTTGGTAATTTGATCGACTACTATGTTTTCCAGTTTGCATTTTTCTCTTAAATTTTCAATTGCTTTTTCCGCATCTTTTCTATTTTTTTAGAAAGAAATATAGGGCATATATTTGCAAACCACTGTTCACATTCATTTAAATTTGTAAAATTAAACGCAATTCCTATGGCACTAAGAATAAATGGTTGAAGGTCTTTGGTTGCCAAATTTGTAACATCTTTTATAATAATATTAGAAAAATGCGATGAACACCACTAAATAATGATTATCTTGGGTTTGTTTTTATAACTTTGAGTTAAGAAATTGAAACAATAATTTAAGAACTGTTCCAAATCATTAATTTTGTGTTCAATATTGAATGCTGCGATAGCTGCATTTGTCATGGCATGCGATACATCAGTAAATATCCGTTTTGTTACTGGACACATTTTCAATTTTACACAAAATTGCCTAAATTTCGTCAACCACATCCGTATATCGTATGTAAAATGAGAACACACGATCGCTGCTGAAATTGGTAGAGCAATTTGCTTTTTTTTTTTCTAATTTTCGAACTAATGATCCCGTACAGTCCAAATAAAGTGTGTTTAGGCTCATATTAAGCACAGTTACTTTATTTGCTAGTAGAGCGCGAACTGAATGCTCTGACCACATATAAATTTCCAACGGAATGCCAACTTTTTGAATGTACCCTTTATAATTTCCTTGTTTCATTAAATATAAATCTATAATGGGATTATTTTTTTGGTAAAATCTTGACAAAGCCTCGCTTCTCATTTTTCTTGCGGAACATTTTGTAATATTTTCTGCTGGATTTCCCATTGTATGTAAAGCAACAGGTTTTTTTAAAAATTGTTCCTGTTTAATTAATCGTTTTATGCCTCCTTGTTGAGCCTTACCAATGTGATTTTCTTTGTGACAAAGGTTTAATTTGTTGCGGTAAACATTAACAATTTTTGTCTTCTTGTACATGACAAATTTGAATTTACAGCATTCAGCAAATGCGCAAAATGCGTAAAAAACGTAACTCTTTTTAGTTTCATTTAATTGCTTAAAATTTATTATACATATATTATTACAATTTTTGTACTTTTCACGCACAATATCATACAATCTTTATATTTGTTGTATTTTTTTGTTTAAATCAATTGCATTTTTATATTCTTCTTCATACAAATAATATTCAGCATCATCAACACTGCATGTTTTAAATTCGTGGTTTTCACTAGGTAATTTTATAGCATTTTTATTTGCTGGTGTTGTTGGCTCGTAACTATATAGTTTCGAAATTTTTTGTGTTTTAAAAGATTACTTTCAATATTAACTTTTTTGATGTTAAATGAAATAGATTTATCAGATATATTTCTAAAATCTGTATCACTACAGTTTAAACATGTATCAGACTCTAGGTCCTCATGAGAATTTATTGACATTTCATTTACGTCATTATTATTTTCCAATTTATCATCATCACTTAAAATTAAATATTCTTCAAGTATCTCATAAGAATTTTCATTTATTATATTTTCAGCATTTTCGGAATTGACATTTTCATAGTTTTTGCTTACAACATTTTCATCATTATCTTTATCTATATCCCCGTTTGGGCAAAGTACTGTTTTTAAATAGTGTTCATTATTAGACGTTAAATGTAATTAATTTTTTACTGCATTAAAGCATTCATTAAAATCAATTTCGATATTTTTGTTTTTTTCGATTAAATATAATACCATTTTTATTTTATCTTTATTTTTTAAACTTATTTGTAATTTTTGTAAATCTATGGTATTCAGTACTTTATTAAATAATGTAATAAAATTTACAGGATCATATATTTCACTTTTCATTATTAGAAGTACTATTATACATTTTTGATTTTTTTTGGAATTCATTTTAAAAATTATAAAATTATTTGCACAACTATTTACAAAATCTACAATATTGTTACACGAAATTTCTACACCTAGACATTTCTTCACACTAATTTTAACAGCTGGAAAAATCTAGTGTCATAATGAACTGGAAATAACTAGAATACCTGACTACTCATATAAATACTGGTACTCGGTGGCGCAGTAGTTCAGTTTATAAGTAAAACGCAGAGTGTGAAGAACTCAAGTGTTGCTAACGTTTAGTCTATCCACATCGTGTAAATAAAGTGTACTATTAAAGTGTTTTTCTGTAATTTTTAGTGACTGTTATAAATAAATAGAGATATAAATAATTTCAAACAGTGTTTATTATTTGCAATATAGAAAAAACTCGATTTATTTAAAAGGTAAATAAATCAACGATTTTATAAAAGGGTAAAATCGTAACAATATTAACAGACAATTTTTAAAGAATGAAATTGTTCATTTATTCTGATATATTTTTGCAGAATTAAAAATGTTTTCATTTACTTTCGCTATGATTTTCAATTTAAAGAAGTGGCAAAGTTCATAGAAACGAATCATACCTGGGCAATCTCAATTACATTTTGCAATAATGCACTTGTGTAATTTGTTCGTGTCATTGTGAATATTTTTTTTGTTCTTAAATATCATGCAATAAAATTCAATTACTTGAATTACATGTAATGGATGTAATTGAGTAATTGCAATGTAATTAAGTAAACTGAAATACTTTTTATTACCCATGTCTGGCATTAAAAAGAGGTTTGTTTTTTCGAATTTTTATATCTATAACTACTTGTGAAGAAAACGACTATCCATACTTCCCTGACTTTTCTTTATTTTTTGTAAACAAATACACATTTGAACCGCCTTTGTACGAAAGCTGTTTTCGCTGAAACGCGAAATAGAGTAACTATATTGTTTGTCCTGCTCGACCTTTACTTACAAACACATAATTCATTTGTTAGCTTTTGTTGTTTTAAATATTTTATCAATTTAAAAATTTTCAAATATTTTTGTTTACATTTTAAAGAGAAAAGCCAATAATTTCTAAGAGTTGGCAGCATTGTTATACATTCTTAATTTATAACTACTTAGCAAATCTATATCTACTTAAATTAGTATGGAATATTTATATTAACCTTCCTATACCCGCGCGTTGGTCTGTGAGACCGAGAAAACACTTTTATACATATTTTTTGTTCCAAAAACGCTAGATAATTGAGTAGTGCGTTAGCTGCCGGTTTTTTACAAGCTTTATTTTAGTTTGTGCGATACGTACGTGTTGTGTATTCAGTAACAATTTGGTCTATAAGACCGACGCACAGTGGTCAATTTCGCGAGATAGCGGTCAAAACTCTATAACTTTTGACCGGATTGGTATTTTTTACGCAATTTGTTTTGTTCAATAGGAGGGACTTTAAGCTTCAATTTGCGTGTTCAAACGTAAAAATCGACTGATAGGAACGTAAGTAATGTGGAGTTAAAAATGCATTTTAATTTTTTGTTGAGTTTCCATGTAAAAGTTGAATATTTTGACATTTTAAATAGGTATTTTTTTTATAATTTCTTATTTTCTTCAATCGTATTTTACAACCAATACTTATTTATTATTCCTAAACTTAATTTTGGTCAGAAAATGCCAACATTTGGCCCCTGACATTTATTTAGTCTCAATATTCACAGGGGCCAAAGGTTGGTTTTTTTTGGAAGAAAGCTAATTCTTGTGAGGATTAAAGTGAAAAATAACACTGAAATTCCCAACAATATCAATACCATTTGGATATATTATATACAGAACACAACATCGATAAAATTTTAAGTAAACTTTTACTATTGATTTAAAGTGCACATATATTTTATTTAAATGTATTAATAAAAATTTAAACTTAAATTAGAAACAAATTATAATCTTTAAACTAGTATTAATTAAACAATATTAGTAAAAATTTCTTCCAAATAGCTTTGATTTTCATTTTGCAGTAGTTGTTTAGCTTCTTCATCTAACTCTAATGAGGTTGATTTCCATTTCTGTCGAATACTGGACATATATGGGTCTGATGTGCACAACAAAATATTAATAAGATCTTCATTAGTCGCGAAAGAATCTGTAGTCTTTGTTCCTTTTTTCTTGCGCTTCTTCTGAGAGATCTCCAATTGGAAGCATATTGTGCTGAATTATTTGTTCCCCATGGAACAAAATTTTGTGAACTGTGGTTGGCATATGTCTCCAAGAATATTTTTGGTTATAAAGGGTTGCTGTCTCATTAGCATACTGACCAAATTTTTTTGCATCTATCTTTTTGCTACATGCTATAACTTCTAATATGATTTGGAATCGTCGTATTAAATCATAATCTACTCCAGTTATAGAAGCTGCAGTTTCTGGATCGGAAAAAAAATCTCCTTGCTGTGTTTCCATCATTAGAATTTCCTTCTCCTTGCTTTGGCTGGTCAATTATAAGGCCTATCTCACGGTATTTTTCTTGAATATCTTTTTTTTTTTTGCTTTCTTTTTTCCAAATTTTCTTTGTTGTTTCTCACTGTTTCGCCTAACGGGCCAAATTCCAAATCGTATCCCAATTTAAGAATATGCTCCATAAAACGAATTCTAGCATGAAGAGGTGACATTCCAAATTCATATGCTTCATTAAAACTATCGTCTTGTGTTGGTGGTTGGCTCAATTGACTTGATGTTTTTTGGCATATGGTGCAGCTTGACGAAGACTTTGTTTCGGTTAAAGCTTGTGCAACTTTTCCATCGATCATTGTAAGTGACATTTTAAAGTTAACTTCGATGCATTGGTCATTAAATTCAAATATCACTGGTTGAAGTTCTTTATTTTCATCTCTTATTTTGCCAACTTCTTCAGTTATGACATCTTTAGTTTCTTTTTTTGTAAGCAAACTTTATTGGTCTACAAAATTTTGTTGACGAGGGAATTTCATTTTTCCATACATCTATCTCTGCAGCTCTACTAGTTGACGGCTCTGAACCAATATAAGTTTTTGTTAAACGTAATGGAACGAAAGAAATCATGAATAAATTGGCATCTGATGAATTTCCCGCATTACATTGTTTGTATTGTTTCTGGCCAGAGGACCCATCACATCCCCATTTAGAAATTAAAGTCATGCTGCAATTTTTAAACTTCTTTAAATAGTCAGCATCAAATGTTTTTAATAATCGTTCTGCAGTGTGTTCAAGAAGATCCTGCAATTTTATTTCTGCTGAACTTGAAGTTACACTAATAGCAGTTGGTGAAGGTAAGCAATCTTTTTTGGCAGAAACTATACCTCGATATGATGGAAAAATTCCACAATTTTTTTCATTGGTTCGCTTCCGCAATTCTGTATATTGGTTTTTAGTCATTTTCAAATCCAAAAATAGTGCAAATGCTTCTTCTGGAGTAAATTTATTTTCTTCAGTTGGTGTCGGCATACTTTCTAAAATCCTTTTTGTGCGTCTGGGGCTTGCTTCCACTATTTTTTCAATGATAGCAATTTTACTCTTTTTAGTTTTCGATGGTTGAATTTGGTGCAGAAATGAATCCTTTATGATGCTACAAGAAACTTCTTCATTGATATGTTTAAGCTTGCGTCTTCGTGATCTTTCACTACAATTATCAATTGGCTTTGCTGGTCGACCACCTTTTCCAGTTTCCGTGGTAGTTACTGATGGCTTTTTAAAAATAAGTTTATTTCTTAGCCATTCTTGGTTGCGTGAGTAAAACAATTTCTTGTTTCTGGAACATTGATTGTACCGTTTTCTTAAAGTATTTAAAAAGTTTTTTATTTTTAAGTTATGAATTTTAATTTCTTGTTTGTCGCATATTTTGAAGAATGGATTATTCATTATATGTAAAATAATGTCGTTTTCATCTTTCCTTTCAAAATATATATCAGATAGAACTGAATTTAGCCATTGTTTAAACAATAATGAAGAAAAAAAAAAAATGAATGCATGGATTAATATACTATTGCTCGAAGTTTCAACATGATCTTTTTTAACCTCTTTGAAACATAATATAACAGGTACTTGGTTTTGCCAGTTATTTACATTGGTTTTAAATTTATTTACAATTTTCAGGTATTTAAGTTGTGTAATATTAGATGGCAATAAAATCTTTTTTAGCTTTTCCAAATGAATTGCTAGATACCACATAATTTGAGAGTTAACATGTACTGGTAATAATATAACAGGTACTTGGTTTTACCAGTTATTTACATTGGTTTTAAATTTATTTACAATTTTCAGGTATTTAAGTTGTGTAATATTAGATGGCAATAAAATCTTTTTTACCTTTTACAAATGAATTGCTAGATACCACATAATTTGAGAGTTAACATGTACTGGTAATAATATAACAGGTACTTGGTTTTACCAGTTATTTACATTGGTTTTAAATTGCAATTTTCAGGTATTTAAGTTATGTAATATTAGATGGCAATAAAATCATTTTTTACCTTTTCCAAATGAATTGCCAGATACCACATAATTTGCGAGTTCTATTGTCATTTTGCCAAAATTTTGATAATTTTGGGTCAATAAGAACTCTTGTACAAAATTTTATCAAAATATATGCATAATAGCCACTTTCACATACAAATAACTTCTCAAAAAATATGACGTGCATTTGTGCCGAATATCTTACCTTGGGTCAGAAAAATTGCTGTAGCTCAAAAAGTGCAGTCCCGATGCATGGACATGTATATATAGGAATGTAGGGGAGAGTTAGGACTACAAAATAGTAAATTTGTGTTTTGACTCAGCTTGACTCACAGGAGTTGTGCTCTATGAAGTAGGAAATTTCCGAGAAATTTGACCTTTTTTAAAAAAAATATTTAAATTGTTCTGAAAACAGTAGAGCTTCAATTTTTTTACCAGTAATAGGAAATAAGTTAAGTTACAACACAAAAAAAGTTATGATCATTTAAACTTTAAAAATTAACTAAAAATATCATAAATTTACTAAATTCTGAAAAAGCCCATTTTGGACCACCCTGTTCTCAGTGAAATAGTTGAAATAGAGTTCTAATTTTTTGGCTCCCGAGGTTTACTACTGTCTACTTTCATATGAGTCTAATAACTTTAAAATCGGAGAACAAAAACCAAAAGGAGTTTTGGCCGCTATCTCAAAATATTGACCACAGTGCGACGCGGGTATATGTGTAACTTTTTGTGAAGGTATATAATATAATATAATCAGATTTCATTTGGAGGAAGAAATTTCGAGTTCTGATTATGAGTCAGAAGAAGAAACTTACGATACCGAGCAGGAAGATAACGAAGAAGAATTCGTCGAGGAGTTGGATGAGGTGAAGGGTATTTTTAAAGGGTATTTTTTGTTTTTCAAAAGGAAAAAAAAATAAGTTCTATTTTTCTAGCACTTAAGGCAAAACTAGCGACTTTGAAGGCTGTTTGGTGCATGCTGTGCGGTATGTCCTGATTTTAATTTTAAGGCTGAAAACTAAGTCAACTTGTGATTTATGTATTGTAGAAGAAGTGTTTTTCAGTTTGTAAAAGTTAATTTTTATTTTTTTGAAGAAAAAAATGTTTTTGTTTTTTTGTATTTCAAATAAAAAAAAAACCATCGATTTTGATGGCTGCTTTGTAAAAGACTGAAAATTAATAAAATTAATGAAAATAAATTGAATACATGGCTTAATTTTTTTATTATATCTTCAAGTTTCATAAAAGATATTTATCTGTTTAAGTTATGTTTCGAAAAACTATGAAACAGGGCTTCAAACCTTCGGTCTGTTAGACCGCGCGCGGGTACATGTGTTACAAAAATCAGCGCGGGTATAAAAAGATTAAATTCGAAAAAACAAAACTATTATTGAAATTTTCCAAGTCAAAGTTTAATCCCACAAACGTGAGCACTCGTGATAGAACTTTTGATATGAAAAAATTACACAAGTAAAGAATTGCAAAATGTAATTGATATCGCCCAGGTATGTCCACAATAGGGTGATCGAGTCGGTTTTTAAAAACGCTTTGACCGTTTGTGCTTTGTGGATTTTTTTTCTTTTGAAATGTTCATTTTCCGAAAATCGAATAATACGATTTTTTATTAGCAAAAATCTGGAATTTTAAACTAGTATTTTTAGCTTCAATCGATTAGAAGCTGCAAATTTATGAAATAATCCATCACCCTAACACTAAAACAAAGTTCTTAGAAAATTTAAATTTAACCGTTTAAAAAAACGGG
The DNA here is from genome assembly GCA_949748255.1 of Eustalomyia histrio. Lineage (NCBI taxonomy): Eukaryota > Metazoa > Arthropoda > Insecta > Diptera > Anthomyiidae > Eustalomyia > Eustalomyia histrio. The sequence continues at coordinate 108,307,818 of OX456526.1, read as the reverse complement.
AAGTAATGCCAACTATTTGAAAAGAAAAAAGCGCCGAATTTTTGCGAAATGTTGGGATTTTTTTGGATATTTCAAAAAGGAATTCCCAAAAATTGGTAAAATTATCGTGCTTCTTCTAGAATCCCATTGTGCAAAAAATAAAATGAATTCAAATATTCAGGTATTCTTGAATTCAATTTAATAGTTCTTATGCAAATTAATGGTTAGTAAGGGCGATTTACTATGGTTCATACAATTTGGAATTATTATCATTATTTTCAAGTGTTTATTTAACATTTTCGCATTTTTTAACATTAAAAAAAAAGAGTTAAAAAACATCTAAAATATACAATTATTTTTGAAGATTATGCATAAACCCGGCGGTGAATTATTGCATGTGAAAACACCAGTGATTAAATTCTATAAGACGATTATCGTTCACTTTCGAAGTTAAATATCTACCATTTTACATACAAATTTTAAACTGGTGTTACAAATTTGGTAAAAGATATTTATTTACAATATTATAGATCAATAGGTTGGTAAGACGGTAGAATTTTAACTTCGAAAGCGCGCGATAGTCGTTGCTCGTCATATAAGATAAGTTAAAAAATCCCTCAATCGGCTTTAACAAATCGTTAGATCTAGCGGAAAAACCGCTGTTATAGCAATACTGTGTGCTGTATACATTTTATGTGCTAGACTTTCAATTTCAATAAAAGTTTTGACAGTATTTCATTTACCGCTATTCTTTATACAATTGTGTCCAAGCCCTATGTTATTGATGCTCATTTGTTTTTGTAAATGCTCTTAGCTATAGGCTGTGTGTTTTAATACACATAGAGCACTCAGCAATAGCAATACGAAATATACAAACAACTTTGCCTTATTAGTTTTTTTTTGTCGTTCTTCACTGTATGCACGCAAGTGCAAAGCAACAACACTTTCGTATGCTTTGCTGGTAAACATTGACGACAGCGATCATCAATGTAGATTTTGTTTTTGTTTAACGTATGATATGAAATATTTTTTTTTCTTTTTTCTTTGTATGTATTGGTTTTTACAATAAAAAATATTGAATAAAAATGAGTTTATCTTTAAATGTATTGGTGTTTACTCTTCCATAAGGAACTTTTAGGCACCCCTGCTTTATAGTTTATTTTATGTGATTTTCGTGATTTGTTGAAAATGCCTAAAACAAGAACAAAGTAGTGATCGAATTTGCCTGTATTCAAAAAATGTTTGACAGACATTTTTTTTGAGTGTAGTCATTAGGTAGAATATGGGTTTTTTATTTATTATTTCAACGGTTGTTTTGAAGAACTCTTACCGGTTGAGATCGGTTGGGACCTAACAAGATGCAAAATATCACATTACATGAATTTTTTGCAAAGTTTATTGATATATTGAGTTTTTTGTTAAATTTTTTTTTCACATATATTTTAAAACAAACTTGTTTTAAAATTTTTTTAAATTTGTTTGTGCATTTGATAATTCAGTGAATTCCAAAACAGGTAATTTCCAAATATTTTAAATCATATGTTGAGTAAAATTAGCATACGATATTAAAATGCAGCTCATCATAGCAAATATGACTCAAAGTAAAAGTGCGTTCGAAAACTATCTAGAAGTGGAAAGAGTTGCAACTTACAATCTCTCTAAATAAAAATCATATTTTATTTAAATTGAAATAAAGGCTTGATTTCTGTACTTTGATTGTGATGTTTAAACTTAATCGTTATGTTTGACTTGAATTCAATCATCCCTTTTTCTGGAGTATGGAATGTAATTCAAATATAATTCGAAGGCTTTAAAATGAGAAGTGGGACTTGAACTCAACATGATTTTCTGTTTAATTCTAAAAAAAATTGGTTATTGGGACATCTTCAAGGAAAAAATTAAATCATTTTAAAGTTTTTAAAAAACGTGTAAAAACAGGATAAGTTTTTTCTGTCGATCGAATTTTCGTTTAATTCCGATAACTAGCTAAAGTTACTTCAGTTAATTATAGTTGTTTCCAACAAACTTATTAATATTATAAAATCAAAAAAAAAATCTAAATTATTTCAAATTGTTTAATTTAATTGAAAAGCAATAAAAAGTAGTTTCTGCAATCAAACCCTTAAAACTTAAATAATATGATTCTAAACCGAAAATTATAAATATTTCTTTAAAATACAATTATTTACAATTTCTTTGTTCCTGAGTTCAATTACTAATTTTAACAATTAGTTTTATAGCTTTTTTTTGTTTCGCGGGATGTAAGCTACTAATTTTAAATTTTGTTAAAAATAATTTATCCTTTCCACAGACATTAACATTATACGTCAATGCAATGCTGCCGGAGTGGATAACTCTAATTTTTATGGAAAAATATAATTTTACATGGGAGCAGGCATTACAAAAAAAAAAAAAAATGATGAGTATATGGCTTTGCAATGTGAAGATATTGATGATGCATTACTCAAAGATTTAAAATAAAACGAAAGTAATATTTTTTATTTTAATTAATTTTTTTATTCTATAATTTGTTTTTTTACTTAAATTCATATTTATTTATTAAGTATAAATTATATTATTATAATTTAGTTTGTTATAAGTGTGCTGAAAATGAAATATATAAGAACTGAAAAAAAATAAATTTACACAAAGTAACAATGGAATTTGTGGTTGCAAACAACTTTTTGTAACTTCTGTAATTTTTTAAAAATAAAATCCAATTTTTTTGTAAATACAAATATTATTTTGTAACGTTTTTTATAAAATTTTTTGTTAAAAATTGACTATTTTAAATAAAACAAATTAAAATTTTGTTTAAATTCGTGTTTTATTTGTTTTAAGTATTACAGAACAAAAATAATAATAATAAAATAATAAACATAGGCATGAACAGGGTTCAAACGCATAAATGAAGTTTATTTATAAACCAATCACTCGATTTTTATTAGAAAAAGTGTTTTAGAATCGTCAGACGACATACTTTGAACTAAGCCACATAGGAACCTTTGACCATTCCTTGTTTCTCCTAGAAAGTGTATTCTATTTATCATTGTGTCAAAATTATGGCAAAATTTCTATTGCCGGTTGTAGGGCACTAGAACATTTCGCCAACATGGCACGTATAGCAGCAACTCTTAAAAACAAGTAGAGTCTTTTGGTATATGCCCCATATTCCAAATCATCGGAGGAGCTGAGAAAATAATGTTGCACCATCTTGAAAATTTTTTTATGGATGAACTTGTTAAACTGATTTGAAGCACTTAAAAACGATTCGCCAATATGCGACATACCTTAAAATGATCGAGAAATCATGAAGATTCCATTGGTATATGCCCCATATTCCAAATCATTGGAGAAGCTGAGAAAATAATGTTGCACCATCTTGAAAAATTTTAAATGATAAATTTGTTAAACTGATTTGAAGCATTTAAAAACTATTCGCCAATGCGACATACCTTAAAATGATATAGGAATCATTAAGATTCCAATGGTATGTGTCTAATCTTCCAAATCATCGGAGGAGCTGAGAAAATAATGTTGCACCATCTTGAAAATTTTTTATGGATGAATTTATTAAACTGATTTGAAGCACTTAAGAACGATTCGCCAATATGCGACATACCTTAAAATGATCTAGGAATCATGAAGATTCCATTGGTATATGACCCATATTCCAAATCATCGGAGGAGCTGAGGAAATAATATTGCACCATCTTGAACAATTTTTATGGATGAATTTGTTAAACTGATTTGAAGCACTTAAAAACGATTCGCCAATATGCGACATACCTTAAAATGATCTAGGAATCATTAAGATTCCAATGGTATGTGTCGCATCTTTCAAATCATCGAAAGAGCTGAGAAAATAATGTTGCACCATCTTGAAAATTTTTTATGGATGAATTTGTTAAACTGATTTGAAGCACTTAAAAACGATTCGCCAATATGCGACATACCTTAAAATGATCTAGGAATCATGAAGATTCCAATGATATGTGTCGCATCTTCCAAATCATCGGAGGAGCTGAGAAAATAATGTTGCACCATCTTGAACATTTTTTTAAGGGTGAATTTGTTAAACTGATTTGAAGCACTTAAAAACGATTCGCCAATATGCGACATACCTTAAAATGATCTAGGAATCATGAAGATTCCAATGGTATGTGTCGCATCTTCCAAATCATCGGAGGACCTGAGAAAATAATGTTGCACCATCTTGAACATTTTTTAAGGGTGGATTTGTTAAACTGATTTGAAGCACTTAAAAACGATTCACCAATATGCGACATACCTTAAAATGATCTAGGAATCATGAAGATTTCAATGGTATGTGTCGCATCTTCCAAATCATCGGAAGAGCTGAGAAAATTCCATTTAAAAATTTTTCCTCAAAGTAAATAAAAAATCATATTTGGATATGTTTACTAATTCTTGTATTATGGTAAAATTAAAAATAAATGTATTAAACTATAATTCACGTGATTTTTTAGTAATTTTAAATCATTTTATTAACAAAAAATCTGATTTTTGAATATATTTATTAAACAAATCTATGTTCCACTTTAGTTCCACACATCACAAATCTATGGATAACTTTTTTATGGATAACTTCACACACATAGTAATATGGTGGTTAGATTACTACCCTACAAGAAATTGATGACTGAAACTAACACATAAACAAAATAAAGTATCTGTCAAACAACTAATATAAATTGCATTTTTTGTTGTTAAAAAAAATAAAGTTTCGGTCAAGTTTTTCATATTGTCTTTAAGAACTTGAGAGAAACTTTGTTCTACGCATTGACGGGTATTTCCGTCAACACTTCCAGTCAAATGACCGGTCATATAACCGGTCGTATTCTTGTAGGGTAATCACTGTGACTATAGTACATTCTAAATAACACCAACAAAGTTATTCCGTTTATTTTGGACAGAAAACTTAGTTGAAACAATCTGCTTTCAAACAAATCTATATGCTACGCAGAAAGGAGCACCTTTTACACCCACTACGCCTGAAGAAATTGAAGTATTTCTTGTTTTGAATTTAGTGATGGATATAAAAAAATCGCCCAGCTATAAAGATTACTGCTCTTCTGCCCCTGATATGAAGGACGTATACATATACACCAGAAAAAGTGGCTATAGATGAGAGCAACCAAAATCACTATCGACTTTTTTTGCATTTTTAAGTATGTTGTTGTTGTTTTTCCAAAGTTTTTTTAATCATTTCTTACTCTCTAAAACATTACAAATAAAAAGACAAAACCTAATTTGTAAACAAAAACAACAGTTTTATTTTTTTGGAAATAAACTGTAAAAGGCATTATTTCAGTTGTGCAAAACAAAAGCAACATTTAATTAAAACTCAATATTTAGTGAAGAATCCTTTTTTTATAACTTCGCGACATCTACGTGGCATGGATTCTATAAGGTGGTCAATAATACGTTGTTTAGAAGTGAAGGCTCGACCAGCTACTCGCCGCTTTAAAATGTCTAATAAGTTCTCAATAGGGTTCAAATTAGGTGATTTGGCCGGCCAATCAAGTGTTTGAACCTTATTCCTTCGAATTATGTTTGAGGTCGTTGCCGTGTTGAAATATCCAACATAGCGCCATCTCCTACTCAGAGTGTGGCATCATAACATTCGCAAGGATGTCTCTATATTTGAATCTGTCCATTATTCCTTCGATTTCGTGGAGGGGTCCAACGCCAAAACCAGAGAAACATGTCCAAATCATAATTGAGCAGCCGACATGCTTTACAGTTGGCTTGCAGTAGCGTGGGTTTTAGCGATCTCCTTTCTTTCGGCGTCTAGTGCACATTCCGTCAGAGTTAAACAAATTAAATTTAGACTCGTCGCTAAATAAAACAGTTTTCCATTTTTCAGGCATCCAGTTTTAATATTTTCGTGTAAAACGAAGCCTACAAATATTGATATTCTAAGCATTTCAGCAAAATAGAATTGAAATAAATAAGTTCTACCTTTTTGCCAAATGTTTCTTAGTGAGCAGTGTTTTTTTTTTGCTGGCCTAAAGCTTCTGAAACCTGCTTCTAATGATCTGCGACGAACAGTACTTTAATCTATATTTAAATTTAACTTATTTAAAATAGTCGTTGATGATTTAAATATATATTTGTGCAATGTGACCGTCTGTTCTTTCATCTGTCTTCCGTGGTGCTCCTCCCAATTTTAATGTTTTTACAGATTTTGTTGTTTTATATTTTTTATAAGGCGAGATATTATAGATTTATTAATATTATGCTTTTTAGCTAGTTCTATTTGAGTCTTTCCATTAAAATAATCTTTAATTATTTAATTTTTTAAGTTTTCTAAATATTTATCACGAACTATTACGATTTGACTTAAATGTGATCAATTTCACAAAGCTACTAGATATCAGTAAACTTACAAGAAGCTAATTAAAAGATAATGCAAAAATAAGCCGTTAATCTTGCCAGTAGACACAATGCATTTTGTTTGCTTCTTAATGTTGCTTTTGTTTTGCACAACTGAAATAGTGGCTTTTACAGTTTATTTCCAAAAAAATAAAACGGTTCTTTTTGTTTACAAATTATTAGGTTTTGTCTTTTTATTTGAAATGTTTTAGAGAGTAAGAAATGATAAAGAAAACTTTGCAAAAACAACAACAACATGCTTAAAAATACAAAAAAAGTCGATAGTGATTTTAGTTGCTTTTGTTCTGCACAACACTGTATGCCAAAGGAACCAATCAAATGGGAATATAAAGTTTGGATGGGGTGTGCTGAGTCCGGATATTGTTTAGATTTCGAAATATATACTGGAAAGGATGGTGAGAAGATAGAAACTGATCTAGGAGGAAAAGTTGTTCGAAAATTTTGCATGAATTTGAAATCAAAAAATCATAAAGTATTTTTTGATAACTATTTCAATAGCTATCTTTAGCAAGTAGACTTGTAAAGGGACAATATATTGGCCTGTGGCACTGTCAACTCAAATCGCAAATTTCTACCACAGCTGAAAAAGGACAAACATCTAAAACGAGGAAAACATGATTACAGGCTCAGTGATGAGAATGTGGCTTTTCTAAAATGGAAGGATAAAAGATCAGTTTTTATTCTCACCAACAACATAGATCCAACGCAGGCAGTTGTTGTTACTCGCAGAGAACGCAATGGAGAGCTAAATGAAATAAATTGTCCTGAAGCTGTCTGGACTGCGCCTTCATAAACTCTTATATTACATATGAAGAGCTCCAGAAAACACACCACCCAGAACTTGATCAGCTCAGTGCCAAAGACTTTCGAAGAATTGTTTACATTGGGATCTTAGCACCAGTTCAGGCGCTAGGCGCTCAGTTTCGGAACCCTCTTTTCCGCTACCGGTACAAATAAAGAAACACAAACCATCAGTTAAGTAACCACCGGTTCCACAAAAGCCTGAAGCGCAAATTTCTTTTTTTCTTTTTTTTTTATGATAAATAAACCTTTATCAAACTAAATATGCAGTTGTTTTATTAATAAAATAATATATGTAAAACTCTGACTGAAAGAGGGACAATGGGTCGGTAAGGGTTGTTGTTAGGAATGGTAAGTTTGTGTACGTCTTAGGGGTTACTTGAATTTTTACTACCGGTAACCAGGATGGGTGGGTGAAGAAGGAGAAATACCACTGAGTTCCGTAAGTCTTTCGTGTTGTTTGTTGGTCGTCATGTGAGTTTAGTCCATCATTGCAATATTTTTTTTTGTTGAGTCCTCGAGTATCGGGTTGAGAACTTACGACCACTATTTTAGCCGGGTGGCAACAACTCAGAAGAAGGATTCCTTAGATGTTGTACAATAGGGACAATGATTTAATTTTATCAAACAAATCTGTTGTAGCAATAATGTTTTACGAGCGATATACACAGGCAATCATTTTTTTATTCTTCTTTGTGTTTACTTCTAGAAATAAGTACTCAATTTCACTATTTGGCTCTGATCTCAGTTTTACGCAATTATTGATCTCCATTCTTACATAAATTGATACACCACCAGAAAGGATCGAAACACCGCCAAAGAGGATGGAACCAGGTTTCAGATACGCAGATAACATCAACTACATAGGCTGCAAAAATATGTATATATCTAAACTTATCAATCTTCTTGTTAAGGCGTTATCTTTGGAACTATAATTCTTTTCACAATTTAAAAGCAACACATATATCGTATATGCTATTTACACATTCTATTCGCATTTTTATTTAATTTTTAGGCATTAAAAAGCAAACTTCTTTAGTTTTAAATGCTTTCGGTGAAAATACAGTTGCAATTACAACTTCTGTGAAAGGTCGCACTCATAGATATTCAAAAATGTTTTCGATTGAAATGCTGGAAGAGTTTAACAAATTAGAAAATACTATAAATGAGACAAATGAAAAGGAATTTGTAAGTAATCTTTGTAAAAATATTTTCAAGAGGCTCATTGATTAGAGTTTTTTAAAAATTTATCAAAACTGTTTTAATTCTAAAAATGCTCTTGAAAAATATCATTTTAAAATAGGAGAGAACTAGCAAACTAAATAATGCGTAAAAATACGAAAGCTAGAATTTTCATATAAAAATCCGAGCATTTTATGCGAGTGGATGTGTTTATACACAACGTCTACAAAAGTGCTAATTGACCCTTTGCCTGTCCAGTGTATCACATATGATGCACAGGTGTCATGATTGATACGCTTGTGATACACAATTAGTATTATTTCCTTTAACTAGATTATCTACGTGGTCGTACGCTTGTTTGCGGACAGGCAAAGGGTTAAAAAGTGTTCATAAAAACAATTAAAAATTACTCAAAAAAATCTAAAAAACTTTACATATAGTGCATTTTTTGATTATAAAAGAAAACTAAAATTTTCATTAAAGACACTCAACTTGTTAAATTATACATAAAAGATTAATAAGAAAATAACGAAAAACAAAATAATGATTTAAACCAAATAGTACTCAAAGAATAGAGTATTAGGTCCGCTCTTCGAGAAATTCAGATGCATCATGTTTATGAAATTAGGCAACATTTTCAAAGTTGCTAAAGTGTTGAAAAACATTAATGCCCTCATTTTGCAAAAAGCAACGCCTCATTTCAAATCAGTTTTTAAAAAAATCGATTTTTGCGTTGGTGTTATTAAGTGAAGTCTAGGTGAGGAGTTGAACGCTGGGGATTTACAAAATTGGGGCATAAATGTGGTTGATGCAGTGTTGCCATAATAGCAGTTTATTTGTTTATTCCAGTTTTTGGGATTTTTAGCAGTTTTTTTGGTTTTTCGTGAAAACTATTGTTACAAGAAATTTCTACTAATAGAAATTTCTTCACACGAATTTCGACATCTGGAAAATTCTAGTGTTGTTATAAACTGGAAATAACTAGAATACCTGAATACTCATATATATACTGGTACTCGTTGACACAGCAGTTCAGTTTATAAAGTAAAACGCTGAGTGTGAAGAACTAAAGTGTGGCTAACGTTTAGTCTATTTATACCGTGTAAATAAAGTGTGCTTTTAAAGTGTTTTTCTGTAATTTTTAGTGACTTATAAATAAATAGAGCTATTGATAATTTCAAACAGTGTTTATTATTTGCAATATAGAAAGAATTCGATTTATTTAAAAGGTAAATAAATCAACGATTTTATAAATGGTAAAATCGTAACAATTGGTGTCAGAAGTGGGATTGCAAAATAATAAGCAGTCATGGAATTGGAGGAGCTTAAGGTGGAACATCTTAAGATGGAATTGAGCAAGCTGGAGCTACCGACAGCAGGTAATAAGACGGAATTGCAAAAACGGCTGATAGAGGAATTCGAGCGGCGTAACATTGACATTGCGACTTACGAATTTGATGAAAAAGAAGCAATAGAGGGAAGTACCCGTAAAACAGAAGGTAATATGGAGCTAAGCGCAATGTTTGCTGCTATGATGGAAAAAATAAAAACTTTTCGAGCAGACAGCGAGAAACTGTTTACTAAGATGGAAATGAAACTTCAAGAAACTTCTAGAGCAGACAACGAGAAACTTTTAACCAAGATGGAGACGAACGGGAAATTGCTAATAATTGCTAATGAAGATGGAAGAAAAGTTTCAAGAAACTTCTAGAGATTTCCGAGGTTGAAAAACGAGTTTCTGACTTAGAGCATTACGTTGAGAAAAAACTAGAAGATCTAGAAAATAAAGTAAATAATTTCCAACGTCAAGAGGGTCCAGTACGAATTATTCAGGAAAGTTCTGGTAGAGCAAAGGCCCCTACTTTTGATGGCAGCATACCTTTTAATGTTTATAAGTTCCAGTTCGAAACAGTTGCCGCCAGAAATATGTGAAACATCGAAGAAAAAGCTATAGAGTTGATTCTGGCCTTAAAAGGAAACGCTGCAGAAATTCTAGAAAGTGTGCCAATCACCTGCAGAAATAATTATGACAACATAATGGTGGCACTGCAGCGAAAGTATGGTGGTGAACACAAAAAAGAAATTTATCGCTTGGAACTAAGAGGTAGACTGCAGAAGGCAAATGAGTCATTGCAAGATTTTGCGACAGAAATTGAGCGGTTGGTACAGCTAACTTATCCAGGCGAAAATCATCCATTCTTATATCAGTTCAAAATTGAAGCATTTGTGAATGGAATTCGGTATTCTGATGTGAGACATGCGGTGTGTGCTACGCAGAAATCGACATTTGCTGAAACTGTCTCATTCGCGCTGGTCCAAGAGACTGCGAAGGTGATTTCCAAGCCACAAATATTCAAGGTACGTAACCTCGAAGTAACTGCTGTAAAGGATATAAGCACAAAGTTAACAGAGTCAACAGAGACAGTTATGAAGGCATTAGGTGAAAAGCGAAGCAAACCGAAGGACAAATGCTACAACTGCGGTAAAGTGGGACACTTTCAGCAAAACTGCAAAGCACCCAGAAAAAGCCTCCGAGCCGATCAGCAATCTCCTCAAGACTCACCGTTAAACTAAAAAGAGCTAGCACTACGGGACATGAGCTAGCTCCCACAACCGATGGCCCCACAATCTCCATATCAATAGCACAGCATGGGAAAAGCAATCTTACTGCTTATGGGTGCATCAACGGACAAAAGCACATTTTAACTATAGATACAGGAGCATCACAGTCCATCATCAGGCCCGATATAATTAGAAAGCCAGTTAAACCATTGCACGGATTAAGTTTGCAAACAGCTACTGGAGAGCAGGTTTCTGTCTATGGTTAGGTTAACGTGAAACTAACAATTGCCAACAAAAGCGTCAGTCACGTATTTATTGTTGCCGATATTGTGGACGAAGTAATTATTGGTGCAGATTTTATGATTAGTCATGGCATTAACCTGCATATGGGGCAAAAAGTTATGATCTGGCAGAATGTTGAAGTACCCCTTTGTGTTGGATATGAACGCGAGGATCAGGTAAGAAAGCTAGTTACCATCAGCCAGCAAAAACTACCAGCATGGGCAGAAACTTTAGTATGGGTGCGTATGGAGGGAGATTGTGAGGACAGCAGCTTGTGGGTGGTAGAACCATCAGAAATAAAAAGTGACCTAATAACAGCGAAAGCCCTCGTGAAAACCAGCAAAGACAAACGAGTTCCTGTAAGAGTACTGAACCTATCAAATTGTGAAAAAGTTATCAGAGCGAACTCTGAAATAGCCAAATGTACTGCACCAGAAGCAATAATCAGTTGCGAAAAGAACTTGGAACCTTCCAATGCGTCCGTTGAAGATCGAGAGATGCTGGAAAAATATGTGGGAAAATGGGTAAAACAACTGGTGCCGCCTGATAGAAATAAAGCCAAACAATTGATCAGGAAATACGGCTCTGTCTTCGCCATGAGAAACCAAACCAAGGAAGAATGGCGATTGTAAAACACCGAATAAATACTGGTGAAGCGAGGCCAATAAAGCAGGCGCCCAGAAGTATTCCTCCAGCAAAACGAAATGAAGTAAAGGAGTTAGTCAACGAAATGGAGCGTAGTGAAGTAATCGAACCATCTTCTAGCCCATGGAGCTCGCCCATAGTTTTAGTTAAAAAAAAAGATGGCAGCACCCGATTCTGTGTTGATTACAAAAAACTAAACGATATCACCAAGGAGGACAGCTATCCACTACCGAGAATTGACGACAATCTAGACACGCTAGCAGGAACAAAATGGTTCTCCACATTGGACTTGCAAAGTGGTTATTGGCAAGTAGAAATTTGTGACCAAGACAAGGAGAAAACTGCCTTTAGCACAGGTGACGGATTATGACAGTTTAATGTGATGCCCTTTGGACTCTGCAATGCTCCAGCAACATTCGAGCGGTTAATGGAAAATTTGCTGAAAGGACTCCACTGGAAGACTTGCCTAGTGTACCTTGACGACATAATTGTCATGGGAAAAACTTTTGATGAGCACCTGAAGAATTTAGCAGAAGTCTTAAGACGAATATCTGCGGCTGGACTCAAACTTTGCGCAAAGAAATGTACACTATTTCAGAGGGAAGTCAAGTATTTGGGGCACCGCGTAACTGCAGAGGGTATATCAATCGATGAAGATATGATTCGGGCTGTAAAAGATTGGCCTTGCCCGAAAAATCTGCACGAGTTGCGCAGCTTTCTAGGTCTCTGCACATACTACCGACGATTTGTACCAAATTTTGCCAGTGTGGCTGCAAGTCTACATGATCTGACTAAGAAGGTGCGACCATTTCATTGGGGTGAAGCTCAAGATCAAGAATTCCTAAGGCTCAAGGAGTTATTATGTACGGCACCGATTCTTGGATATCCTGTGGCCGGGGAAAAATTTGTGCTGGATAGCGATGCAAGCGGATACGGAATAGGAGGTGTGCTTTCGCTGGTTATCAATGGAACCGAAAGTCATAGGCTATTACAGTCGAGTACTTTCGAAGCCTGAAAGAAACTACTGCGTAACGCGACGGGAACTCTTGGCGGCGGTAGAATGTGTAAAGCACTACCACAAGTATCTGTATGGTCAGCACTTTCAACTAAAAACCGACCATTCTGCACTCAGGTGGCTGCTGCAATTCAAACAACCAGAAGGGCAGCTAGCTCGTTGGATTGAACGACTTCAAAGCTATGATTTCAGCATCGAGCACAGGAAAGGCATAAAGCATTGCAATGCGGACGCCCTTTCAAGACGCCCCTGTAATTTAGAGTGCAAACATTGTTCGAGGGCTAAAGGAAAAGAGTGCATTGTTGATATAAGGCTAACGCATATTGAGTCAAGTGAAGCCTGGTCGGCGGCGCAACAAAATGACCCCATACTGTCAAAAATTATGTCAGCCAAAACAGAGGACAAGAGGCCTACCCGTGAATAAATATCAGCTGAAAGCCCGCTAATTAAGGCGTATTGCGCCCAGTGGAACAGTCTACGGGTAATTAATCACTGCTTATACCGCATATGGGAAAGTGCGGACGGCAAAACTGAGACACAGCTAATTGTGGTACCGTCAAGCAAAATAGACGAAGTGTTAAAAGAGTTCCATGACGGTTGTTGCGGGGTGCGTTTTATCACTCTGCAGCTGTCATGTGCTAAACGTCAAATGTTGTGGGATAAAATGCATAGTAGTGTTTATTCGGTAGTTTTTTTTTATTGTAAATTTATTTACAATAAAGTATTTTTCTTTTTTTTGTCACAATTTTTTTTTTATATCACAATTTTATCGGTTAAATAAATGCATACATTAAATAGGGACTATATGTAATTTGTATCAAAACCAGATTCATCAACACAAGCTATTAACTCTAAACCCCACCTTCATAACCAATTAGAGAAGAGTGGAAATGATCTGATTTGCATTTATACAACCTGGACATTGGTGGCAATAGCCAAGTTAATTCCAATTTACAAACATTTTCTATAGGCTTTGCAAAGAGAATTTCCTTGTGAAATCCTGTACTAAAGGCCTTACTATAATCGTATACCGTAAAATCTTTGCCCATAAAATTATTGCTGAGTATATCCGTAAATTTTTTTTTACCACCAAATTTTTCCAATTCATCTATGGGTAAACCAGCTTGAACGCACACATACATACGATGTGCCTTTGGTAAAATTCTAACAACTCTTTATGTAAATCGTCATCACTAATAGTATATTCCATTTCCACAGCATTAAATAGATAATTTTGATTGGAAAACCACATTAAAAGTTGTGAATGATTCTCATCATCATATTTCTCATCAAAATATTTATGGGTGATTCGTTATCAAACGTATCACGACTTCCTCTCATAGTTTTTTTTTAACAAAAGCGGCTCTTTAAATTGGTCCACAAAATAGTCCATACACAGGTCTAATCTTTTTCAGGAATTTCAAAATAAGACAGTTTCTTCACCGCCTGTATATGCAAAATTTTCACCCAATAACATTTCCATTTGTTCAAAAAAATGCAAGTTCCGTCGGATACTAATCATATTTTCTAGAAGGCGTGTTATTTTGTTTGCCACAAAACTGGAAATGGTGTCTTTTGTTGCTGGTGGTGTGGTTGACTAATAAGTTAACGTGGTTTTTCTGATGTTACTTGTCTCTTCAACCAATTATGTCTTGATGATTCAGGTGTTTTTGATAATTTTCAAATAATAAAATATTCCCATATTTTATTATAACTATATCTAACAGCAAATAACCTAGAAACAGAAAAGAATTATAAAATAAGAAAAAAATTATACTAACAATTTGCTTCTTACCTTCCGTCGTTCACCACGTTTTCTACTGTATAAGATCCTGTTATTTTCTTTATATTAGTTAGCACTTTTTTTTATCTAACTACAGTGGTGTTAGTGACTTTTTATGGTTGCGTGTGAAGATCAAGTTATATTTAAAAAATGGAGTTTTTGGTTGAAAATTTTTTAGAATTAATATATGCAGCTAGTACATGGATACTGCTAAATACTCCGTTTTAGTTCTAGAAAGAATACTTGTTTCAATTCAATAAATAGATACAGTAAAAAGCGCCGATGTATTGGAAAGATTCCGTAGGGAAGTATAGTATTTAAGGAAGTAAAAGTAGAAAAAGAAGGAATTGTTTCAAGAGATTCGTTCATGAAGATTGTTTCAAGAGATTCGTTTAGAGATTGGTTCAGAGGATTTTTGGTTAGAAAGCTAGTCGAGTGTGCGGTGGTGAAAAGTTATACAAAAAAAAAAGGAAAATAAATAAAGTTATGATATTGATAACGATAACAAGAAAAAAAAATGTTACATGATATAAAAAAATTAAAATTAATGTAAACAGAAAAATATATACACCAAGAAATTAGAACAGTTAAAGACAATAAAACAAATGATTACACCAAATACAAATTAAAATCCGTAGAGACGATAAAAAATTTACACCAATAAATTAAAACAGTTAAGAACAATAAAAAAAAATTATTACACCAAACACAAGTTAAAATCTGCAAGACAATTAAAAACATAATTACACCAGAAAATTAAGATAGTTAAAAACAATTAAAAAAAATCTACACCCAAACAAAATAAAAAAAATTACAAAATGAAACTTTAAACCAAAAAAATAAACTCTTACACCAAGGAAAATATTTAAAAACATTTTACACCACGTTAGAAACAAAAAACATTTAAAACATTAAAAAAATATCTCGTACACTCGTGAGAAAATTGGATAAAGAAGGAATTATAAGCCAGTGCGTTCTGTGGCTAGCCAAGTCGTGAAGAAAGTGAAGTCTGTGGAAAAATATAAAAATAGGAGCCTGGAGAATCAGCGTAAGGGTAGAATCCAAAGAAATTACTTGGCCGAGTGCAAGGAACTGAGGAGAGAAGTTACCAACATCCCATGAATGATATATTTGTGAAATTGGTAAGGTCTTGTTTGGTAGAAAGAGTTAAATAAAACATAGTTCAGATATTTTTATTAAGGAAAATCTATTTTTATTTATTATTATTGTTAGGATTTTATTTATAGGTATTATTAATTTGTATTAGATTTTAAATTCTTCATTATTTTTCCTTACAGTTTTTTTGTTATCCTAAAAAAAATAGAATATTAGGAATATTATTTTTATTAGTATATTTATCTCTTTGAAAATATAACAGGGTTCACATCTACAGCGTTTTGAAAGAGTCGAGTCCATATTAGTGACACTTTTGTTTACGTCCTCGGGGAGCTCCTTTAGGTGCGTTAATTAGAAAAAAGAAAACGGTATCCACATTGGAATTTTTAGGATTTGATCCCTAGTGAAAAGAAAAGAGAAGAGTTAGAATTTTTGATTATTTAAAAACGGAAATTAGTTATATGTAACAGTTTTTTTTTTCGCTAACGGATATGGAATATTAATATGAGTTTATATAGTTTTTTTTGTCTTGATATACATACCTTATGTTAGTGTTTAAGTTTTATTTAATAAAAGTTTATACTTACAAGTAAAAAAAAAATTAGAGATATGTTGGTTTAGAATAATTTGGTAATGGCAATGATGGTAAGTTGAGGAAGGAATGGTCGATGGTTTGCGGGATCGTAGAGACGAAGGATTGAGGATGAGGTTCTACGATCAAGGTTGGGAGGGCAACTAGAGGCTTCCATCTGTCTCTAACTCGGTGTGAGGTATATTTTTTTTTGTATTTGAACGATTTTAGTGTTTTTAGATTACCTGTTTTTATGTTTGAGCGCGACACTGATGAGAGGGTTGGGACCGCCTGAGAGAAACTGCATTTGAGCTAGCCGGAATCCTCATCAGCCCACTCGGTTCATAACACAGTGGCGGTCATCTCGGTGTCACGAAAACCCTAGAGAAGTTAAAACAACGATTCTACTAGGTCGGCTGCCAGCAAGCTGTAAGCGACTGGATAGCAAATTGCGCGCAATGCATCGCAGCTAAAGGACCAGTAAGGAGAAGTCGTGGGCAACTTCAACAATACAACTCGGGTGCCCCATTTGAGCGGATAGCAATGGATGTAGCAGGCCCTTTCCCTGTCAGTGATTCCGGAAACCGTTACGTTCTTGTGGTGATCGACTATTTCAGTAAATGGCCTGAGGTATACGCTATACCGAACCAGGAAGCCAGAACGATAATAAGCGCATTTGTGAACAACTGGGTGTGCCGGTACGGTGTTCCGATAGAATTAAACTTTGACTAGGGAAGGAATTTTGAATCTGCTATCTTCAAGGAAATGTGTGAGTTGTATGGAATAAGAAAAACAAGAACCACCCCGCTGCATCCGCAATCTGATGGTATGGTCGAAAGATTCAAGCGCACCTTAGAAGAATACTTAAGAAAAGTGGTCAGTACTCATCAGAAGGACTGGGACGAACACATTCCCAAATTTCTGCTGGCATATAGATCGGCTGTTCACGATTCCACCTCCCGGACACCTGCGAAAATTATTTTCGGAACGGAACATAAATTGCCAGGCGATTTAGAATTTGGTGTTAAGCCCTCCGCTATAGATAAAGACAACGACAACGCTTTCCGGGAACAAGAAGACCTTAACGAGGTTCATGAGTTTGTTCGCCATCGAATTAAAATAGTCAGCGATAAGATAAAGGCAAGGTACGATAAGGCAGCAAATTCTGAAGGATTTAATGAGGGTCAGCTGGTTCTGCTGTTTAACCCACAACGAAAGAAAGGATTATCTCTCAAACTACAAACGCATTGGGAAGGACCCTATAAAGTAATTAAAAGGTTGAATGATGTGGTATACAGAATACAGAAAGATCAGAGCCCAAGGTCCTAAATGAAGGTTGTTCATCTAGAACGACTAGCCAACTATGGAAAAGGAATAGCTATGTCTGTTTGGCACGAACAGGCTTAAGTGGGCGGCAGTGTTACAAGAAATTTCTTCACACGAATTTTGACAGCTGGAAAATTCTAGTGTAATAAACTGGAAATAACTAGAATACCTGACTACTCATATAAATACTGGTACTCGTTGACGCAGCAGTTCAGTTTATAAAGTAAAATGCTGAGTGTGAAGAACTAAAGTGTGGCTAACGTTTAGTCTATTTATACCGTGTAAATAAAGTGTGCTTTTAAATTTTTAGTGACTTATAAATAAATAGAGCTATTAATAATTTCAAACAGTGTTTATTATTTGCAATATAGAAAGAACTCGATTTATTTAAAAGGTAAATAAATCAACGATTTGATAAAGGGTAAAATCGTAACACTATTTTTCAAATTCATGAATTTTTTATTGTTCTCTTTATTATATATTTTTACCATAGAAATGGGAAATAAGGGATATGGATAGAGAGAGATGGTCAATCTCTATATACATATAAAGGAACTAGCAGAAGTACACGGAGTCCCCAGGTAATTGCCAACACAATGAGAGCACATACTTCAGGTAACACATTTTGTTTAAGCACATGTTAATAATAATTTTAGTACTTAGTGAATACCCTTAAGTTGTTTACTTTTTATTTTGTTTACATTTTTTATTTTGGCCAACAAACAGTCAATAAAGATATGACATTACGAATTGCATTAATTGCAATGTGTTTATGCTACTGTGTTCGATTGGCCAATTTCATGTGAATTTTAATTATTTCTTAAATATGCAAACCATAGGTCAGCACTTTTATTTTTATTAATTTAGTATAACTTATAATATTTAGATCAGCACTTTTTAGTTATTAACTTAGTATAAATACCAGAATAAAACCTTTAATAATGTCAGATAGTAAACATTTGTCTTATTATTCGATTAATATGATTCAATCCAAACACATGAATTTGAACTGTATTAATCTTTTTAGTTTTTTACCTTTCAAGCACTTGTAACTTGAACGGTGGGTCCGAATAAGACAAATGTTTACTATCTGACATTATTAAAGGTTTTATTCTGGTATTTATACTAAGTTAATAACTAAAAAGTGCTGATCTAAATATTATAAGTTATACTAAATTAATAAATATAAAAGTGCTGACCTATGGTCTGCATATTTAAGAAATAATTAAAATTCACATGAAATTGGCCAATCGAACACAGTAGCATAAACACATTGCAATTAATGCAATTCGTAATGTGATATCTTTATTGACTGTTTGTTAGCCAAAATAAAAAATGTAAACAAAATAAAAAGTAAACAACTTAAGGGTATTCACTAAGTACAAAAATTATTATTAACATGTGCTTAAACATTCTCCCCCGCGTTGAACGACTGTTCAACAATTAGTTAATGTAAGAACAATCTCATCAATGTCATTTCTAAGACAAAACAAAAAAAATGTTCTCTTTTTTAAATATGAAAGTTTTACAATAGAAAATTTTAAATTGAATGCGGGAGAGAATATTTTTGTTTAAGTGAAAATTTGTATAGAATATTGAGAGTATAATAACACGATGAATGCAGTGAGCTCGAATAGTTTACCGTCTTCAGTGTCTAAACATCAAGGATGAATTTGGATTGGTGGCGTGGCTTTGGTAAAGGTGTCATTTTTTGTTTGTTGACGTATGGTTGAAGTTCAATGTCATCTTCAGTGGGTTCGGTTGATGTAGTTGGATGTGATTGTGGAGGTTTTGTCTTGAACTTGCATTTTGACAGTAGTATGATTAGTCCGAAAATACTGAATAACAATGCCAGGTAGCCAACAGTATAGCTGTGCGACTGATGGGACTTCAATTTATTGGGTAAGTCACCGATGTCATGTTGTTCCAGCGACCTTTGTAGCGTTGTGAGGTCCTTTAAACTTTTGGCATAAACTTCCTCAAAACTTGCTGAATTTGATTGGTAAATTTTCTATGGAGGCGGTAGTGTTCTTCGGTAACAATTAGTCTGAGATTTTGCCAAGACTTGTGTATGAAGATCTTACTGTACTTGATATTGCTTGTCGTCCATTCATAGTGACAAACTCATGTTTGAGCATGCATTCGGGATCAAGCGTTAGCAAACCGGAACCCTTTAGTGATATGGGAATGATTTCTCTGTTGCAAACAGCTGTAGCTCTTGAGGATGATGACGTGGCATATATCCATTGATTTCTTTTGTTGAGTGGTATCCATCTGACATTAGTTTTCTCAAGGATACAAGTCGGCGACGTTGCATTGTTGAATAAGTTAATTTCACTTGCACAGATCTCGGAACCATAGTTGTAACGAATTTGAACATTGGAACACAAAAACATGTCTTGTTTTATTATATTACAAGCTTTTAGGTCTGACCTTGTAAGAAGAATGTATTTTTTGTGGGATGCTAATATGCCCATGAAATCAGTACATGGTTTTATAGCTACCATGGTGCTGTTCAATACATTGGGTACAGGAATAAGCTGATACATCTTAAACTGTTCAAGTTCGACCAATGGTAAAGTAATTTTGAAGACTGCATGCTGACGCGTAAGTCTGCCTTGAACCTGCATTAGTTTGAATAGCTGTAGTAGTTCATCCTTTCCAGTTATAGGAAGAGTCACTGAAGTTGGTGCATAGAGTTTAATCTGATTAATTTCATCCTGTAATTGTTCTGAGGTTAGTAGCAATGGGCTGATTTTTCCATGATGTGTATCTATAAGAGCATCAAGAATTGAAGACTGCATTTTCTGTATATTATTGGAAAGTATGTTCAGTTCCAAGACACCACTGTTAAATAATTGGGTGAGATGTATCTGGAATAATACATTATTGATGTCCTGCATTGCTTTCGAATACGTTTCAATTTTCTGTTCCAATTGTTTAAACCTTGCCTTAGCTGCCAATTGGTTTTGACGTATGATATTAATTGTTGAATCAACAATAGATGTTTGGTTCTTGAACAATTTCAATAAGTATGATTCGTTTTCCTTTACTTGTTGTATTGTATTGGATATATGGTCGGCGTATTCAGAGTCCAATATGCCAAATAATGAATGAGCAACATTACCAACTATATTCAGGGCTCCCCTTTTACTCCGTAACAGTCGATTCTCCAGTTGTAGATCATCTTCCATCTGTTCAAAATGGTCAATAATGCTGAGACATGATTCGTTTAATTTTATCATCTTACAAAGATGTTTTAGAGACTTCGTGCCATTAATTAAAATTGATGTTTCAGACCAGTATGTATTCAAATCATAGTATACAAAGATGTTCCATTCAGTGGTTGAAATGGCTGTTGTGCCAATTTCCTCAAAATGGATTCCTACCTTCGTTCCAAATTTTTTGTTGTCGACTGGAGTTCCAATTACTATTGGCAGAAGGAGTAACATTGTGAAGAGTGACAAGGTGAGATGATTTGTCGACGTTTTCTTCTTCTTGGCAATGGGTTCCTCATTCGAGTTGGAAGTTGTCTTGCTGATGGTTGGATTGTTGACATCTACAGAATCTGATTCAATGGGTAAGAGAGCGAGTCGATGTATTGGGCGTTTGAATAGTCCATTTTTTAGGAGTCGGCGCTCTAAGCCCACGAACCTGTTGTATGCCATTGCATGGGATTCTCCTAAAGCGGTTGGGTTTTCACGAAAAGGGAGACTGACTATGAAGCGGCCATCTGTATTGGTGTGCACATGTTGCGTGAAATGTGATTCACATTGTTTTTCTAGGTAAAAGACTCTTTTCGCTGCCTTCAATTTCGTCCATTTTCCAAAGATGCTCTATGGCCTCTTCCAATGAAGTGGTGTCTCCAATGGTAAAAGACTCTTTTCGCTGCCTTCAATCTCGTCCATTTTCCAAAGATGCTCTATGGCCTCTTCCAATGAAGTGGTGTCTCCAAATACCGCACATGTGAGTGCGCATAATGGGTTAGGAATTGGATTTTTCCCGATTGCACCACCCACAATCCAGCCAAGTACTGTTTTTGTAGTGTTGGAAGATCGTCAGCAAGGTGTATAGTTCCATTCTGAGTTAATTTGAAGAAGAATTCTGCTCCAAGTAGCAAATCTATTTTTTCTTGTTGATAGAAATTAGGATCTGCTAGGTGAATGTTGTTAGGAATCTCCCAAGTTGAAATGTCAATATGCTGACTTGGTTGTGCGGGAATTATGCTTGGTAGTACATATGCGTCCATGTTTGCTGAAAAGTTGTCGTCCCTCGATTTCATGCTGATGTTTATGCGATATTTCGATTTCTTTTGGGTCTCGCCAACACCATCAAGGCACAGGGAGGCTAAAGATGGTGAAATGGACAATTTTTCGCAGAGCCGTTTAGATACAATGTTGACTTGCGAGGCTGAATCTAATACTGCTTTAAATTGACCTGATACACCATTTGGGGCTGTAATTATAACTTTTGCTGTTGCTAACAAGACGTACCCCTGGCGGCCCGCAGCGACGTTTGTTGTTGCTGATGTAACTGCTACGACGTTTGATGCAGTAGTCCTTCCCTTTGGATTTTGATCTGGTTTGCTTGAAGGACTTGATGACTTTTTCCTTGTTTGGGCATTATCTTTCTTTTCACAAGTGAAGCATTGTGTTGTGTTTTTCCCACATTTTCTGCAGCTACCTGAAATGCAGGTTCTTGATCAGTGATCACTTCCGAAACAATTGACACATAGATTCTGCTGTTGTACCCAACGTAATCGTTCTGCATCTGACAATTGCTGAAATTTGCTGCAGTGATTTAGTTTGTGTCCATTGTTATTGCGCAATCTGCATGTTTCAGTGTGGTTTTCTTTGGTGATATTATTGTTGAAACCGCCTTTTGTGTTGATTTCTCCCGTTGACCGATCGCTTCCATGGACTGAAACTGTAGTTCCAGAAATGATAATTCACCAATGGCTGGTACATCCCTTGGGTTGGCAAATGACTGCACGTACATGATATGTGTGTTTCTATCAAGTTTCTTTATCAATAGTTGAATAAGAATTGCATCCCAAGAAGATGTTGCAATTGCTAAATTATCTAAAGCCAATAAGCACTCCTTAGTGGTATTATGAAGGGCCTTAATTGATGACGCAGATGATATCACAGTAGGTTGGTTAAGTATTTTCTCTACCAAATTGGCCACGAGAACTCTTTTATTGTTGTATCGTTCTTGAAGCGTTTGCCAAGCACTGGCGTAATTTGTTTCTGATAGGGAAAACTGACTAATTAAGTGTTCAGCTTCCCCAGATAAATTACTTTTTAAATACCACATTTTTTGAATGGTGGGTATTGGTTGCTTATCCACCATTTCAGAGAATAAATCGTGGAACTGTCGCCATTTTAGGTAATCGCCATAAAATTGTGGTATGGTCACCTTTGGTAAATGTACGAAATTAGTGCTGTTTGTTACAGGTACTATTTCTCCATTTCGTGTAGGAGGACTATTTTGTTGTAGTCCGTCAGCTTTAACTGCAAGATTGACCAACTGATCTTAAACTGCGTCATTCAGCTCGTAAAATTCATCAATATTAAAACCGGCTTCCGATGGATTTTCAATTTTCTCGCAAATGTCGTCGCATAAACCTTGGATTTGGTTCCAAAGATTGTTGATGTTGTTGATCCGAAGTTCATAATATTGACGAGGTTGATCTTCTTCGTGAAGAAATAATCCATTGAGAACTCGTTCCAATGCCATCATCCTATTTTTTGCCTTTCGAATCAGGCCTGGATGATTATTGGGCTCCTGTACTGTCGTCTGTAGAGCCAATGATTGAGCCCCAATATTTTCAATTGCTGGTGGCTTTTGTTGGGTTTCGACTAATGAGTGTAGCCGATTAATCTCCGTAGTAAAGATTTTTATATATGAGGTTGTTAACTCATCGATTTTTGAGTAATAATCCTCCGTAAAATATTCATGCTCTGTTCTCAGCGTTTGAGCATAGTCGAGCATTCGTAACTTTGAGTCCTGGTCTTCAAATTGGCTCCAGGCCTCTTTAAGTCGTTGTAAGCGCTCCTCAAAGTATCCTGCGGTTGTTTTTCTGTCCGCAGAATCCTTCTTGAAGTTTCTGATGATTGCTTGAATAGACTCCCCTGTTTTCAATAGGGAGTCCAATAATTGTCGTGAAGTCTCCATTGCTTGGTTGAAGTTGTAGCCTGTTGATGCAGAAGTTGTAGCCTTGTACTACTGATGTCTGCTGAAGTATGTAGCCTTTTGCTACCGCTGATTGCTGAAGTATGTAGCCTTGTGCTACCGATGACTGCTGATGTATGTAGCCTTGTGCTACTGCTGATTGCTGAAGTATGTAGCCTGTCGCTACTGATGTGTTCAATCCACCTATGAATTTTTTTCAAGCCCGTACTGGCGAGGGCAACTTGAAATTCAATGGTGGTTTCGATGTTGCGTGGAAAATATTTTCCAGATTGTTAAAAGCCCCTTACCACTGGTGGGGGGAAGCTTAAAACTGTTTCCAAAACGTTGTATGTGTCACCCAATAATTTTAATAGCCCCTTACCACAGGTGGGGGGGGGGGGAAGCTAAAAATTCAATGGTGGGAGACCGTGGTCACCAAGATAACACATTTAAAATTTCAGATTTTTCCCTTTGAACCCCCATTATTCGCATGTACCTGGCTAAAAATCTAAAATGTAGCTCCAAGAAAAGCATGCTTCAAATTTCAGGTTTCTAGATAAAGGGGTTTGGGCAGGCCGTGAATGGGGAGTTCTTCCCCCCTTTTTGCTCCTCCCCGAAGAAATTTTGAAAAATCTCGTCTCAGCGATTGTCTACGCCGCACAGTGCTTTGTCCCATAGGCAAAAATCAAAAATTAAGCATGGGCTCAAATTGTTCTTAAAAGTACATTTTTTGAAAGACAAGAAGTTAACTGAAATAAATATGCAAAAAAAAATTTAGTCTGATTGCTTTCGCCGTCAGTAGAGGGCGCCAAAGTTTGAAAATATTAAGCAAAAATTACTGAACAAAAAATATTGTTTTCAGTTGTTTCACGAAAATAATTCTCAAAAATATATTTTTTTATATACTGATTTAAAGTTTTATTTTTTGAATACTTAGATATATTTGTAGTAAACCTTTAATACACTATTTAATATATATTTGAAAACAAATATTTTTTTACAACTCCAAGAAATAGGTTTTTTTTTGGTGAAAATTCGAAAATTTCTTAAGTTTGATGGAGTATAAAAAAAAATTATATAAAATTAAATAATTTTTTATTTCGGTTTTTGTAAGTCTATAATATTATCTAACATATTATTAAAAAAAAGTGCCGGTTTTTCACAAAAAATCAAAATATTGGCTTTTGTAAAAATGGCTTAATTTGTGATTTTTACCGCATTTTTTTGACTTATATGATTGAATATTGACCAATTTTCAGCAAATTGGGTATATGTACAAATATCAGTAAAAAGAATTAGTCACAATCATCATGTACCAAATTTCATTCGAATCGGATGAAAATTTACAAACTATTCTTTTAGCTCCCAATGAATTAGAAGGACATACTAGGAATATGGACAAATTTATTATCTTTGATTGCGTATAAAAAAAAATTATATAAAATTAAATAATTTTTTATTTCGGTTTTTGTAAGTCTATAATATTATCTAACATATTATTAAATAAAAAGTGCCGGTTTTTCACAAAAAATCAAAATATTGGCTTTTGTAAAAATGGCTAAATTTGTAATTTTTACCGCATTTGTTTGAAAAAATGTATTATCTTTGATTGAGTATAAAAAAAAATTATATAAAATTAAATAATTTTTTATTTCGGTTTTTGTAAGTCTATAATATTAACTAACATATTATTAAAAAAAAAGTGCCGGTTTTACACAAAAAAATCAAAGTATTGGCTTTTGTAAAAATGGCTAAATTTGTAATTTTTACCGCATTTGTTTGAAAAAATGTATTATCTTTGATTGAGTATAAAAAAAAAATTATATAAAATTAAATAATTTTTTATTTCGGTTTTTGTAAGTCTATAATATTAACTAACATATTATTAAAAAAAAAGTGCCGGTTTTTCACAAAAAATCAAAATATTGGCTTTTGTAAAAATGGCTAAATTTGTAATTTTTACCGCATTTGTTTGAAAAAATGTATTATCTTTGATTGAGTATAAAAAAAAATTATATAAAATTAAATAATTTTTTATTTCGGTTTTTGTAAGTCTATAATATATACTAACATATTATTAAAAAAAAAAGTGCCGGTTTTTCACAAAAAATCAAAATATTGTCTTTTGTAAAAATGGCTAAATTTGTAATTTTTACCGCATTTGTTTGAAAAAATGTATTATCTTTGATTGAGTATAAAAAAAAATTATATAAAATTATACAACTTTTTATTTCGGCTTTTCTAAGTCTATAATTTGGAAATTTTTTCCGAATCGGATAAAATCTCTTGTACCTAGTTTTATCCGAATTGGATACAAAATTTTGCATATCCACCGTACAAATTATTCTTCTAGTTCCCGATTACCTAGTATTCTTATGGAAAATTTTACTATTTTTGATAGAGCATAAAAAATTATATAAAATTATACAAGTTTTGTTAGATTTTTTAAATCGGATAAAAACACGTGTACCTAATTTTATGCGAATCGAATAAAAATTTAGTATTACTTAAATTAGAATTAGTTAAAGTGTTTGTACTTGAAAATATTTTACTTAAAAAAAAAAATATACATAATCAATTAGCCATCACTGTTGTTAAATATATGTTGATATCGATTTCATTTACAAAGATGTAATCGAAATCTATTTATAAATACTTTTTTGTCATATTTTGTTTGGTTTGTTTTGTTTTATTTTTTATTTGCCGTTGGTTATATTTTCAAATTAGAGATCAGCATAGGTAACCGCATTTATTGGTCGAATAACATGTTTTTAGAGCAAAGAATAGTTTTGGCATTTTTTCACACAATCGAAACTTGCAAACATTTTAAAAAAATGTATCAATTCGGACAATGCTTCATGTAGAGTGCATTTCCAAAAAATTATAAAATTGCATTGAAAACGATTGCTATCGTTTTTAAACAAATTTAACATTATTTTAAAGTTATTTTACAAAATTTGAAGGAATAAGTGTAGCCCTTTTTAAAATGATCAATTTTTGACATATTTTCTCTATACATATGTATATACATAATGAAGCCATTTTGTAAAATTTATTTTATAATTGTAAAGTTATATTTTTCGATAATGGTAAATTGTATTTAAAATTGTGTATAGTTGCTTTTTGGATATCTGTGTAAAAAAATAAAATCCCAGAAGTATATATCTGTATTAATAAATGGCAAAATTGGGAAAAACTTAGTTTTTGAGAAAAAGGACATGTGGGAGAAAGTCAAGTACTTGTACCGAATAAAAAAAATCTCCAGAGATCTAAAAAGTATCTTTTTAAAACTTATTATCCGTTTTTAGTGCCTTCTGATCATTAATGTAGCTAAAATTCAGTTTTTGAGGAAAAGGATATATGGGAGGTAGTAATGTTCTTGCACCGAATGAAACGAAAATTGTCACAGAGAAAAAAAGTATAATTTCATAAACTATTCCGAATTCTTACTGTATTCTTATCATTAATGTAGCCAAAATGTAGATTTTAAGAAAAAGGATATATGTGAGGTTGTTATGTCCTTGCTCCGAATGAAACAAAATTAAGCACTTAGCTAAATGACATAATTTAACAGAGATTTACCAATTTTTGCTTCATTCTGCTCATAATAGTAGCTGGAATTAAACTTTTTAATTTAAGGATGTATCGGAAGTAGGCGTGTCCTTGGGCCGATTTTTTCGAAACTTCAAATTTTTCTTAATTAAGATATTCTGAGCCAGCATACCAAATTTCAAGTTTCTGCGACAACTCCTCTAATTTTGCCGATTCACTATATGGGGACAAAGCACTGTGCGCCGGAGCGAGAATCTATCATATTTCAGTGTTCTACCTACATACGCACATTTGAACGTATGCACATTAATATTTACATATACATTGGAGAAAGAACCTATGTAACAAATTTCAACTTCCTAGCTCCAGAGGTTTAGGCAGTCAGTCAAGGGGGAAAATTTTCTCCATTTTTACCCCTCCGCTTTGGATTTTCTCAAAATCACGTCTTAGCTGTTGTCTGCACTGGATAAGGAACCTACATACCAAATTTCAACTTCCTAGGTCCAACGGTTTGGGCAGGCCGTAAAGGGGGAGACCTTTCGCTCTTTAAACCCCCTTTTTTACCACATCCGATGAGACGTGGATTCATTATTATACACCGGAGTCCAAAAGGCATTTGGGGGAGTGGTTACAAGCGTGAGAAAGCCGACCAAAGCGGCCAAAGACTCAAGAATCGGCTGGAAAGGTAATGGCCAGTGTTTTTTGGGATGCACGTGGTATATTATTTATTGATTTCTTGGAGAGAGGAAACACAATAACTGCCAAATACTATGTTGAGTTATTGGACAGATTGGATGAAGATATTAAGAAAAAACGACCCTACTAAAATAAGAAAAAATCTTGTACCATCATAACAATGCACCATTTTCGCATTCATTTGCTTTGGCTTCAGAAAAATTGAAGTCTTTACATTACGAGTTGCTTTTCCACCCCCATATTCTCCAGAACTGGCCACCAGCGATTATTATTTATTCCCAAACTTGAAAATATAGCTCCATGGAAAGAGATTTTCCTCAAATAAAGAAGTCATATCAGAGACGGAAACCTATTTTGAAGAGTTTGACAAATCGTATTTCTTCAAGGGTATTAAGTTGCTAAGAGGATCGTTGGAAGAAGTGCATTTCTCTTAACGGAGATTTCATTGAGGAATAAAATTGATTTCAAATCCAAAGCCTGGTTTTCTATTGTAAGGCCACAAAGTTTTCGATCTATGTAGTATATAGATTCTTTCTTCGCTTTTTTAAAAGGTATTGTTTGAACGATATCAATTTCTGCTAGTTTAAATTTATCCATGGAGTAATATCTTTTTTGTTCATGATTTTTGTCTTTTATTAAATGTAGCATTTTACACAGCATTGCTCATACAGTAGCGGACAAAAGTCTACGTACGACACCCTTTTTCTGTAGGATAAGAAAGGAAAGTAATGATGCAGGTTTGTTTCAATCGTATTATTGTATAACAAATAACAAAAAAGTACAATACTCCAATACTAACTTTTAAATTCACTTAAAACTGAAAAAAGGCACTGATAAAAGTCTACATACGTTTTATTCGTTTCACTCTTTTTGCTATTTTTCTCAACTATCACGGTAAATTACCGTTTGTTTCATTTTATGTGTATACTAAGAATTATTCTTGGAATTTATTGCATTTTGTCATTTTAAAAAGTATACGATCGGAAAAATGGCTCCACGCAAAGAAATTTCTACGGATGCAAAAATTAGTTATTAAACATAGAAATGAGAATAAATCATTTGGCAAAATAGCAAAATTATTATATTTACACAAATCGACGGTGCAGACCATATTTAATAATTATAAAAAATAAAGTTTCGTCGAGAGTGAACTCGTCGTTCGAAGAAGCTTGACCGTAGAGACATTTCATTCGCAAAGAAGTGGACCGAAATCCCAAAGTTCATGCCACTAAGTTTATCCGGGACATAGCTGAGAGATCCAAAATTGTTGTTCACCCACTCACTGTAACAAGGACCCTCAATAATGAAGGATTTCACTGCAGAACTTCTCGCAAGAAGCCCCTTATAAGCGACAAAAACAGGAAGCTTCGCTTTGAGTTCGCAAAAAGCATATAAATAAGGGAATTGACTTCTGGAAACGTGTTTTATTTACGGATTAGTCCAAATACAACATATTTGGATACGGCGAGAAACCCAAAGTTTGGATAAAACCGAACACTTCTATGGATCCCAAGCATGTAATGCCGACTGTGAAGCATGGTGGTGGCAATATTATGGTATGGGAAGCAGTGTCAGCCTCAGGCGTTGGAAAACTGGTATTTGTTGAAGGCATTATGGATCTGCAAGAGGAGTGGCTGCAAGAGGAGTGGCAGAAAATAACGCCTGAAGAAATCGATAATTTAGTAGCTTCAATGCCCAGACGGTAGCATACGGTCATCGATGCTGGTGGTGGCCCAACAAAATATTAAATATTATTATTTTTTCCATATGATTTCTCATATTTCAAATTCGTTCGTACACTTTTGTCAGTGCCTTTTTTAAGTTTTTTGTGAATAACTTTAAAAGTTAATATTGGAGATATATATTATTTTGTTATTTTTTATACAATTATAAGATTTAAAACAAACATGCATCATTACTTTTTTGCATTAGGACATGGTAAATTCTATGAAAAAGGGGTCGTACGTAGAGTTTTGTCCGCTACTGTATATGAAATTAAGAGTTTGTATAAGTGGAGCGATCTCCAGTTTGACACAGCCTTGGTAGCCTTATCTTTTACACGATTGCAATCACGTGTTAATCCAATATCTTCAGTTAAATTACGGGTTTAAAATCCAATTCGAATTCGGCACGAAATATTGTTATGGTACGATAACTCACATTCTACGGATTCAATATACACTAAGATTTTAACATTGCTGTAAATATGGTCAATGGATGTTCTACTGCCTGGGCGAGTAATCATTGTATGACACACTAAGAAGATTTTCTAAAAACAATAAATATCTTCCCGACACATCGCATTTTCGAGATCAATAAAATGATATGAATTTAATAGATTTTCCAAAAAATTACAGACTATTTAGAGTCGCAACAATTAAATCAAAGTAATTTTTGGTTTTACACACTTCTACTCTATAATGAAAAACATTTTGAATAAAAATTAGTGTTTTCAATTATTCGACCCTGCCAGTCATTATTCGAAAAATGAAGAAAATTGATTAATCGGTTATTCGGGTCGATTAATCGGAAAAATTGGCGATTAAACGTTACATGCAAAATAAATGTATTTCTTTTATACATAGAAAACAAAGAGCTGCTTTTTGCTGAAATATTAAGTTAAGTCTATTGCGTTGGTTTCTAAAGTGTTTGTTTAGGACAATTCAAAGCATCCTGAAATTATTTAAAGAATCATGCCTTATTATCTTGGGTTTTTTAGAAGAATCTGACGGCTCTTTGAAAAAAATGTCAAACGTGTTCAGGGGAAGTAAACCTTTAAAAACGCCGTGCAGATAATGTTTTTATCGAATTTGGACTGTCCAGAATAAAAAATATTAAAATGCCTTAATAAACGAATTCTTAAAGATATGGTATAAACAATTTTTGCGAAATTTACAAACATAGTTTGATAGAACTGTCACTATTCCCTGACTCTTTCACTTCCTGGTTTAAGCTTTAGAGTTAAAGAAGTTATCTATTAGAAAAGATATATGAAAATCACTCATATTTCTGACAAGTCTTCAGCGATAGGAATAAGCGAATTCTTAAATATTTTTAACTAAACAATTTAATTCTACTGAAGTTCCTACTTCATCAAAATTTGTTTATAAAACAAATTAGAAACAAATTTCCATGTTATTTTGTAGGTTTCATAAATTTTTTCATAGAATTTTAAATTAAACTGTTGTTTAGAAAATACACTTTTCGAATTTATATTATTATTTTATAACATACGTAACGTCATAGTGCTTGTTAGAAATATACCTAGACACGTATTTCATTGCTAGAGAGAACAATATATATGTTAATAGATTTTTTGTTATAGCTCTGCGTAGAGGCTCTAGTTTTTCTAAAACTTTGTATTCTAATGAGATCTTTTGACAGCTCGTATACACAAGGTTGAAAGCTCCATTTCAATTTTTTGGACATGAAAGGAATTGAAACACAAATAAAAATTGTCTGTCATGTTTCCTAAAGACTGTATAACATTTGCTTTGATTCAATCGATTTAAAAAGAATTTGATTGTATTTTAGTTTATGTTTTTTCTGCGATTTTCTTGCCAAAGTTAAGAAGTTTTCAGAAAAATAACAGAAAAATTCATATTAAAAATTTAACCGGTTAATCGACCTATTTTAATCGATTATTCGGATCGAATAATTATTTGAGTTTAAAATTATTTGTTTCGACATTTACCGAAATAGAGGCGATTAATCGAGGAATCGGTTAATAGATTAACCGAATTGATAACACTAATAAAAATTGAAGTACCACCATAACATTATACAACATTATATGCTATTGTAACCAGGAATATTATATAGTTGCATTTGATCTTTACTAAACCATGCTTCTTGAACAGCCGTGGTAACTTTGCAATTAATGCTTTAAATTTATCTATTGAAGAAATGCTCCTAATATTAATAGAAATTAAAGTAAAAATGAATTTCTTTGGTTTCTGATATAATTTTCAATCACTTTTAAGTTAAAAAAGTATTGATTACACTAGTTTACAGCCAAAATGCGACAAGCATGGGACTATTTTTTATGTATTAGGGCCTCCTAAAGCCGAAAATAGAATTAAAATTTTTTTCGGGCTAGTTTTTGAAATTTTTTCAATTTTTTATTTTAATTTATTAGTAAATCTACCATTTTAACTATATCTCGTGTTTGGCTCAAAATTTGTTTATCAGTTAAATTGCAACCGTAAAACCAGTTAACACAACATATTTTGTGAATATGGTTTTTAAATCGGTTAAATAGTTTAGAAGATATGGGTCAAAATTTCGCGAAAAAATACATGTTTTTTGATAAACACAAATTTTGAAATTTCAAAAAAATAATAAAGATATTCGTCTTACATGGTAAAATATGAAATAATTTGTTTTTTAAATGTTGTACTTCTACAAAGAAAATAAGCCATTTTAAAAGAAAATCTATGGATAAGTACCAAAGTTATGATCATTTATGTACAGGTACCCAAATTTAAAATTTTTCTATTTTTTATTACTATTTTTTAGAGAATTATTGCACAAAAATCATTTTTTTTGAAGAAAACTAAAATTGGACCGTTAAAAATTCTATTTTGGGAGGAAAAATTGTGAAATTTTTGTACTTCTTAGCAGGTACTGAGAACCCGGTTTTTTTTATTTGCAAATTATGTAGATAAGAAAGCAAGTGCCCTCATAAATATAAAAAACAAAAATGCCAAAAAGAGAAGTCTTAAAATAAGAATGTATTAGTTATATTACACAAAAAATGAGAATCTTTTGGTGGTATGTAATTTACTTAAAGATATTTATCAGATATACTTGGGAATGCCTGTCACTGTCTTTCGCACTATCGAAACTTACAGGATGGGCTTTTGGCACGAAATTGAAATTATTTTTTACTGATTTATTTAATAAAAATACCTCATGTGTTAAAAATTGTTTTTATTAGCCGATGCATGAAATTCGGAGTGCCAATGATTTGGAGAAAACCATCTAATCATATCGAAGATTGCTATTATTGTCAATGCAAGAGTTCTGGATTTTGAGACAAAAAAGGTGGGCTTATCCTGATGTAGACTTTGTCAGTTTTCCAGTTCCTCATTCGGATGTATTGCCCATTTCTAAACATCCAAAATCAAATAACACCAACGTAAGTTCCGACTCATCATTTGTAAATCAAAACTCACCTAAAGACAATTATAATACAAGTGGAGAGAGCCGCGTACTTACTTAGGCTCAATTAAATGATTTGGTCAGAGACTTGGAGCTCACAAAAAAAAGCAGAAGTACTTGCATCTCGTTTACAACAATACAACTTTTTGGATTCAAATGTAAAAGTAACATACTACAGAAACCGCGATTATCCTTACGCTCCTCAATTTATTCGAGGAGCTTTGGAAGCCTTACAATGCAATTGAATGGCGACTATTTGTTGATAGTAGTAAAGAATGTTTCAAAGCAATTCCTTTACATAACGGAAACAAGAAACCATCTATACCCATAGCGCATGCTGTAAACACTAAAGATTCGTACGAAACAATGGTTAAATTGCTAAAATGTATTAACAATAAGGATCACAATCAGAAAGTTTGTTCCAATTTAAAAGTGGTGGGCATGCTCTGTGGAATGCAACGTGGATATACCAAATATTGTTGGGTACGTTCGTGAATGTAGTAGTTGCGCATCACTGCAGCATAATAAAAGTAAAACGTTCAAAAAAGCATCACTTGACAGCACTGATTTACGTCAAACGTTTTTTTGTGGAAACAATTGCAGTGCTGCCGCAAATTTTTGCAACTATGGCATCATTAAAGTTTTTTATGCAATGTTGTGAAATCAGTATTAATTTTCATTTTAATTGATTTTTAATAATCAAAAGTAGTTTTATCTTTCTATTAATTCTTTTTTTTTATTATAAGTTAACAAAAAGTTTTCATTTTACCATCAAGATTTTCAATAATATTTGTTAATTTTATTGTAGTGAACATATTTTTATCTTTTACAAAATGTTCTAAAAAGTAAACTGTGCAGTTGTTTAGCAGTAGCAAAGCATCTGTAACAGATGATCACGCATCAGCAACATAAATTGGCATAACTACCGCAGTGATGCATTTACGAACGTACCCGTTGTTTTATTTGCCTCTGGTCGAGCTCGTGATTTTTATTATAAGATAAAACATTGGCCGGAAAGAATACCCATTACAGTGGTCCAAGAAAACATTAAGTATGTGCCTCTCATTAGGAAAGAAAACATTATTCTTCCACCATTACATAGAAAACTTGGACTCTTAAAAAACTTCGACAAAGCATTGAATAAGGAAGGCCGAGCTTTCGCCTATTTGAGTAAAATTTTTAAAAGTATTTCTTTTGCAAAAATCAAGGAATGAATTTTTAATTGTCCACAAATAAAAAAACTTATGAAAGATACAAAATTCGAGAAATATTTGCCCCCATATGAGACTGCAGCTTTGAAATCATTTAAATTGGTGGTTTCTGATTTAGTGGGAAACAACAAAACTCGGAGTACAAGACTTTTGTTGAAGATTTAATAAAGAATTATAAAAAATGGATAAATAATACTTTTTCTAATTTAACAACACTTAAGATTAATTTTTTACATTCTTACTCGAGTTTTTTTCCAGAGAACCTCAGTGATGTAAGTGATGAGCACGGAGAGAGGTTCCACCAAGAAATGAAATTCACCGTGAGGCGATATTGGGATAAAAGAAGGTCCACCAACTATTTTTAATACAATATTAATAAATAAAAAGTTAATTTTATTTTTTTAATATTGTTGATCTTAACTATGCAATATTGTTGGGCATGCTTTCATAATAATATAAAACAAAAAAAGGAGAAAATCTCAAATTAGGTACTTTTACATAAATGGTCATAGCTTTGGTATTTACCCATAGATGTTCTTTGAAAATGACTTAATTTTTATATAGAAGTACTACATTTAAGAAAAAAATTATTTTATATTTTTCCTTTAAGATTAATACCATTTTTATTTTTTTTTTTTAAATTTTCAGATTTCAGTTTTTGACGAAAAAAGAGAATTGTCTGTAAAATTTTTACTCATAGGTCCAAAACTACTGAACCAATTTAGAATCCGTACTCTAGAAAAATGTTAACCATTAAATGACAATTCAATTTGATTGATCAAAATATCTTGGGCCTAGTTTGAGATATAGTTAAAATATTAAAGTTATTTAAAAATTAAAATATAAAAACAAAAAATTAAAAATTTTTCAAAAACTACTCCAGAAACAAAATTTTTAAATGCGATTTTCGGATTTTGGAGGCCCAAATCAATAACAAAAAAATCGCACAAAGTTTTTTAAAATTTGTTAACTAGTGTTATTAGAATTACTAACCATAAGATGAAATAAAATAAAAGATATACAAACAATTTTTTTACCGTAAATCAAGATTATACATATTAAGGGTTTTCACTCTTGGTAGTAAAGTACCCTTGTGAGCTTGTAGAGGTTGTAGATATAGTAAAAGTACTACTATTTACTACACCATAACAACAAAATATATAAAACTAAAATTTACTGGCTGTGGTTATAATAAGTAAGGGTATTCACTCTTGGTAGTTAACTACACTTGTAGACTTTGTAGAGGTTGTAGATATAGTAAAAGTAATACCATTTACTACACCACAACAACAAAATGTATAGAACTAAAATTTATTAGGCTGTGGTTAAAATACAAGACCAAAAGGTATAGTAAATACATGTTGTACATTTACAAGACTAAAACAGCTGATCATTTAGCCTCCGAAACTACTGTTTGATTTTTTTATTTTTCATTTTGTGGTTACTATTAAAATAAAGTTGAATAATGGATCAAAATAATGAAAAACCTAACTTAAAACAAAGGCGTGAAAAAATAAGTAGTAAAAGATGGACAGATAGTGAAATTTAGCAGCTATTGGTTTTTATTATTACAAGTAATACCGTATCTTCAAACTCAGAAACTCCGCAAATTC
This sequence comes from Eustalomyia histrio, assembly GCA_949748255.1. NCBI lineage: Eukaryota > Metazoa > Arthropoda > Insecta > Diptera > Anthomyiidae > Eustalomyia > Eustalomyia histrio. Next base: position 108,271,727 of record OX456526.1, on the reverse strand, counting down.
TATTTGGTTAATTGCATTTTGCTCCAAAAACTTTATAATTTTATCCTTTTCCGTAATTATGGGCATTTTTGTTAACTTTAAATTCTTTTTGATATTATATTGATGAAAACCAAAACAAAAATCAGCTGATTCATTAATTTACAATGGCTGTATTTATGCGGGAAGTAAATACACGAAAAAGTCGTTCACGCTTTGTAGTATAAAATCGTAAATATACAAGGGTTGTAAATATGCCACCAAGAGTAAAAACACAATAAGGGTTAAGTAAACATAATGATCAAGCATTTCACGTTGAGATCTACGGCCTCGAAAAGCTTATCAACTTTTTCATTTGGAATAAACCTTGGTTTGGACAACTCATTTTTTTTTGGCTGCATATACCAGGTGCGGATTCAGGGGGAGGTGCAGATCCAGGAGAGCAAAAATAATCCAAAATCTTTTGGCGTCTTGGTTATTTTGTTTCGAACTTTTTAAAAATGTGTAAAACAAATTTAATACACATAGGTGTTTCTGTTCTTGAAATAATTTTTAAGAAATATTTATGTGCTGTTAAAAAGTAACAATTTGTAAATAACATATTTCTTTGTATGTTTAAGACTTATCTGATGGTTTATAATACTTACCCTAAAATGCTTGTACTTTGAGTTGTACCGAAATATTTAAAAAATGTCCGATAACGCCAAATCGATATAAAATGTAATTATAAATATATTGTTACAGAAATTCCATTTACTCGTAGAAACACAAATCCCCATATGTCAGCCCTGAAATGTTAAACAATTAAATAGCAACCCTTCACCATAACTAATGTTTCTTATGTCAAACTGTAAAAGAACATTCTCAAAGTTGCCAGTATGCACCTTCCAGATGGTGCTACCATATTCTAGTTATTTTAATAAATAGAGCTATAAATAATTTCAAACAGTGTTTATTATTTGCAATATAGAAAGAACTCGATTTATTTAAAAGGTAAATAAATCGACGATTTTATAAAGGGTAAAATCGTAACAATATTTAACACGAAATGAAGAAGCTTCATTAATATGATAACAATTATGAAACATGTGATTCAGTGAATACTGCTCCATTTACAGTTGTAAAAAATTGTAATTAAGAATTCCCAATTGAAATTCAGAAAAGCTCAATTGTAATTTAGAAAAGACAAATTGTAATTAAGAATTCCAGAAAGTCCCTAATGAAACTTTGAAAAGCCCAACTGAAATTCAGAATTAAGAATGCATTTAAAATATAATTTCTGAATTTCAATTGAAGATTCTGCAGTAGACCGTACCACCCTTGCAGGAAAAAAGTGCGCCGTACACCTTCGAATATAAAGTATTTTTGCAAGACAATTTCGAAAAAAACTTTTTTTGCCAAACGTATTAGCCGCCTTTTAAATAAAATGTTCGGTCTTGAGGAAACCAATATTTATTTATTTCAGAACTGCCTTTCAAAAATAATTTAGATTTGAAGATGAAAAACGAACTTGTTTTCTGGTACAGTATACAGTGCAATGTCTTGTATAGAGTAGTGTGGAGTATAGAAATTTACCAATATATTTTGATTAATAAAGAGAAAGTTTTAACTAAAAACAGAATTCAAAAATCTCAAAAATTTGTTTTTTGCAAACACAAATTTTTTTCCGTCTGCAGGTGGTAAACAGTCAAAGAAACATATATTTTCTTTCGGTTTATTGAAGTTGGTCTTCTTCTTATTGAATTTTTACTCGGTTGTACCAAGCCAGGTAATCGGATACTTACTTTGCAATTCAGTATCGAAATATTAATTAAAACAGATAGATCAAATAGTATATACAAAATTTGCATACAAAAATATATAAGAAACAACACTCAAATATGTTGTAAGAAAAAATTTTAGTATGCCAGATTCCCAATTCGTTCCCAGAAATGGAAACATTAACAATTGGAATGGCAACCCTGTGCTTCGAAAATCGGAAGTGGTTGACAAGGGTAATTCGAAATAGGTGGAAAAAGCACAGTTTGTACGGGTAATCATACACTGACTATGAAAAAAGGAATTTCAAATAGTCATATTCTTTAGGGTGTGTGATATATAAGCCTGTTAAAATTTATGAGTTGTTTGTGGGTTGGGTGGTTCTTAAGGAGGCTGACGATGACCTGGTTGCTCAGGTTGAAAGTGTGCACTCCCTCTAGCGCTGATCCTCACAATTTTTTCCATATAATAAAAAATTATTGTTTACTATTCGTTAGTAACATTATGATCTCGAGCCCGATAAAATTTAAAAATATATAATTATGTATTACTAAAAACTATTAGGAAAACTCGTATAATTTTATTTTCATATAAAATCATAGAAAATGAATAGTTTTTAAATTAACAGTTTTTGGAAACTTCGAAACCAGTAGAGATAACGCGAATGATAAAAACGCGATAGATAAATGTATACACCAAATAGGCTTCTTAATGCTAAAATAAAAAAATTATACATGGCGCACAGTGGGATGAAACATATACAAAACGAGGATTAATTCAGAGAAGCCTGCAATTTATGACACAATATTTTTTTTGGCTTCTGTGTATATTGATTACTTTTTTTTCGAAAATTTGAGTGGAATTTTAATTTTATATTTTTAAATTATATAAAAACTAAAAAAACTATGTATCAAGCCTTTAATTTATAATATAAGATTTTTTAAAAAGGTTTTAAGTTATTTCTAAAAAATATATTACGAAACTAAAATATTTGTTGTTTTTTCAATTAATTTTAAAAATAACGTTTAAGAAAGCCTCTGGTTATATACATATATATAAATATATTTTTTTGAAACAAGGCACATGCATTGCTAAAATATGAAATAAAAAATCATCTTCATAGTTATCTTCACCTTCATCATAATCATCATCTTCATTATTATCATCAACATCATCATCGGAAATATTAGGCAGAATAAGCAAATCAAGTGCTGTTTGTAGTAAATTTAAATTATGTAGTTTTTATACCCTCCACCATATATGGTGAGGGTATATATCAGTTTGTCATTCCGTTTGTAATATGTCGAAATATATGTTTAAGACCCCATAAGGTATATATATTCGTGATCCTTATGCAATTTTAAGTCGATTTAGCGATGTCTGTCTGTCTGTTGAAATGGCGATCACGACGCGAAGACGCAAGCGGGGGTGCCTATTTTTACCCAGATTATTGAACATCCTCCCGAGCAGTTTGGTATTTAAAATGAGCAAAATCGGTCAAGTGGTTCAAAAGTTATGAGTGAAAATGTGAAGGTACCTCTAAATTTTCCATACAAATTTGTACAATTTTTCTGTATCTATTTTTTTTTTTCTGTTAAGTAAATGTTATTAAGTTTTCTTATTGTTCGATTACATTTATTGTCTTACATACTATGATAACTAAGTTAACGTAAAAATGAACAATGTTAAAGTCGCTAACAGAGCAGACCTCTGTAAATAACATTGCTAAAACTAAATAACAAAAGTTCGTTATATAAATTGACAAAACATATTCATATTACAGTTCATGCAAAATTTAGTATATACGTATATCATCTTCATCCCCTTTGTTGGAGGGTATTCAAAGATTCGGCCCAGCCGAATTTAGCCCTTTTTTACTTGTTTATCATAATGTTTGTTTTTCCTTGAAACTAAAGTATATAAGTTATAAGAAACCGATTAAAAATGTCTTCATTCGATTTTTCGCGACTGCATTTGCGAGGATATTGTTTTCTAAAATTTTAAAGTCTTTATTACGAGCTTCTTGTGCCTCCTCAGAAAATTGGCCTATTGGCAATAGAGCATGGGATACTATTTCGGGTCCATGAAGCAAGAATTTGTGTAAAGTGGGAGGCATATAAAACCATGGTAAAGTCGTGAAATTTTTCGATGTGAATCTCGTGACCATTTGTAATTTTAGCAGAATCTTCTGCATTTCAGAAAAACCGCCTGGCAGTGTTACCATTATTAGAATTTCCAAAACCTGGTTTTGGTTGGTCAACGATAAGTCCAGTTTGCTCTCTGAATTCTTTTCGAATGCGTGATTTTGTATAAGAAACAATTTTTATCATCTGTCATTTTTTACGTTAATTTTATATGACAAATGTAGCAGACACTAAAAAAATCTAATCTATTCATGAAGAATGGATAAACCAAACTTTAAATTATCCACATTTACGATTATTTTATCAACTGAGTTAAACTCTTTACTTGTTGCACTGTCTGTTACAAAAATCATACTTACAACAACAATAACTAAAATAATCACTTAAACGATACAAAACAGGGCAAAAACGGGCAAGGTTTTTTTTGATTATGCAAGCTGAAATACCATATTTTAAGATTATATAAAAAGTTTTGCCCAAGTATTCTCACAAATATTTTGAAAACCAACATTTCTTTATAAAAAACTAATTTTTTTTACCAATTTTTAAAAAAAAGTTTAAAAATATTTCCGCAATATTTTTATTTACAAAAATTTATTAATAAATTAGTCAAATACCTTAGGTTGATGGATCCATTTTAAAAAATATTGTTTTCTAAGACGTGTTTATATTTGCTCCGTAATTAATATATCAAAGTGCATACGAAAAATAAATAAATTGCGAAAAGACGCTTAAAACAATTAACAATAAACAAATGTTCACGGGCGACCGTTTTCTTTTTGTTTTCATTTGAAATTCATAAACAAATAAAAAACAAATAAAAAAAAAACATACATAACAAAATAAAAATAATGCCTGTTGGGCACTCCCCCCCTCAGGAGAATACACTCCCGTAAAACCATATGCAATCTAGTTGTCCTAAAACAGTAAATAAGATAAGTAGTGCAAGTGTAAACGAACAAGATATAGAATCAAGATCAAGTATTTCCCCCGCCATAAATAATAACACAAATTCTCTCATGGCGCATGCGCAGTTGACTCCGCTCTCATGGAGTTCACAGTGTGCTACTCCTAATCTAAATACAACGGCAAATAATATCTATCAATTTCAACCTGCAACTACATCCTCAACTATAACAACTCAAATTAATAATCTCTCACATACATACACATCAGCCAGTTCATTCGCTCCCACAACAACAACAAGTACTACTTCATACTCCGCTATTACAACTACAACTATGTCTACATCGACAAAATCTTCTCTTATGCCGATTATGTCTACATCAGTGCTGTTCAAAAATAAAAATGTGGTTGTGTTTGTGAGAAAATGAGAATTGCACTGTAAGAAATGTTCAATGGGTTAATAGCAGTGCTAGGATCTGAATGAATTTATTTTTTTATTGAAAATATGAAACTGGTAATGTTTTGTGTAAAACTGTTTTAAAGAAATAAAAAGTAAACAAAAATTCAATTTTTGAAAGGAAAAAAAAAGAAATACATATATACATTAGGGTGTCTTTTTTTATTGTATGAAAACAAAAATGTTGAAGATTTTTTTAATCAATATTAAAGATTTCATTATATATACACATTAATAAAATATCTGTTAAAAAAATGCATTTTTCGGAAGGAAAAACAAATACATTTGATCGGACTCGAATTTTTCAAAACATTTCAACTATTATTTTAAAAAAATGGGTTTCTTTATTAAGTCTATTAAAGATTTTTATAGATCTTGTAGTATCACAAAATATTTTTCGTACATTGCTATTAATTTTTTTCAGTGCATTGAAAAAAAATCAGCATACATCCGCTACCCATGTTCACTCGTCGCTGTTTCAGTGACGACTAAAAGCAAGAGCGTAAGAATACATGTGAGTTGAGCAGGGGACAATTGTCCCATCAAATGAACAGCACTGGTCTACATATACATACTTACCAAGCCAAGTAAAAACTCCCGTAAATAAAGAGAAAATCAACACACAAAATAATAGTAGCTCAAAAAGGTCCCGCAATTCACCTAACAATACAAATAGTACCAAAAAACATAAAACTAAAGAGCAATCTCAAAAAACGTTAAAATCTTACTGGTTAGGCCAACCTTCAACAGCAAACAGATTTGAAATTCTGTCCCATATAGAAAATGATGAAAAATCGCAAGTAGAAAATGAACATGAAAACCATAATGCACCCCCAAATCCACAAATAGCAAAGCCAAAAAATCGCAAGCCTCCACCGATATATGTACAAAACGTTCTATTTATTGATAATCTGATCGAAGCACTAAGCACCCTACCCAACTGCAATTACGAACTAAAAGTTCTTAAAGATAATGAAGTCGAAATCCAACCTCTAGAATCTTTTCACTATACAGAAATTGTTAAACTTTTAAAAAACAAAGAAACTCAATACTATACATACAAACCGCAAGACCAAAAAGGATTTAAAGTAATGCTAAGAAATATGCATTATTCAACAGACAAAGAGCAAATAAAAAAAGAACTTTGTGAACTTGGTCACGAAGTTACACACGTGCAAAATGTACTACAAACAGGTACAAAAAAAAAACCCTTTTCATTGTTCGCAATTGAACTCAAAACTAATAAAAACAATAAAGATATATATTCCATCACTCACCTTTTACATTGTAAAATAAATTTTGAACCTACACACCAAAGAAGATCCTTACCACAATGTACAAACTGTCAGAAATATGGACATACAAAAAACTTTTGCACAAAAAGTGCTGTTTGCGTCAAATGTGCCGGAACTCATAAAACTAGTCAGTGCCTAATAAAACAAAGGAGTGATCATATTAAATGTGCCCTATGTGGCGAAAAACATACAGCAAACTATAAAGGTTGTATGGTTTACAAAGAACTAAGAGTAAAAAAATTTCCCCCTCTTAGAAGAAAAGAAAATGAGCCTTCAACTAGTGAAGCTCCATAACGAAATGAAACACATCAAACAAATCTACATAATAACGAACAAGCAAGATCTGAAGATAATTCTGGTCATATTACCACATACGCCCAAGCAATAAAAGCTAACAATACAGCTAATACAACAAATATTTCCACAACAAGTTCTACCTTAAATTGTAATAAAAACACAACGAATAACTCCACAACTAGTTCCGTACTAACAACTAGATTTCAACAATCAAATAATGATATGCAAGATATCAAAGATATGATGAAACAGCTTATAACACAAGTATCTAATATGATGAATATAATCACAGTTCTACTATCAATAATTGATGGAGAGACAAAATGATTTAAAGATTATCCTTTGGAATTCGAATGGGCTAGGTCAACACGTCCTTGAACTTTTATATATAGGAACTCTGTAGATATTTTATTAATATCTGAGACACACTTCACACAAAAAAGTTACTTAAGTATACCTAACTTTACAATATTTAACACAAATCATCCTGACAATACCGCCCATGGGGGTACAACAATAATTATCAAAAACTCAATTAAATGTACTGAACTTGAAAGTTTCAGAAAAGATTACCTCCAAGCTACCTCAATATTAATTGAAGACTTGTTCGGCCCACTCGTGTTGTCTGCTGTGTATTGTCCTCCCAAACACAATAACACTAAAATTGAATACATTAATATCTTAAAGTCAATTGGTAATCGTTTTATTGCTGGAGGAGACTTCAACTCCAAAAACACTTTCTGGGGCTCGAGAATAACTCTTACAAAGGGCCGACACTTACTTGAAGCAATAAGAGAAACAAATAGCAAATTTTTAAGCACTGGAGAGCCTACTTACTGGCCAACTAACTTAAACAAAAAACCTGATTTAATTGACTTCTTTATCACGAAAAATATAAAACATGAACATTTAAAGATAGAATCGTGCTTCGAACTATCCTCCGATCACTCACCCATTATACTCAAATTCGAAAGTAATGTTCTTCTTGCGACCCATAACAAATTTTCTTACAACAAGAAAACAGACTGGGAGTGCTTTAGAGAAATAGTTGAAAATAAACTTGATATACAGATATCACTAAAAACCAAAGATGAAGTGGACAGTTCAATAGCATATTTTAATGACACACTTTTGTATGCTGCAATTGATTCTACACCCTTAATAACTCATAAATCAAACAAATATAGTATATCACCATTCATCAAAGAAAAGATTAAGGCAAAGAGAAAACAAACAAAAAATGGCAATCAACAAGATCACCCTTTGATAAAACAATCCTTAACAAACTAACCAAGGAATTAAAGGATCTTTTGAAAAAGTACAAACAGGATAAACTGAAAAGTTATCTTGAAAACCTTGATTCAACCAAGACAACAAACTACTCATTATGGTAAGCCACAAGAAAATTAACAATGCTATTATTCATCAACCGCCAATCCAAAAACCTGACTTAACGTGGGCCAGAAATCAAAACGAAAAGGCTCAAGTATTAGCTGATCATTTTTACAGAACTTTCTCTAATGAAATGGACAAACAAAATATTACTCTGCCAAATATCATTTCATCCACAAACTGCCACATCAAAAACGTTTCTCTACATGAAGTTAAAACTACTATTAAAACAAGAATTGATGCTAAAAAATCCCCTGGCTATGACAGAGTAACGGGCAAACTATTAAAAGAACTACCAATGAAGGGACTTATCTACATAAGAAATATCTTTAACGTTATAATAGCAATGAAATATTTTCCTAAAGTATGGAAAGTTGCAGAAATAATCGCTATTGCAAAGCCCAACAAGGACGCCACAAGGGCTACTTCATACAGGCCAATAAGTCTATTACCACTTTCATCTAAATTATTCGAAAAACTTATTTTTGATCGACTAGAACCAATACTTATAGAAAGAAATCTTATACCAGCGCATCAGTTTGGTTTTAGACACATGCACTCTACGATCCAACAAATACATAGAGTAACTAACAAAATCTCATCTGAAATTGATAAGAAAAATTTTTGCGTGGCCACATATCTTGATGTAGCGAAAGCGTTTGACAGTGTGTGGCATGCTGGCCTACTTTATAAATTGAAAAAAAATCTGCCAATGGACTTTTTTCTTATTCTACAAAGTTATTTAACTGACAGGCACTTTTATGTTAAATATAAAGATGAATGCTCAAGCATAATTAAAATGGAAGCGGGAGTTCCGGAAGGTTGTGCCCTTGGCCCTATCATATACCTTCTGTACACAGCAGACATTCCTACTCCAACAAGAAAAACAGATATGATTGCAACATTTGCAGACGACACTATCCTTTTGTCATCAAATAAAGATATAACTTTGGCCATATCAAACCTTCAACAATTGCTGGACCATACTCTAAACTGGTTTAAAACCTGGGGTATTTTAGTAAATACCCCAGGTTACACAAATAGGAAGATAAGTGATCATCAAGCAATTACGATAAACAACACTCCGATTCAAAATGATAATAAAGCTAAATATCTTGGCATGATAATGGACTGTAAATTAATCTGGAAAGATCATATCATCCGTAAAAAAAACGAAGTAAAGTACAAATTTGGACAACTTTACTGGCTGTTAGGAAAGGATTCAACTTTATCCTTACAAAACAAATTGCTTATATACAAAACAATAATAGCTCCTATTTGGAAATATGGCGCAGAGCTCTGGGGTACTGCAAGCAACTCTAATATAAAAATCATCCAATGAGTTCAATCAAAAATACTGAGAACTATCATAAACGCCGAATGGTACATATCCAATGAAAATATACATCGTGATCTTAACGTCAGCACAGTCTAAGAAGTCATAAGGAATTCCAGCTTAAAACATACATTTAAACTTGCAACTCATTCTAACAATGAAATTAGACAACTTCCCTATAACGAGGGAAGACTTAAGCGATGCACTCCATCGGAGCTATTTGTCCGATTCTTATAAATTGATAATTTGGCAAAATATATTTTATATAATTTAATATAAATGTTTACTTACACTAAATATAAGTTATCTTAAGTGTTGATTTAAGTTAATTAATACCCAAACCTCAAAACTAATTACTAATTGTCATATAAAGACAGGTGTAAATAAAATGGGATGTTAAAAAAAATAAACAATTCGCACAAATCACAATCAAAATATCTTGATTTTCACTTTTTAACAAATATTGCCAAATTAACAAATATTATTTAACTTTGGGAGCGTATAACAAAAAAATTAAACAACATAGATCCATAATTTTTACAGTTATTGGTGTTGAATTTACTTTTATATGGTACCAAATACTTATACGAAAAACTAATTTAATTTTTTTAATTAATCCTCGTTTTTGGAACTGTTCACCCTAATGTGCGGCTCACCAACGAAATGGGATTTTACTTTGAAAATTATTTTTTTATTTTTAGACTTTCTTTCTGCACTTGCTACTAACATTATTCCCAAAAATAAAAATAGTGAAAATGATTTAGAAATCTGCTGTTTGGTATATTTTTAATTGATTTCAAACCAAAGAAGTAAAAAGTTGAAATTAAGAAATAGAGGTTTAAGGTAAGGTAATTAAGTAAAAACTAAAAATTATCCCACCCCAAAAACAAGGGCTGGATCCGCCACTGTCTTAATTTCAGCATCCACTGGGACTTGTAGCTTTTAAACTATTTACGAGGAACAAAAAGCTGACGAAAAATGAAAATGAAAATGTGACAAACAAAAAATACAAAAAAAAACATATTCTAACACCTTATACAATACATCTTATACTATAAAAAAAAACATAATTAGCTTAAAAGAATTAATAAAAATAGCTTAATTACTAAATTAAAATTAAGTAAATTGAAGAATTATGTAAAAATCGTAATTAACAAGAAAGAATACCTATCATACGAGTAAAAACTAAAATTTCATGGGACTAACCAAAGACTAAAGAGCTCTTTGGAGGTATTGTTTCAAAAATTGGAGCTAATCGCTTAACTAGAATTATTTTATTTTACGTGAAAAGCTTTGTTAAATCCAAACTAAAATGCAAATTTAAAACAAATTATCTTAAAATCTCTGCTATGACACACTCAAACAAAAGACATTAACTAAAAAATAATCTAAAATTTTCTTTAAAACAGTTTAAAAAATTTCCTCAATTTAAGTAAAATTTTATTAAAACTTCGAAAAATTTTCTTATTCCAATGTTTAGGTAAAAATGAAATAGTTTATATACTCTGAAGGGGGGTAAGGTTAATTCGTAAGAAAAAAAGGCATTTTTTGTGCCGACACAGTTAAAATCTCTTCGTTAATACTAATAGGACATTAAAGTATGACATTTGAAGAATGTTGTATAAATTTTTCACGAAGAAATATTAAAAAAACATTTCAATGGCAGCAATTATTCGGACGTGTCTCAAACAAAAGTAGAATTGCCGTGTCCCTCATAACTTGGTGCTGGGTCATCTGAAATCAAAAAATCAAAGTTCATTCGTTAGATAATAGTTTTCCCCAGGAAACGCTGGGAGGGTTTTTCGAAATTTTAATTTTTTACTTTTTTAGAACACTTTTAAGGGAAAACGCGATTTTTAGTAAAAAAATCGGCTTATTTTTTATTGTAAAAAAAAAATTATTAACAAATTTGAAAAAACTCTCCAGCGTTTCCCCGTAAATTATGTACAGAAATAGTGTTCAAAATTGCAAAAGGATCGGTGCAGTAGTTTTGAAGGTAAGAGGGGCACCGACTTTGAAAACGTGAGTTGTGGGAAAAAGACTTTAAAGTTTTGAAAACTAAAAAATCTGGTATTAAACGTTTATATGCAAATTTTATCGGCTAAGCTCACACTGATTCATCAATGCCAGGTTCATAAATGGTGTTGGTATCATCCATGATGTCTAAATCACCTTTTTGCTCCTGTCTACGACGAATCCTGCCTTCTTTAGTTTGTCTCTCAGCTTCCTGCTCTGCTTTGCTTATACGTATGGAGTCAGTTGATCACGCCCAGTCATGAGAACTTGATCCACTATTGATTCCCATGTCTTGCATGAAGGTTAGTAAAGCAAAATAACCTTCATTGAAGACACTGGCTGCCACATCACCTGCAATTTCAACGATGACAGAGGTTCCACTCAAGTGCTTTGGTGAGATTTTCCAAATAAATGTAATAAAACTAATGCCTGGTTTTCATTATGTCATATGAACTGACAACAAAAACTGACTCAAATAAATTCTCGTCATTTTGTGTCAAGTGCGTTTTCATTACATCTTAAAAACTGATAATAAGTCGATAAAGCAGAGCGTGTCAAAGACTTATGTCAAATTTTGGTGTCAGTTGACTGACACGCCGTTTTCATTACAAAGGTCAAATGTGATGCATAAACTTTTGGCGAGCGAACAGCTGATTAGAAAATATTAATTTAGCTAAATAAAAAGTGAAAATAATAAAAAAGAAACAAATGGCTATAGCTAGTGCGGCGCTTTAAATTATTAAAACACTAAAGGGCTTGGAAAAATAAAAGAAAGCATTGAAATTTATTTTTCCGGGGGAAAAAAAATAACAGCTTTGCGCTCACCAAACAAAAAAAAAAAAATGACAACTTGTTGTCAATTTTATTTTAGTTAAAAAATGCTGCCATATCTGCTGACAAACTGAAATTTGACGTTTTCACTTGTATGTCATTTTAGAAGGCAGTTCGTGTGCATATGACACCATATGACAACCCGTTTTCATACAATTGCCAACAATTTGGACAAATTGACATTAAAAACGACATAGTGAAAACCATGCATAAGTTTAGTATAACAAAAAAAGACATAATTAACTTCCATTTAGTTAAAAAATGTGTCTAACTTGAAATGAGAAAGTATTTGAACTTAATGTGTGTTCACTTTTTCGCGAGTAGTAAAATTAACTAAATTTTAGAAAGCCATTTATAAATGCTGTTTTTAAGTCTACCACTTTCTAATTTTTAAGAATTGTTTTCTAAAAATTAGTTTAGGCAATTGAAAACAGAAAAAAATAAATTGTTTCCTATGTAATAATAAAAATTTATTTGGTTTTAGAAACTTATGAACTATTTCTAAGGAAAATTTTCATGCAACTTAATTTAGATAAATTTTAATAAAATATATTTTTTTCAAGTAAAAGTTTTCTAATTTTTAAAAAAATAATAAACATAGGTATATGATTTTTTTTGTTGGAAAACGTTAAAATTATTTTAAATATTATTTTTCAAAAAAAAAAAAAAAAAAACAATCAATTAAAAACAAACTAGTTAATTTTCCCTGTTTTTAAGAAAAAATGTTATTAAAGGTAATTAAATTAAAGTAACCATTTAGAAAAATCATTGTGCATGAGTGTAATTTTTGGTTCGGGATCGTGCTTGAATCAAAAATGGCTCACGGGGCCATCTTTAATCTTAACAGTCTTAAATATAAAATATAATATAAAATATTAAATATAAAATTGTGTTAGCAAAATGTAAAAATTTCGAATTTGCTCTTTTATGTAATAATTTTGTTTGCTGACTACAATACAAAATATCGCAAGCACATTTTATGCATTACGGTATGATGGCTTTCCTAATTGACGTTGCGCCTATTAAACTTTATATTTATCGAAGGCACTAAAACAATTTTTTTTCATTTAATAATAAAAAAAGTTAAAATTTGTATATGTCAATTAAAGTTTAAGCTAAAAATATCATAAAATAAACTCATGACATTTTTGCAACAATGAAAAGAAATGTAACTGTGCTGTAAAAAAAAATAAATAAAAAAGACGCATAATTTTTGTTAAAAATAAAAAATGGATTTAGAGAAAGTATAAATCATTGCAGTAGTTGTTGCTTTGCAAGAACAAACTCGAATCCAATGAAATATTAAAGGCCATTCTGGAAGAAGATGATGATGAAGTAGAGTTTTTGGTAGACATAAATATGAAATTCTTACATGTGCCGCTCATTTTCCTTTGTTGAATACATTTTTTTTTGTTTATTTTCTGCAATGTCAGTTTGTCAGTGATGGAACAAAGAAAATCGATTTTTTTAAGTAATTACCCTTAAAATAACGAAAGATGTAAGATGGAACTAAATGAGAAAGGATCATCTTATGCAGATGTAGAAAGATGTAGAATTTTGACCTGTATAATTCTTATGGGAAGATGTTAATATCTTTGCAAATTGATGAAAGATGTAAGATGTAGGTCAGTAGAAAAATCCTATTAGGGCGTCCCTTTTTGTAGTTCTCTCAAGCAGAACCGTTAACAACGTAAATAAACCGACTGTCACAATTTATTATGTTTCAGGATATCCTGCAGTATATTTTTTAAATTTATTTACCTGTTTACTAATAAAATTTAATTTATATTTTAAATACATGAGTTTAGTATAATTCAATTTAATTTAAAGACAAAAATTAATATTTAAAAGCTTGTTAAAAATAGTGTCCCCACAAAACGAAAGTCCTCCGAAAGTGGGAAAATACTTACACATTGAGTGTTAAGTACTTTAAAATAAATATATGATCAAATATATTACCTTTACCATAGAAACAGATAGATATTTATTAAAAATTTTTATCAAATTTAAGGATAATTTTCTCCTAAAAGAAGTGCTATTTAACTTGATGTTAGAAAGTATTTTCTTATTTTCATTTTTTTTAGTCCTAGTTTTTAGTAAAAAACTTTAATTAATTAACTTAAATAATTTAATTAACTTAAATAAAATAAAGAAACATTTCCTAACTAACAGTAAAATGTAAGATGATGTATGAACTAATAAGGAGGAAATTTTACCGTTTTCTAATAAAAATTTTGTTCTCAGTAGTAAAATTTTTTAATAATTTAGAAATTTTAACCAAATTTTAAGTAAAATTTGTTTCGGAATTTAAAGGAAAATTTTATTAAAAAGTGTTTTTGGTACCGTTTTGATTTAAATTTTTCCTCCAAGTAAGTTAATTTTTCTAAATTCTAGTTCATTTTTTTTGAGTGCACAAAAAAATATATACCTAAAACATTTAAAAAATTTAATCCGTAGCTGGCTCAAACTATGATTCCTTTCCTTCAAAGCTTACGTTTTTTCTTCGGAAAAATATAAAATCTGTAATAAATCATCTATAATAATGGAAGGTTTCTTACTAAGTTCCTAAATATGGAAAGTTGTCACTACCTGCACATTCTGACATTTTTCTTCACTTTCATACTCGCTTATCAATATCACACAAAAAATAAATTGAAAAGAGTTACCTTTTATTCTGATATCCCTGTGGTTCCTCCATTATACTAGATTTGCCCAAAACTTACGGCTTCTCGGTGTATGCAGGGTAAATTCAATTAACTCAGCGTGATCCGTGGTTGACAGAATATCCCAAACCAAAGCATTTTCCCTTCCAAGGATATCACCCTTCGCACAGTTTTCTTTAATCACCAATTATTTTTTTTTAATTTATTTACTTATTTGCACTTTTTTTTTCTTCCTTTTCGCACAAAAAATTAAACTTTAAGTTGTTTATATTATGTTATTAAACTTAACTTTAGGTTGTTTATACTGTGTTATAAAACTAAACTTTTTTCATTCCAGCATAAATTTTTTGAAAATCTAGAACGTTCTTTTATCGCGCCAGCGAACTATTTAAAGTTAGCCATTTTCCAAAAATTATTGCTAAGTCAGATTTTTATAACATACATACAAATTACCTGAGAATACATACTACATCAAACATATTACAAGCGGTATTTATCCCCCTAATGCTGCGCAAACGCTTCGACACATTTTGAAAAAAAGAAACATAAAAAGAGAAAATATCCGTTTCTACTTCCCCTCTACATAATGATTAAATTTCCCCACAGTGCAAAATGTGTACCTTTAAAATACAACCCTACCATTATTACATTCCACATGCATGATCACTAAATAACTGAAATAATAGGTGTGTTCGGTGTACGTTATCGCGGGTGACCGCCGGAACCTAATCTTACCAAAATGCGTTTCTTGTAACGAAAATTAGGCAAATGAGAAAGTTAATAAGAGAGCAATAGTGTTTCTCTTTTTAGCAGAACTTACCCCTTCTATACTGTTTGTTTGTGTAAAATGTTAAAACTGTCAAATCATCACCTGCTGCTAATAAACCAACTGTTTTGTAAAAGGAGTTAATACAATTAAAAATTTACAATAAAGAATTTTTTCGTCTTAATAATGGAAATGTTAGTAGTTATTTGCCATTTTAAATATATTTATTTAATAAGCTGTTTTTAATATAAATAAATTTGACGTTTATTTTTGGGCATGAAATGTGGTTTTGTGCGTTCGTATTATTTTCATAATTTTATGCCTTTGTGAGAGAATTTTTTGCTTACTCTCATTTTAACAGACTTTACCCAAAATTATCTCGTACAGACCTTATATTTTGACAACAAAACTAAAACAAGCAAAGAATAAAATTTACAAGCCGTATACAAATAAAATTTACAAAAAAATAAATAGCTGAAACACAAGTGACTCAACACAACCAACTCTAACTACCACCCAATAAACATATTTGCTGGAATTAAATCAAGTGTTATTCAAGTCATGTTTTCCAATTCAAAGCGAACATTACAGTGAGAATAAGCTTTAATTCAAGTCTTGAATCACAGTTTAATTCAAGTTTAAACAACATAATAAAAACACTTGTTTTCAAGCCCTAGCTATAAGTTTAAACAAAGCCATATAATAGGGTAATGATTGGTTTTGGTTCAATTTATTAACTCTTTTTAACATCCCGAGTAAAAAAATTGATATGGCGCATTATTTAATCTTATCCAATTTGATATTCTTAAATATTTTAGTGATGTAAATTGATCCGAAAAATGGCAGATCATATTAGATCCAGCAATATATTTGGGGCTTAAGTTCAGGGACTCAAAATAACTGTTATTATTTTTTAAATATGCAATAGTTTATGGAAAAAATAACTGAAAAAATTGGTCCTGTAATAATAATTATAAATTACCCAGAAAATTTTAGTCCTGCAATAAACATTATGAAAGATTATTATTTTTTGGTTTTTGATAACCATTATGAAAGATTATTATTTTTTTGGTCTTTAATAATCAATATGAAAGATTATTATTTTTTTGGTCTTTGGTAATCACTATGAAAGATTTTTATTCTTATTGGTCTTCTATAACCATTATAAAAGATTTTTATTTTTCTGTCTTATATAACCACGCTACAGTTCGTAACTTATAATGAAAATTTCTTTGAATACAGTAAGACCGAAAAAAGAAAAATCGTTCATGATGGTTACAGAAGAAGACCACAAAAATGTAAATCTTTTATAATGTTTATAGAAGACCAAAAAAAAAAATAAAAGTTTTTTGTAATGGTTACGGAAGACCAACAAAAATTAAAATCTTTTATAATGGTTATGGAAGCCAAAAAAAACATAACTAAACTATAATGGTTATCAAAGACCAAAAAAGTATTCGTTATTTGTAACTATTATTCAAAGAGTAGGTTTTCAAAATTCGTGATAAATTATTATTTCGGGATTTTTTAAAATATTTGTTATAACAGTCATGTCCCTGCTTAAGTTAGATCACAATTGATTCGAAAAATGGCAGGTCAAATTAGATAAAGCAATATATTTGGGGATTTAGAAGAATCTTAATTCATCCGAAAAATGGCAGATCTAATTAGATCACAATTGATTCGAAAAATGGCAGATCAAATTAGATAAAGCAATATATTTGGGGATTTTGAAGAATCTTAATTCATCCGAAAAATGGCAGATCTAATTAGATCCAGCAATATATTTAGGGATTTAGAAAAATCTAAACAAATCCGAAAAATGGCAGATCATATTAGATCCAGCAAAATATTTAGGGATTATGTAAGATCCAAATTTATCCGAAAAACGGCAGATAGAATTATATCAGATTAGTTCCAACGGGAAATTTTGCTAATTTGAGCCCAGCGGTTTCTTTTTGATAATCTTAGCAACACATGTCTGCTGACGTGTAGTACAAAGAGATTAGTAAAAAAATTAGAAGCCGCTACTACATTTTAGTAAACATTTTGTAAAATGGAATTTAAAATCGGTTTGCTAAAATCAGCAAAAAAATTTACTAAATATTATTAATATTAGTACAATGAAATTAGTATACAAATTTAGTAAGCACTACTAAATTTGAGTTAATTGCTGTAAACTGCAATTTAAAATTTTAATTTCTGTAGAAAGTTTATTAAAATAAATAAGCTCTAATCAAAAAAAAAATTGGCAAATTATAGTGAACTAAACTCCATGAATTGTTAAATTTAAAAAAAGATTTAATTTATAAAGAAATTATATTAAAAATACACAAATTAACTGAATTTTTTAATACACTTGTTACACTTTAAAGCTGTTAATTCATTTGAAATTGCCTTACTAAAAAAATTACAAATTTATTTTTTTTTTCGAGCAAAAACATTTTTTTAATTTTATTTATTTTTGTCAAAAAATATTTTAGCCAAATAAAAAAAAGTAAAGCATAATCGAATTTATAATTGTAAATAAATGCAAATAGAAAAACAAGTTTAGGGCAATTCCACGTAAAACGGCCCTACACAGGAAAAAATGATTTTACTTGTTCTTAATAAAAATCTGTTACTTGTTGTCTACAAGAGAATGATAATTATGGACAAATGAAAAAATTTACAAAAAAAAAATTTTATCAATTTGGCAACACTTTGAAATGTGCATTTACTGAACGTTCTTATCGCCCGCTTGGTATGTTATGACTTATTTTGGCGTTTTCTTATATTCCCTTTCTCTTCATAAATAAAAAAACCGTTACATCTGAAAATAGTATATTCTTAGTTTCTTTTTGTTGAAGTATCGTTAGTGTATATTTTATAATAAGACTTTTATGAGTTGACTGAAATATTAAAAATTTCGGTCACACCCGTCACAAAACAAATTAAAAAAGTTTTATAAAATTGTTACTTCGCGTTATAAACCTTTGATACTTTCTAACAGTAACAAAGTAAGAGCAATTAATAATATAGTGAGATTTTGTGAACCCCCATTTTAATATTCGAGAATTTAGTTATAGAAAATATTTGGTCACACCCGTTACACCAAAGCGTTTTGAATTCATCTAAAAGTGGTAGCTTTAAGTTATTAAAGCTAAGTAGCTTTAAGTTCATTAAAAAAAGCAGTCACTAAAGTTAAACGTGAACTTCCTAGAAGTCCATCGAAAATAATTGCAGTTATTAAGCAACTCTTCAAAGACGTTCCTTCAGAATCAGTGGTGCCTCCAGTAAGCACAAGAATCAAAATTCCGGTTGGCGACATTAAAAAAATCAATCGTTTTTTTTTCATAGCGATGATATCAGTCGACAAGTACCTGGAAGGAAGGACGTAAAGATCGTAAAAAATCCATCAACTGGCAGTCGAGAAAAAATTCAAAAAAGATACCTAAACATCACAGTTGGCGAGTGCTACAATATATTTAAAGAAAATAATCCATCAATTAAAATTGGAAAATCCCTGTTTATAGTTGTCAACCACCAAATGTGTGTTTTGTTGCGGAAACTCCTCTTAATATGTGTATTTGCATATATCATGCAAACTTCAAATTTATGACAGATGCCGCTCATACGATTTTTTCCTATATACCCGACAGTCCTACAAAAGTCTGCAGTCAATATGCTGCAATTTGTATAGTGAAAAATGTATGAGAAATGATTGTCTTAATTGTGATAATATATCAGATCTCCTACCAATACATTATAATGAAAGTACTAGAGTTTCATGGAAGCAGTGGACAAGTGAAGAAGGGCATTTCCAAAATTTTGAATTAAAATTGAAACAATTTAAAACGCATTGGTACGTCAACAATATGCAGGCACAATGTTTCCAAGACATGAAAGAGATACGTGACAAAAACGAAGCTGTTTTGCAAGTTGATTTCGCTGAAAATTTTTCAATATTTTCTCAAGACGAAATCCAAAGTGCACATTGGAATCATCCACAAGTTACAGTTTTTACGGCGTACGCCTGGGTACTGAATGAAGACTCTGTTATTTCACATTCCTATGCTATTATCAGCGACGATTTAAGCTATAACAAACACAATGTTTGAGTTTTCTTAAAAATGAAAAAGTTAGTTTAAAAGTTGTGCACATTTTTTCACATGTGGGTGCATCTCAATTTAAAAATCGGTATAATATTTTTAATATTTGTCATGCGCCGGAGGATTTGGATTAGAAGTGACTTGGTATTTTTTTGCTACTGGCCATGGTAAAGGCGCTGTGGATGGCATCGGCGCAACTGTAAAAAGAACATTATGGACAGTGATTAAAGCTCGGGAATGTATTATAAAAACACCACTAGACTGTTTCAAATATCTAGTAGAAAAAAAAAATTAATTAACATTTTCGTTTTTTACGAATCTCAAGACGACGTAGTGCAGAAAAGTTCTTTTTTAAACAAAAGATTGGACGGGGTCAAATCAAAAAATTCATAACTTTAAAAGAGCAGATGCAGTCTCTATGTATGTTTGCACTACATATTTATCTGAATTTAAAAAAATTACTTTAAAACATACTCTCCTGCAGTATTGTGCTGTCTATGGTAGTACAGATAGTGAACAAGTCTTTATAATAATATAATATGTGTTATTATTTTCTTACGTGTTTATCTTTATTTCTCCAAACTTTTCGAGTTTTCATACTATGTCATACCCGTCACATAAAGATGTCACACCCGTCACATTTTCTAAAAAGTTTTTTTTAGAATTTTTTTTTTGCAGACAGTAAGTATCTAATACAATCAAAAACACTCTAATGAAATAAGCGCGTTCTACGGAAAATCTTACATAATATTAGCTGAAAGGAATAATTCTTTAAGAGCTTAAATTTGTAAGGTCACACCCGTCACAGTCGTCTAATGGTCATTCTGAGCAGAAAGCATGGAATTTCAGTGTCAAGCTGTTATAAAACGTTATTTAGATTAACATCCTTGGGAATCGCAGCTTTTTTTAAATTTTATATTCTTGAATTATAATCAAAAATGTGAGTATCATGGTCACACCCGTCACAATGCAATAACCCTTTACTAAATAATTTTTTTTTTTTACTAAAAATCAGTACAAAACTATATATAATTATATCTTCGGGACTTATAAATAATTATATATATGTATATATATTCATTGCCCAAAAAAGTCCCTATAAAATGCGCTGTATCCAGTAAAATGTCTTCAGTGTAAACAGTAGAATAACGAAAAGTTTAAGGACAGTCCCCAAAGTAGCAAAATGTCTTCTTAAGGGAGATGAGACCCGGCTGGGAGATCCCTTTCCAAGATTTTATAAATGTTATGATTTTTTTATTAATTTTTATTGAGGAGGGACGACAACAGACAAAAATGTCCAATTATGTCCACACCTGTTAATGTTTTATTGTACTTTAAAAATCCACAAGAGCCTAAAGTCTACTTGCGTATCACATAAAGTACTGTTTATTATTTTATATCTAATATAAAGACAGATGTCCGCTTAAATGTATAAATGACTTTATTCTTTAACAGTTGAACATCGAATGAATTTTTAAGCTATGGTTATCAAACATAAAGCCTACGCAATGACAAAAATGAAATTACTTTAATCTCTTATCTCTTTTTAGAACAATGTTTAGAACAGTAATTATTACAAACATAGCTGCATTTTTAAGAAGTATTCTTTAAATCGTTAATCATTGAACTTATTAATTGAAATAATGCAACTCATATAAAATAATCAAAAAGGAAACAATTAATAAATTATGTAAAGATTGAAATTAAAATTAAAATAATTAATGACAAAATAATCAATAAACATGACATAAAATAAGGCAAGTCAATATAAAATAAAATATCAAAAAGACAAAATAACAGTATATATAAATAAGTAATAATACGTGCGTTACAACCTCCCCCTCAGTTGCTGAAGACGTCCCGGCGATGCAACAGAACTTAGGTTTATTTTACTTTCTAGGTCTTAAATTTCTTGACGTTGAAGGATTTTCATTTGTTGTATTCAATGTTGAATTTATATTAGTTTCATACGTTGTAGTTGCTTCATTTAGTTGTTTCTTAGGTCTACCACGACCTCTCAAGGGATAAACAGGTGTAGCTTTCGGACCATTGTAAGGTGTAAGGGCCGAAACATGATGAGTAGCAATAGGAATGTCAGGTTGTTGTTCGGATGCTACTACATAACATGATGAACCTTTTTGAGATAATATTATGTACGGCCCATCTCTCTTGGGAACGAATTTTGATGTCAGGTTGTCCTTTCCTTTACTAAGAATGTGTGTGTTTACTAAGACCTTATCGCCAATATCAAGTTGCATTTGTGGTCTTCTTTTCAAATCTGCATACATTTTATTACGATCCTGTATTTTTTCTTCCGCTTCCTTTGCATCTTTAAGAGTTTCTGCCAATCGTATAAGATGTGGGGTAATCTGTGGTATGAAATTTTCTGCTTCCACTATGGCTTTCAAATCATGGTGGGCTTCTAGAGGACTTCGTAATTCTCTTCCAAAAGTGAGATAAGCTGCTGAGAATCCAGTACTTTCACACTTAGCGCTATTCATAGCAAAACGAATCATTGGAAGTTTAAGATTCCATTCAATGTGATTTTTACCAACACATATTGCCAACTGAGTTTTTAAATCCCTATTTTTACGCTCCACCGGGTTTGCCTCAGGGTGATATACTGGGGTAAAAGATTGTTCAATATCTAGGCAATAGGCAAGTTTCTGCATAATTGATGATATAAATTGGCAACCGTTGTCGGTGCGAATTCGTCTTGGTATACCATCATTATATAACCACGTTGATTATAACGTGAGACATTTTCGTTTCCATTCTCGAAAGAATCGATAATCTTTTTTATTTCAACGTCTTCTAACTGTTCTTTGCGGAAATCTTCCGCACCTTTACGTGGAAAATCAATTTGAACTGAGTTACATTCACAAGAAATTGTATGTTTATCAATATCACAGGGTGGGCGAGACAGCATATCAGCCACTATATTTTGTTTTCCGGGAGTGTAACCAAATTTAATATTAAATGTTTGTAGCTGAAGAGCCCAGCGGGCAAGGCGACCTGTAGGTGATTTTAGTCCAAAAAGCCATTTAAGAGGTTGATGGTCCGTTAAAACGGTTACCTCTGCTCCTTCAATATATCCTCTAAATTTATTTACGTCCCAAACAACTGCCAAGGCTTCTCTTTCTGTAGTTGAGTAATTTCTTTCTGCTGGCAGTAGAAGACGGCTCGCATATTCAATGGGGTGCTCTTCATCTTTCTTCCCCTGGATTAACACAGCTCCCAAAGCATAATTGCTGGCATCTGATTTAATGAAAAATGGCTTATCAATGATTACTTGATGTAAAATTGGTGGCGATGCCAAAAGATTCTTAAGTTTTTCAAACGCGATTTGTTGTTCTTTGGCCCATATCCATTTTACGTTCTTTTTTGTTAGCATTGATAGTGGCTTTGCTACTTCAGCGAAATTGGGTATAAATCTGCGGTACCATGAACAAGTTTGAAGAAACGAAATCAATTGTTTTAGATTGTTTGGCTTTTGACGTTTTAAAATGGGCTCCGTTTTTTCAGGGTCTGGAAATAAACCATTTGTTGTAAGTATGTGACCAAGATATTTTACACTTGGTGTACAGAAAAAACATTTGCTTCTGTTTAATTGAAACCCGAAATCTTTAATTCTTTTAAATATAGTTTTTAAATCCGAAATGTGTGATTCAAAATTTTGTGAACACACAATTATATCATCTAAATAAGCGAGTATTAAAATTTGCGGTAACCTATTTCTTAACTTATCCACCAACCTTTGGAATGTGGCCGGGGCGTTTTTAAGCCCGAACGGCATCCGGTTGAATACGTAGATACCAAATGGTGTTGTGAAAGCAGTCTTATCCTTATCGTGTTCGGCCATTTTTATTTGCCAATAGCCTGCTATCAAGTCAATTGTGGACATGTATGGTGTAGCCGTTGCCGCATGTAGTAAATCGTCCATTCTAGGAAGGGGATAACTATCCGTAGTTGTAATTTTGTTTAACTTACGATAATCTACGCATACGCGTACACTACCTCCCTTTTTAGGAACAAGGACTACGGGAAAAGCCCATGCTGATTCTTTTTCTGTAATTATTTCTTTAGCCAACATATCATCTAACTCTAGTTTCAGTTTGTTTTTCATAACTGGCGATATGCGGTAGGGTGCACAAGCAATAGGCTCACTTGAGGTTGTTTATATAACATGTTCCACATGAGGTATGGGTTTCAGAATTTCATTAAATACATTGATTTCATTTTTAATAAATTTTCTAAAGTGGTTCTTTGACTTTCAGATAAGTGAGTAGCTTCATTATCACGTAATCTAACATCAATCATGTTTAGTGAAATTGATTTAGAGTCATTATCTCCATTATCCGAAATCTTAAAATTTTTGATTGGAGGGAAAAGATCATTCTGCTCGGGAGTTTGATAACTCTCTGGCAGGCAATTTTTAAAAATTTTTTAATAAATCTTGGTGAATAATCATTATTAAAACTTGTATGTGTTTTTGGTGTTTTATAGCCATCGCTGTTTGTAGAATTTTTATTTTCAAACCAATTCGTAAATGAGTTAATACCATCATAATTAATATTTTGTATTTCATCGTGCATTTCTAAATTTGCCTTTGATAAGGGTACTGTACTATCAACCACAGGATTTTGCATTTTAAATTCAAAAATAGTGTTTGGATCATCTTTATAAAACCAAACGCGCTGAGAAAGATCCATAACGATACCGGATTGTTCTAGAAAATCAATGCCAATTAAAGTACGATTATTTTTTGCCTTCGGTAGACATATAAATCGAATACGCTTAAAGCGTTTACCAATTATGATATCGACAATAGTCGAATAAGCTGTTTCATATTTAACTATACCATCAGCTAATGAGATTTCGGCTGTTACTTTTTGAAATTCGACACCTTTTTGTTTTAGTTTTAAAAATAATGTATTCCCAGCTACGCTGGTACGGGCGGCCGTATCAAAATATGCCTCCCCGTTAAGACCATTTACGTTTATATTTACGGTTGGTACGTTTCTTCCTACTAAGCTTGTGTGTAAAGAGTTAAAGTCTAGTTTTTGTGGACTATTAACTACTTTTTTACCATTACAGTTAGGGCAATTAGATCTATAATAACCAGCAGCACCACAGCCGTAGCAGTTTAAAGTTGATTCTTGAACCTTAGGAGCGCCTTTTCTTTCAGCCTCTATAAGCTTAAAACATGTTTCTGCTGTATGATTACGTTTTCTACAAAAAGAACAACGAACAGACTTATCAAGATTACCAGTCGGCTTTGAACATTTTTCGCCATTTTCATTTAATAGCAATTCAACTTCACGAGCTTTTTGAAGCAAATCTTGAAAGTTTTTAACGGTTTCTCTTGGAACTGTTTCTCGATTGGACAACAAGAGTTGAGAGAAAATCATGTCTAGCATAACCTTGTCTGAAAGTCTTTCATCTAGTTGCGCAAAACTATCAGTTGATTCATTTAACCTTTACTTTTCCTGAAAAATCTCACTATATACTCGCCAGTCCGGCTTTGGTGGAGAAAAAGATTTCTTCAATAAATCAATAGCATCATCAAAACTTTGCGCCTCCTGCTTAACCCCTTGCCACCATGAGGAAGCATAGTCCTCAAGCAAAAGTGGAAAACTGATGAGTGCATTTTTTGGTCAGAAACGTTTTCTGCGTCTTTAAAAACCATAACCGTTGCTATAAAATCGTCAACTTTTGCTGTATTTTTACCACCATTAAAACGCGCGCTACATTTACTGAATGTGCCTCTAGTAACTCTTCCTATATTCAAACTACCAATTAAGTCCATAAACTGATCTTGGGAAAAAGTGACATTTACTGGACTAATATTTGAATCATTACGGTTGGTAGTCGATTGACCTGAGCTTTGGCTTCCAGATGCTTGCATACTGTTTGAAGTGGTTCTTTTCATTTTTTAAATAATAAAAATATTTTTGATCTGGTCACCCCAAAATCAAAACAATTTCGAAAATGTAGTTTACGGGCAAAATATTTTACGAGCAATTATAGCTACCAATATTTTTTTTTTGTAAATTAAGAGAAAAGCTTTTCTATTTAGTATAAGCTTTTAAAATCTCTTAATTAGCAACAACAATTATGACGCATATAATATAAAGCAACGACACAAAACCCTTTAGTAAAGTTAGCAAAAGAAACAACAAAACATTTGCATATAATTTAAGCAACAATAGGGGGGGGGTGTATGAAGAAGTTGTACAAAAACTTCGTTGCTCCACTGTTGATCGGCGTCGTGGCTGTACCAGTGATGTTGTTGTTATTTTGATGTTGATTTTCGACACTGTTTCTGGCTCTGCTGATAATCTAACGGTGTAACGGGGTTTGTATATAGCCAAAAAATTTTGAAATAATAATTGTAGATTTTTGCAAATTTAAAAAAAGCCAGTGATGAAGAAATTATTTTATTGATTTTTAATATAATTTTGATGATAAAAATTAATAATTTTATTTTCGTTGGGCGCCAATGAAGGGAGATGAGACCCGGCTGGGAGATCCCTTTCCAAGATTTTATAAATGTTATGATTTTTTTATTAATTTTTATAGAGGAGGGACGACAACAGACAAAAATGTCCAATTATGTCCACACCTGTTAATGTTTTATTGTACTTTAAAAATCCACAAGAGCTTAAGTCTACTTGCGTATCACATAAAGTACTGTTTAATATTTTATATCTAAAATAAAGACAGATGTCCGCTTAAATATATAAATGACTTTATTCTTTAACAGTTGAACATCGAATGAATTTTTAAGCTATGGTTATCAAACATAAAGCCTTCGCAATGACAAAAATTAAATTACTTTAATCTCTTATCTCTTTTTAGAACAATGTTTAGAACAGTAAATTTTACAAACATAGCTGCATTTTTAAGAAGTATTCTTTAAATCGTTAATCATTGAACTTATTAATTGAAATAATGCAACTCATATAAAATAATCAAAAAGGAAACAATTAATAAATTATGTAAAGATTGAAATTAAAATTAAAATAATTAATGACAAAATAATCAATAAACATGACATAAAATAAGGCAAGTCAATATAAAATAAAATATCAAAAAGACAAAATAACAGTATATATAAATAAGTAATAATACGTGCGTTACACTTCATAGTAACTTGTGGAACGAAAAACCGTCCCCGCAACATGTGCTGTGCACATATATATATATATATATATATATATATATATGCATTGCCCATACTTTGAAGACATCTGTATATACAGCCAAAAAAGTCCCTATAAAATGCGCTGTGTCCAGTAAAATGTCTTCAGAGTAAACAGTAGATTAATTAAAAGTTTGAGGACGGTCCCCACAGTAACAAAATGTCTTCATAGTAACTTGTGGAACGAAAACCCGTCCCCGCAACATGCGCTGTGCACATATATATATATATATATATATATATATATATATATATATATATATATATATATATATATATATATATATATATGTGCACAGCACATGTTCCGGGGACGGGTTTTCGTTCCACAAGTTACTATGAAGACATTTTGTTACTGTGGGGACTGTCCTCAAATTTTTCATTATTCTAATCTTTACACTGAGGACATTTTACTGGATTCAGCGCATATTATAGGGACTTTTTGCCTGTATATACAGATGTCTTCAAAGTATGCGCAATGAATATATATATATATATATATATATATATATATATATATATATATATATATATATATATATATATATATATTCATTTCGCATACTTTGAAGACATCTGTATATACAGCCAAAAAAGTCCCTATAATATGCGCCGTATATAGTAAAATGTCTTCAGTGTAAACAGTAGAATAATGAAAACTTTGTGGACAGTCCCCAAAGTAACAAAATGTCTTCATAGTAACTTGTGGAACGAAAACCCGTCCCCGCAATATGTGCTGTGCACATATATATATATATATATATATATATATATATATATATATATATATAAGTTAACACATTAAATATTTTCACATTAATTTCCGTAACACATAAAATATTTTCACATTAAATTCTGTTTTGCTGCATACGTCTAATATTTCAACACCAACATTATAAACAATTCCGTCTTGTCCGTCTTGCTGACGTTGCACACGCGCCACCAAATAACTCGTGAGAAAACGTTGAGTCAACAATTTCAGTGCATAGGAAAACAAGTTACGTTTAAGAAAAACAATTTTGTAATCTTCAGTCTTAAGTTGATAATTAATAAATAAAGAGCGTAAGCTCCCATAAAAAACAAATAAAAAATAATTTTTTTTATAACAAATAATAAAATATAAAATTAACTGGCGCCGAGCAGGGACCTGATATCGGTAAAGTGAAAAGTGTCTCAATATAAAAAGTAAAGCTAAGTAAAGTCTGGAAACAGTGCTAAATAATAAACTAACAAACATTAAAAAGTGAAATAATTCAGACAACCAAAAAGTTAGAAAAATTGAACATTTAACTTTTACGGACTCGAAGAATAAAAAGGGATTAGCAGTGTGACCGTTCCGGAGTACCAGGAGAGAAAAGGATACAACGATCCACCCACCTACCTACAAAATAAAAGGAGTTCAGCGATGTTGGGTATTACTTTAAGTTTAATGTAAGTTATTAGATAAGGTAATTGAAAATAAAATGAAATAATTGAAGATAATATTGAGATATAAAAGTGAAAATTACGAAAGAAGATTTACTGTTCAAAACAAAAGAAAGTTTAATGTAAGTTATTAATTAAATAATTGAAATTAAAATAAAATATTTGAAAGTAATATTAAGATACAAAATTAAAAATTACGAAAAAATTTACAGTTTAAAATAGGAAAGAAGAAAACTTTATAGCAAATCATTTATAAATGTCAATAATAATTTAAAAAGACGCGTTAACTTTTTAAAGAATTACGCGAAATTTTTTTAATAATTTTGCTAAAAATAACGCTTATAAAATACAAAATAATAAAATAGCTTTTCCATTGTAGTCATCACACTAATTTGCGTAAAAGTTCTCTTTTCTTTAGTATTGTGTGAATATTTAAACTATTAAAATAACTGTTAGTTCAAGAAGAAATTTAAATTAATTAAAGTGACAAATTTATTAAAAATTTATTATTTGAGGAATTTCCGAAGAAATAACCTAAATTTTGTAAAAATTTCAAAGAAAGAAATCCAAGTTAATCTTAAAATTTCTTTTCCTTCCTTAAATAAAAAAATAATTACACCTTTTTCCTGAGTCATGACGGAAAATACTTTAAATACCATACAGGACACTCTCTCTAGACTGTCAGTTTCGACAAATAGTCCTAGTGCGTCTACCGCAGGCACAAGCGCTGCAGCAGCAAGGAATCAGGGCACAATTACTATAAATTGTGCTGACTTGGAAAAGATTATTTCGGCAAAAGTTCAAGAAATTCTAAATCCTTTTAAAGAACTTGAGGCAGGAGATAACAATGATAATTCCCAGGGGGATCCATTCGTGATGTAGATAAGATTCCCGATATAGTTAATTCCCTTAGAGAATTTAATGGTGAAAGTCGCGACTTCAATTCATGGCGAAAGTACGTGAATCGAATATTTGAAATATTTAAGTCCATAGAGGGTAGTCCAAAACATTATGCAATATTACATACGGTTAGACATAAGATTACCGGTGAAGCAGACACTTATAACAGAATTCTACAAAAAAGTCTATGAACACCTGTCATTGCTTCTGGATAAAGTATCGTGTTTGGATATTTCAGAAGAGGCGAAAGGTGCCTTGATAAATTCTTATCGAGAAAAGGCTCTCGATAAATTCGTAAGAGGCCTGAACGGCGACCTACCTAGACTACTAAGCATTAGGGAACCAACTTCACTACCACAGGCACTCAATTTGTGCCAGAAACTGGACAATATGCACTTCAGAGCAAGTTATTCTCATAATCATTCGCGTGGCAACATACATAAACCCCCACCAGTAATGCAGCAGCCACATCATTTTTTAAGGCCAGTATTTTATCCAGAGTTGGCTCACATGCCACCCCATTTTAAACAATATCCACCCAAGCCACACTTTCAAAATATACAACGACCATTTGCCCCACACCAGTTTAGCCAATCAAATCAAAGACCAAATTTTACAGGGTTTAATAATAGACAAAATTTTCCACCGAAACCCCCTCAACCTATGGAAGTCGACCGATCAATAAGATCAAAGAACGCGAATTATCAAAATTTCCAAAGAAATGATCAATTTGCCCAGAAACGCCCACACGCAACCTCTAGTGGTATTCCTCCTAAGTTGCAACGAAATTATTTCATGAACACCAATAACGATGCTCAATATGATGGTCAATACTATGACCAATACGAATATTATAATTCGTGTTATCCGCTTGATAACATAAAGCAGATACAACAAAACCATCTCATGAATTTTAATATTTTAATAAAGATTACCAACATGATGCCCAGTACTATGACCGAGATAATTATTATGACCCCTGTTATCCACTTGATAACCCATAAAAATTAGAAGATACGAATCCCGTCTCTGATGACGGAAATGAAATAGACAGCGTTTATTTTTTAGACTAGTCCCGTCTTCACTCCCATACTTCGAACTTAAAAAGGGTGAGGACACACTAGAATTTTTAATTGATATCTGATCAAATCAAAATTATATCCAATCCACTCGAATTTGTAATCCTATTTTAAATGATAAACCTTTCCATATAAATAATGTTGCCGGAACAATAGAAATAACACATCATACATTTGTAGACATTTTCGGCCCAGATACACGAAAGCTAAAATTTTACATCCTTCCAACCTTGGAAACATTCCATGGAATAATTGGAAATGACACATTGAGAGAAATCAAGGCGATTATTCATACTGATAAAAATTTGATGACTATAAACAACGCTATAAGAGTCCCATTGAAACAAAAAACATCTCAATCGGCCAACAATATTGAGTTGAGACTATCACACCTTACAGAATTGCAAAAGAATAAACTTTATGAGATTGTTGAAGAATGTTCTAACGTGTTTACAGACCCAAATGAAAGGTTAACCTATACCACCAACATTAAGGGTAAAAACGCATCAAAAAATAAAGTTATCTCACTTGATCAGGAGGCGATAGAAGCATTTAAGAAGATAAAAAACATCCTGATCTCAGACGATGTGATACTTTCTCATCCGAATTTTGAGGTCGAATTCGAACTCACTACGGAAGCCTCAAACCATGCCATAGGTGCAGTCCTTTCCCAAAATAAAAAACCCATTACTTTAATTTCAAGAACACTGGCAATAATCTGGGCACTAACCTCCCTACGCAATTATCTGTATGGCTCGAAAAAGGTAAAAATAACCACAGACCACCAACCACTCACATTTGCATTAAGCCACAAGAACCACAATAACAAAATGAAACGATGGAAAACCATACTTGAGGAATATAACTATGAATTAAATTATCAGCCGGGTAAAACAAATGTTGTAGCCGACGCTCTTTCAATAATGCCTACAAAAATTATTAATTTAACGGGAACTGTTCATAGTGATGAAAGTTCCAGCGAGGATCTTGTGTCCTGCGTAAAAAGCCCAATCAATGTTTTTAATAATCAAATATTTCTAAAGATTGGAGATATATCAAGTTATCAATTTCAAATTATTTTTCCTACAGTCTATCGTCATACCATTACCGAACCGGATTTCAATAGAGAACTACTCTAGTTATTTATAGTAGAAAAATGTAAATTTTCTGGATGGTCAACAATTCTTGAGAATTGTTTACCACTTTTTGTCTCGCCAGAATTTCGTCTAGAAGGGAAGTGCAATTTCCGTTTTGTTAAAATAAATAAAAAAAGAGAATCGAACTTCTAGTTGAAAACAACATTCAATTGCAATTGCCAAAATTATCCGGAATTTTGTCTGTGTTAGTTGTAGAAACTCTGTTAAGGGTTTTTTTTGTTATATAAAATTATTAATAAAAAAAAGAGTGTTGAACTCTTACTTTCAATTGCATTTATGTGAAAAGAAATGCAATTGCCAAAATTATCCGGAATTTTGTCTGTAGAAACTTTGTTAAAGTTCTGTTACAATTGTATTTTGTTATGTGACCGGACATTATGTTCCCGTTATTATTTAAAAACAATTCGTTGGAATTGTTATTTTCTTAAAAGTGTTAATGCCAGCAAAGATTGTGTATCAAGGGAATGTGGGGAGACGTTATATTATATTGGTGTGTGTCAATAGAATATGGGGAGACATAACACCCCCACCGTTAGATTGAGGCTCCGACGAAATTTGTAAGATTGACATTCTTCGTTTGGTTACAAAATATATAGATAATATAATAATTGAAAAAATTGTTATTACGTCTATGCTTATGCCTAGGATATTAGAACTATTATTTTGATACAAAATTCCTTTTATGGTTTTATCATGTTCAATTTGTTTGACATAAAGGTTACTAATTTTATATATGTTAGTGAATCATTTTGTTCTCTTATTTTCGTGATTACATTTGGTAGAATAAACTTATCATATGTTTTTAGTTTCATATTAAAAAAGGTTTTGTTCAAGGTTTTAATTTCGCAATTTTCAAATTTTAATAAGAAGTGTCCCTTAATTCTCATATCCATTTTGTTGCAGTTTTGTGATATCTCAGAAAAGAAGTTTTTGAAAATGAGAATACCGGGAAGAATTTCCGTTACAATTGTTTGATTCAAATTTTCCATATTACAATTTGCTTCTTTAAAGTTAAATATGTTTATAAGGCACTTATCGTTTACTTTAATTAAATTTTTCCTTAGGTTCTCTTTTACGTTAGTATTATATACATTATAATTTGAGTCTATTAGAATCTCATAGTCCTGGAGAACGACTGATTTATTTTCGGAATTCGGAATTGGTTCGAGTATTACTTTCGATAAAGCATCGATAGAATAATTCGGAATTAGTAGGATTATTACAATATCATTATTGTGAAGTCTGACAGCTACTTTAATGTTAGCGTAACTATCGAAGTCATTAATCAAATTCAGTTCATTCTTTGTCAATATATCCGTTGGGATGATTTCGAGTTTGCTAGAAAATATAATTTGTCCAATGTCGTCTATATGGTCCCTTAAAAGTGATATGTCATTATTTATCTGAAAAATGTGTCCAAAAAATGTCATTTCGTCTTCCAGAGTTGCTATTTTGTTCTGCAGGAAATCTTTAAATTTGTTCAGATAGTTTCCTATCATTATTTGTTTCTGGTTTATATGATCAGTAATGTTCCGTATCTGGGTGGACAATATATTGTTAACATATGTTAACTCATTCACCTAGTCCGTTAAATTCCCAATACCTCCGTGTAAAGTTCTGAGTGAATTGTCGATTTGTATCTCGTCGTCGCTGTCCATTGTTCCCGCTATAAATTTAAGTCCCTTGCCCAGTACGTCCATCAGTCCGCGTCTTGATCTGAAGTGTGGGTTAAGGTTATCTATCTTACCCTTTAATAAGATGAAATTCTTGTTCACTGTATCCAGTAAAGTTCTTGTCTCGACGGTGGTAGTGTTTAAGGAGATCATGTTGTTGTGTATGTTTTCATGTAGGAAGTTATGTTGACTATGTGAAGAATTTTGTCATATCGTTCGATTACCTTTAGTTCTCCGGTCTTAATTGGTACGTATCCGTTATTGTTTGTAAGGTCCTATATGTCGATAGTCTGGGCGTTAGCCGTCGTAATGAGAACTATTACCAAAATCCAGTTTGTCATCTAAAAAAAAAAATATAGATAAAAAGTGTCATTCATCAGTTTTTAATGGTCGGGTTATCTCTGTCCTGATATTTCTTCCATGGTCTAACATGTGTTTTGTAATATTTATGTCCGGTTTTCTTACTCGCAATGTGTTCCTCGTCTCATTTCAACGCGTTAGTTCCTTCCTCCAACTTTATATCCATTCTATTTTATTTTTATCGATTTATATAGTCCTCCTTCTTCCTGACCATATTATCATGAATTTCACGATATTTACTTTCGTGGATTTTACCACTAACAAAATCTATGGGTTTGATACGGGTAGTGGTATGAATTGTGTTGTTATAGAATCCTATGATTCTAAGGATTTTATCCTCTATGCTCTCTGTTTTATTCTGTTTATCGTGTCTAAGAAGCCTTATATGTTCGTTTATGGTATTGTGTAATCTTTCCACATCGGCGTTCGATGTGTGATTACTATTCGATGTAAAGTGTATATCAATGTTTTCTCCTTTTAGGAATTGTTGCACGGGAATTGCCTTGAATCCCAATTCGTTATCGACTACAATTTTCTCAACTTTTCCGTGCGTATTTATATATTGGAGAAGTTTGGTCTTGAACTCTGTCCAAGAGCGTCCATTTATCTTATAAGCTACAGCAAATTTCGAGAATTTGTCTATTATTGTTATAAACAAGGTTTTTCCTAGTGACTAAAAAACGCCTATATGTACTGTTTCCCGAGGTTTATTGGGGGTTTCCGTGATTTTAAGGGGAACTTTAGGTGGTTGTCTGTCGTACTTCTCAAGCATGCATGTTTCGCAATTGTTAATAAATTGGGTGATCCTCAATTTTAATTTAGGATTATAAATCCGTGTTTTCAATTCTTCGAATACCGCTAGTATTCCTCTGTGATTTTTGTCCAAGTGCTCCTTATCTATTGTTTCCGTTAGTTTAAGTTCGTCTTCTATATCTTTCACTATTTTGTGGCATCGTATTACTCTATAGTTTCCATTTACTGAAAAGATTTCCTCGTAGACGCGCTTAAATGTTTTGAAGAATTCTTCGTCTATCAATATGGCGTTCATATGGTTTGGATTAAAATGGTTTTTTAATAGGGTGATAATACATTCTTTGTTGAGGTGTTTGATCCTTATCGTTTTTCTGGTGTTATTGAATACCTCTTCACTTTTCATTGTCATTGAACCCGAAGTTATTTTTTGGATGATAATTTGTGTTTTGAATATGTTGATGGGCAAATCACTTTCTTTTATACTAGCCTGATCGTATTCTAGTAAATTTATGTCCGGGTGTTCGATTCTTGACAATGCGTCGGGATTACCATATTTCGTAACTTTTTATATTTGATCCCATAGTCAAATTCTGAAAGTTTCAGTCTCCACCCAATGAGTTTTGAGTTGGGTTCCTTGATTGAAAATAGCCACGTTAATGGTCTGTGGTCTGTTTCAATAAGAAATTTACGACCGAAAAGATAAGGTCTGAAATATTTGGTGGCCCATACGATGGCCAATAATTCCTTCTCAATAGTGCTGTAGTTTATTTCGTGCTGATTGGGTGTTTTACTCGCAAAGCAAATTGGATGTTCATCTTGGGAAAGTACTGCGCCCAAGGCGTAATTACTAGCATCTGTTGTGAGAGTGAATTTCTTTGAAAAATCGGGGTATCTAAGGATTGGATCGTTGGTCAATATTGTTTTGAGGGTATTAAAGCTGTCTAGATATCTTTGATCAGATATGTTAATTTTGGCATCCTTTTTCAAAAACATTGTCATGGGTTTCGCTATAAGTGAATAATCCTTGATGAATTTTCTGTAATATCCTGTGAGTCCAAGAAACTGTTTAATTTGTTTAGGGGTTTTTGGGATTGGATAATTGAGTACGCATTCGATTTTCGATGGGCTTGGTTTTATTCCGTTTTGAGTTATGATGTGTCCTAGAAATTCAGTTTCTCTTTTGAAGAACTCCGATTTATCCAACTGAACATTTAAGTTTGCTTCTTTCAAACATTTTAAAATTGTTCCGAGCGCCCCGGTAGGCTAGTTGGTAGCGTGCTAGCTTATCAGTGCGGGGGTCGTGGGTTCAATTCCCACCAGAGGCTCTGGTCTGTTTTCGCTACAACGAGCCGATAGCCTTTGTTGCTAGTGCTCGGTTAGGGTATTAAGATATAATTTGAAATTATATGATTAATATAAATAAAATAAAAATAAATAAATAAATAAAATTGTTCCAATTGATTGAACATGTTCCTGGAGAGATGTTGAAAATATTATAATGTCGTCTAAGTAAACTAGACATATTTTATTGATGTAGTCCTTTAATATATTATTCATAAGTCGTTGGAAGGTTGCGTGGGCTGTTTTTAAACCGAATGGCATCCTCACAAATTCATAGTGGCCTCCTTCTACTGTAAAGGCCGTTTTATGTATGTCTGCCTCTTCGACTTCAATTTGATAAAATCCCTTTGCCAAATCTAATGTAGTGAAATACATACACTTTCCAAGCTTGTCGAGGATCTCGTCGATATTTGGTACGATCATCTATCGTAGCTTCGTTCAATTTCCTGTAGTCCACAACCAATCGCCATTTCTTTTTACCGCTAGCGTCTTCCTTTTTTGGTACGATCCAAATAGGTGCTGAATAAGGGGAGTTGCTTTGTCGTATTATCCCATTATCTAACATCTCCTGAATTTGTTTTTGGACCTCTTCTTTATGGATCTATGGATATCGATATGATTTCGAGAAAATAGGGATATTGTTGGTAGTATTTATACGATGTTTTATGGCGCTTGTGAACGTCAGTTCTGTATTTTCCTGGTAAAATATGTTGTGAAACCTTTTCACAATTCTTTTGACTTCATTTTTCTCTTCAGGATTCATATGGGTCACGCGAATTTGGTTAAGAGGTGGTTCTGTTTGTTGGAACTCGTCATCCACAATGCAGAAATTCTTGGCATCTACCTTTGCCATGTCTGAATTATAAATATGTACTATAGCCAAACTGTCCGAAGATCTCTGTATTTCCAGTTTGTAGTTTTGAATGTTATATAACCCTTCATCAAGAATTACTTCACCTTTATTATTTTTTTGTTCTTTAATGTGAACGAGTCCATTATCCTCTGTCGTTATGAACTGGATAGTGTGCATTTTATTGTATATTAAGGGGATTCGTTTTCCATTCATAATTAGTATGTCGTTTTCATAATTTATTATAGCTTTGAATCTTTTAAGAACGTCCTTACCAATGATTCCATCGTAGAAATTGTGGAACTGGCATTCTATTAAATTAAGTCTTTCGTTGGTATTTCCAAGTTCGGAAAAAAAGGGTACTTGGTAAATAGTATTAGTTCTAATTTGGTTCTGAAGAGTTGTAAGTGTCAAAGGGTTAGATTTAATTTTCCATTTTGGATTACATAAACCAGGATTTACAATTGAGTGGGTAGCCCCTGTGTCTATGATGAATTTTAGTTCGTTTTTTATTACTATTTAGGGTAGTTGTCCCGTGAGGCTCGTATAGGAAAATTTTCAGAAGTATTAGCGTCGTTATGTTGATTTGTAATTCCCATATTACCTGGATATGTTATGTTTGGTATGGGTTGCTTGGGTTGGTGGTTCCAACAGTTACAATTATTTTCGACCATGTTAATGTCCATAGGTTCTGGCTGATTGTTTGCCCGGTGGTAGTTTGGTTGTTGGACATGGTTTCGTGGTTGGTAATTCCAATTTTGTTGATAATTATTTTGATTAGATCTGTTTACTTGTGGGGTGTGTACTTGGTTATGATTTCCAGATCGTGGTTGGTAGTTGTTACCATATACCGAACTACGTAGATAGTTATTTTGATTGGATCTGTTTTGCTGATTTCTATTGTTGTCTTTGGATCTGTTCCCATTCTGTTGTCGATTGTTATTATTACCACTGCTATCATTGTAATGTTTGTTCTGTTTATTATAGTTGTCTGTAGTGTAGGCATATCCCGATTTTAATAGAATTTCCATAGCTGATTCCAAGCTATCTGGGTTCCTGCACGTCAATATTGTTCGCATTGGTTCCGGGATTTTTTTTTTTAATACGTTCAAAGCTGTGCGCATATTATTCCTTGTGCATTCGTTGGCTGCGTCTCCTTGTCCCAGTACCGTGCTGGTTTTATTATTAAATTTTCTTAATCTTTGTTTAATTTCGCCGTAAAACTCGATGCTGTTGGTTCGGAAGTTTGTCCCTCTTAATTCATCAAATAATTCCTCTAAACTTAATCTTTCGCCGAAGTTATTCGTTAATATTTCCTTAATGTCTGGCCAGGATTGTGCTTGACAGTTTATTTCTCTAGCCTTTCCCTTAAGTTTGCTCTTTATTATGTCCGAGAAAAAATATTGAGAGGGTCCGTCGTATGCCCTCAATATTGGGTGAACCCTGTCTATAAGGTTCACAAAGTTCTGGAGATCTCTGTAATCTCCATTGAACTCCGATAATTTGTTCAAGTATTTTAAAGGGTCAATATGAACCGAAGGTGGTTCCGCCATCTTCTTTCCAAAATTCTTAGTCTAAATTCCTAAGTAGTTTACCCAAAAAAGATGGTCGTCTTCGTCCAGTGACGAGCAACTGTCTTCCGAAACGTATGTACTAAAGTCGGAATTGCTATCGGTTGTGTATCCCAATAGGTCACCAAAGTCAGAGTCACTGTCCGGTGTGTCAAATTCGTCTTCCGATTCCGGAAAGTATTCAGGTATAGTCATAGAGGTTTGATCTCTTCTCCTGAGGTGGAGAAAAAAAATTTTCAACTATACTGAAGGTGGCCGTATTAAGGAAAAAGGAAGTTTTCCCTTTTTTCTCCGAATTTATTCGTTTATAATTTATCCGATTCCGAAAATAAAACTATATCTAAATTATAATTGATAATCCAAATATAATCCGTAAAAATCACAAGTTCTAGATAAAATATTCCCGTTCCGCGGGTCTTTGGAAATGTCTCTGTACGTTTTCGTTTAGGTCCGTCGAATACCCGTCGCTGGAATCAAACCCCGAATCGTATGAGTAAGGGTTCGCACGATCTTCGAATCCGTAGAAGTCCTCGCTCTCGGTCTGATTCGAACGGATTATAATCTGATTCGATATCACTCATTTAAATTAATGTCTAAATTTTAAACTTACTTTATTAAATTTGGATATTCTATTTGTTGATATTGGTGTTCCTGTGGCTCGTTGGAGATAAATTTTTAGATTGTTGTTGTTGTTGGCACTGTTGCTGTGGTTGATAGCACTGTTGCTGTTATTTCTTGAAGTGTTGGTTAGTTGGTCCCCAATGGTATGGTATCTGTTGTTTTTTTTGAGTTTTTGTGGTTAATAGCACTGTTTCTGTTATTTCTTGAAGTGTTGGTTAGTTGGTCCCCAATGGTATGGTGTCTGTTGTTTTTTTTTTTTTTGGTTGTTTTGGTTGATAGCACTGTTGCTGTTATTTTTTGAAGTGTTGGTTAGTTGGTCACCAATTATATGGTGCGTGTTGAATTTTGGTGCCTGTTGTAAAGGAGTATTTCCCCTTTTTGTTTATACCCGTAAGGACATAAAAATGTCCAGTATCCGTTTTTATTTTTTAAATTTTCTTTAAAAAATTTTCAAGGATACCCGGAGTATCCTACCGACTGCGCCAGTTAATTTACGCAGACAAAAATAAGAATTTTTGTTTAAGATTTTAATAAAAATATTTATATTTATTTATATATTCTTTTTTTATTTTATATTAAGATTAAAATTTCAATATCTTAATAGAATTTATAAAGATCTTTTTACGATCTAGACACTTTGAATCTTATGATTAAGACTGACTTTGATACTTAAACTACTCTAGTATTTATAGTAGAAAAATATCAATTTTCTGGATGGTCAACAATTCTTGAGAATTGTTTACCACTTTTTGTCTCGCCAGAATTTCGTCTAGAACGGAAGTGCAATTTCCGTTTTGTTAAAATAAATAAAAAAAGAGAATCGAACTTCTACTTGAAAACAATATTCAATTGCAATTGCCAAAATTATCCGAAATTTTGTCTGTGTTAATTGTAGAAACTCTGTTAAGGGTTTTTTGTTATATAAAATTATTAATAAAAAACAAGTAAGAGCGGCTAAATTCGGCTATGCCGAATCTTATATACCCTTCACCATGGTATTCTGAAGGAGATGAATACATCGTTGGAATCTACTACCTCATAGCTCTCCACAAACAAGCGGTATCCACATTTATTTTTTCTTAAATGTCCAAAAATTTTAATCCAAAATAATATGTCATGTAAAATCTCAAATTTATATTTTTCCATATGTTTCAGCGCTTTTCTTGTCAAATTTGGCATTTTCTAGGCAAAAAAAAGTTGGCGACACTACTATTTATTTTTTATTTATA
Source organism: Eustalomyia histrio (assembly GCA_949748255.1). Lineage (NCBI taxonomy): Eukaryota > Metazoa > Arthropoda > Insecta > Diptera > Anthomyiidae > Eustalomyia > Eustalomyia histrio. The sequence continues at coordinate 108,231,636 of OX456526.1, read as the reverse complement.
TCATTCACAATAGTTGTGAAACGTATTTAACCTACGTATTTATCTTCACACTCTTATTAAACAAAGGGATTTTACTGGAAAAATTAGAGGTAGTCCTGGTTTTTTGCTAATATCTCAGCCATTTATTAACCGATCTGTCTGATTTTTAATAGCAAACAGAAATGGATCACATGTAACAGAAATAAAAAAGAATCAAGTCCTCATCATGTCTGGGTTCTTCGGAAAACCCATTTCAACACACAGACGGACAGACGGACAGACGGACATCGTTAAATCAACTTCGCTCTTCATATGGACCCAGAATATATATACTTTATAGGGTCTAAGATCAATATTGTAGAAATTACAAACGGAATGACAAACTTATATATACCCTTCCACCTATGGTGAAGGGTATAAAAAGAGTGTTGAACTCTTACTTTCAATTGCATTTATGTGAAAAGAAATGCAATTGCCAAAATTATCCGGAATTTTGTCTGTAGAAACTTTGTTAAAGTTCTGCTACAATTGTATTTTGTTATGTGACCGGACATTATGTTCCCGTTATTATTTAAAAACAATTCGTTGGAATTGTTATTTTCTTAAAAGTGTTAATAACAGCAAAGATTATGTATCAAGGGAATGTGGGGAGACGTTATATTATATTGGTGTGTGCCAATAGAATATGGGGAGACATAACACGACATCCGAACAAACTGACCGAGACACCACTGCCAACACGCGCAGGAGAGATGTTACACATTGACATTTATTTGACCGAAGGAAGAGCAGTGATGACAGCATTGGACAAATTTTAAAAATATGCACAGGCTAAGATACTCAAGAGCCGTTCTGTAGAGGATATACGCAGATCACTGAAGGACATATTATTTTCTTTTGGCGTACCAAAAAGGTTGGTAATAGATAATGAGCCATCGCTGAGTTCTCGTTTAATAAAATTCATGTTAGAAAACGAACTAAGAATAGAAACCTACGTAACACCTCCATACATAAGCCGAGCCAATGGTCAAGTGGAAAAGTTTCACACTACTCTGACTGAAATAATGAGGTATCAAAGAATAATGGAGGGCACCGTAATTTTGAGGAGCTATTAGAAAGAGCGATTGCTGAATATAACCACTCAATACACTCGGTGACAAAAAGGAAACCAGTTGACTTATTCTTCGGACGATCGGTCCATTTTTCACCAGAAGACATGGAACGAACTAGGCAAACTAACATAGAAAGACTTACCAAGAAACAAAAACAGGACTTGGAACATCATAATAGGGACAGAACTGACTTTGAACCATACTTAGCAGGGCAAGTAGAATTTGTAAAAAGAAATAAACGACTAGGAACAAAACTTTCAAAGCCATATTCGAAGGAAATAGTAGCTGAGGATAGAAATAGTACAGTTCTGACAGAGAAAGGACAGATTATACACAAAAGTAGAATACGTAATTAAACATAATGAAAATTGATTTTTTACAGACTACTCATACCACTTAACTATGCGGACGTACAAATCCTGGATTATTCTAATTCTCAACTAATCACAGTGGAAAAATCCGTTGCAAGAATACAGACAGAAAATTTCAAAATTATTCACGAAGTGGACCTCGATAGATATAATCACATTATAGACAACATAGAACATTTGGCGAAAACCCCGGATTTCGAAAATAATCCACACTACCCGTTCATATCCCTATTAATATCTCAGATTAAAACCCATTTAAGCAATTTGCAAATTCAAAAAAGGAAAAGATCTTTGGATTTCCTAGGAAGTGCATGGAAATGGTTAGCAGGTAGTCCTGATCACCATGACCATGAAATAGTTTTAAACAAATTAAATAATGTCTTGGAAAAGAATAACAATCAACTTTTGATGAATAAGCTAACAATAGAAAAAGTTAATGAAAGACCGAATATAACCAATAAAATTTCAAAAGTAATGGAAAATGATGAACACACAAAGAATGACCTTATTTTAAAATTAAAGTTTAAGCTAGAAGTAATCAAAGAAGAAGTTGTAAACATAGCTTACGCCATACATTGGGCAAAAGCTAATATAATGATTTGCGAAAAAGAAATATATGGAATTAAAAATAATTGGAAAATTATAATAATTTATAAATATGTTTAAGTAATCATATAATAGATTTAAGTACTGATACTTGCATTAGCAATCTACTTAAAAGGCGTACACCAAACTGCACTGTGGTAAATAACCAACACATCCCAACAATAGAGGAAATTACACCCGGCATACTATTCCTGAATAGATTCAATGGAGACATTACAATTGGAAATGAAACAACCCTACTAAATGGAACATTTTTGGTACATTTCAGCAACATTACTATTGAGATTCAAGGTGAAACCTATCGCAATGAAGGAAAAATAACAAGTATACCGTTACCGGCAATACTTCAGCCACTATCCAAATCTAATACCGTTGAAGAAATACTTTCCCTACAAATGCTACACCAATTAAACGCTAATAGCACTAAGCACATTAGTAGTTTGGAGAAGGAAGACAAAATAAAATACGGTATCAGCCTATCAGTTACCATAATGCTGATAATTGTTATAATAGCTATTATAAAATTTATTTCCACTACAAGGAATAAAAAATCAATCCAACTGACACCAGCAGCGACAGAAGGGTTAAACCAACTATTTAACAAAACAACTTCGTCAAACGAGGACGTTTGAAATCTACGAAGGGAGAAGTTAACACATTAAATATTTTCACATTAATTTCCGTAACACATAAAATATTTTCACATTAAATTCTGTTTTGCTGCATACGTCTAATATTTCAACCCCAACATTATAAACAATTCCGTCTTGTCCGTCTTGCTGACGTTGCACACGCGCCACCAAAAAATTTTGCAACTCGTGGGAAAACGTTGTCAACAATTTCAGTGCATAGGAAAACAAGTTCCGTTTAAGAAATACAATTTTGTAATCTTCTGTCTTAAGTTGATAATTAATAAATAAAGAGCTTAAGCTCCCATAAAAAAAAATAAATATATATATATATATATATATGTATATATATATGTGCTCGGCGCATGTTGCGGGGACGGGTTTTCGTTCCACGAGTTACTATGAAGACATTTTGTTACTTTGGGGACTGTCCTTAAACTTTTCGTTATTCCACTGTTTACACTGAAGACATTTTACTGGATACAGCGCATATTAAAGGGACTTTTTTGGCTGTATATACAGATGTCTTCAATATATATATATATATGCATTACATATACTTTGAAGACATCTGTATAGACAGCCAAAAAAGTCTCTATAATATGCGCTGTATCCAGTAAAATGTCTTTAGTGTATACAGTAGATTAATTAAAAGTTTGAGGACGGTCCCCAAAGTAACAAAATGACTTCATAGTAACTTGAGGAACGAAAAACCGTTTTCGTTCCACAAGTTACTATGAAGACATTTTGTTACTTTGGGGACTGTCCTTAAACTTTTCGTTATTCTAGTGTTTACTCTGAAGACATTTTACTGGACACAGCGCATTTTATAGGGACTTTTTTGGCTGTATATACAGATGTCTTCAAAGTATGGGAAATGCATATATATATATATATATATATATATATATATATATATATATATATATATATATATATATATATATATAAAGTATGGGAAATGCATATATATATATATATATATATATATATATATATATATATATATATATATATATATATTCATTGCGCATACTTTGAAGACATCTGTATATACAGGCAAAAAAGTCCCTATAATATGCGCTGAATCCAGTAAAATGTCCTCAGTGTAAACAGTAGAATAACAAAAAGTTTAAGGACAGTCCCCAAAGTAACAAAATGTCTTCATAGTAACTTGTGGAACGAAAACCCGTCCCCGAAACATGTGCTGTGCACATATATATATATATATATATAATATATATATATATGCATTGCCCATACTTTGAAGACATCTGTATATACAGCCAAAAAAGTCCCTATAAAATGTCTTCAAAGTAAACACTAGACCATTGGCTCGGCTTATGTATGGGGGTGTTACGTAGGTTTCTATTCTTAGTTCGTTTTCTAACATGAATTTTATTGAACGAGAACTCAGCGATGGCTCATTATCTATTACCAACCTTTTTGGTACGCCAAAAGCATTTGTAGTGATCTCAGCGATCTTCGTATGTCCTCTACAGAACGGCTCTTGAGTATCTTAGCCTGTGCATATTTTGAAAATTTGTCAAATGCTGTCAAATAAATGTCAATGTGTAACATCTCTCCTGCGCGTGTTGGCAGTGGTGTCTAGGTCAGTTTAGGTTTGTTCGGATGTCGTTCGTATTTGTTTTCCTTGCATGTTGTGCAATTCCGAGTTATTCGTTTAATTTTACCTGTCATTCCGGGGAAATAATACTTTGCGAGTATTTGGGCTTTATTTTCTATTGCATTTCTATGTGCCCTACAGTGAGCCTCCAATATAATTTCTTTCTGTTGCTGTTCATTAGTTATGTCCTCTACAATTGTTTGTGTGTACCTAGTTTTATAGTTTCGAAAATGTTCTGGATATAAATTTTGTATTATTCCCATGATTCCTTCTTCTGTGCAAATTCCGTTCATTACAGAAGGATTTAGTCTCCTTTTCAGATGTATTAAATTTTCTCTATTGAATTCCGGTTCGGTAATGGTATGACGATGGACTGTAGGAAAAATAATTTGAAATTGATAACTTGATATATCTCCAATTTTTAGAAACATTTGATTAATAAAAACGTTGATTGGGCTTTTTACGCAGGACACAAGATCCTCGCTGCAGTTCCCGTTAAATTAATAATTTGTGTAGGCATTCTTGAAAGAGCGTCGGCTACAACATTTGTTTTACCCGGCTGATAATTTAATTCATAGTTATATTCCTCAAGTATGGTTTTCCATCTTTTCATTTTGTTATTGTGGTTCTTGTGGTAATGCAAATGTGAGTGGTTGGTGGTCTGTGGTTATTTTTACCTTTTTCGAGCAATACAGATAATTGCGTAGGGAGGTTAGTGCCCAGATTATTGCCAACATTTCCTTTTCGTTTGTGGCATAGGCTTCCTCTGTTCGTGACAGTGTTCTTGAAATGAAAGTAATGGGTTTTTTATTTTGGGAAAGGACTGCACCTATGGCATGGTTTGAGGCATCCGGAGATGAGAAAGTACCACATCGTCTGAGATCAGGATGTTTTTTATCTTCTCAAATGCTTCTATCCCTCCTGATCACCCTTAATGTTGGTGGTATAGGTTAACCTTTCATTTGGGTCTGTAAACACGTTAGAACATTCTTCAACAATCTCATAAAGTTTATTCTGTAAGGTGGGATAGTCTCGACTCAATATTGTTGACCGATTGAGATGTTTTTGTTTCAATGGGACTCTTATAGCGTTGTTTATAGTCATAAAATTTTTATCAGTATGAATAATCGCCTTGATTTCTCTCAATGTGTCATTTCCAATTATTCCATGGAATGTTTCCAAGGTTGGAAGGATGTAAAATTTTAGCTTTCGTGTATCTGAACCGAAAATGTCTACGAATGTATGATGTGTTATTTCTATTGTTTCGGCAACTGTATTTATATGGAAAAGTTTATCATTTAAAATAGGATTACAAATTCGAGTGGATTGGATATAATTTTTATTTGATCCGGTATCAATTAAAAATTCTAGTGTGTCCTCAACCTTTTTAAGTTCGAAGTATGGGAGTGAAGACGGGACTAGTCTAAAAAATAAACGCTGTCTATTTCATTTCCGTCATCAGAGACGGGATTCGTATCTTCTAATTTTTCTGGGTTATCAAGTGGATAACAGGGGTCATAATAATTATCTCGGTCATAGTACTGGGCATCATGTTGGTAATCTTTATTAAAATATTAAAATTCATGAGATGGTTTTGTTGTATCTGCTTTATGTTATCAAGCGGATAACACGAATTATAATATTTGTTCGGCCAAAAAACTACAGATCAAATTTTATTAGTATTATTATATTTCGCATAGTCAAACTCAAATGAACTCATTTGTAAATATTCAAATCTTATTGTTATACGTTTATGAATTTTTCCAATTTAACAATACATTCATTTAAATATATTTTTGTTCAATTTATGGTTACTAAAACTTGAACACGTATTCATGTATTTATATTCCTAACCCTTAACTGTATTTGTAACTATTTCTATTGCTGAATTTCTAACGTTTCTAATTTCGATTTTTGTTTCTTTTTTTTTTAACTATAAAACCCTTTGTACATAAGCATTTTGGGGAAGAATAAAGAATTCAACATCAAAGGTTACGGTGTTTAATTTGAAAGGTCTCTTCTTCGTCGTTGAAGTACAAAAAAAAGGAACCTGTTTGTTAAAATTTTCGGTGTACATAAATTTTGGCGACCGTGACAGGACACTTATAAATAATTAAATAGTTTAAAAGTGTTTTTAATTAAATTCTATTTAGTTAAATTAAATTTGAAAGTTAAATTAAATAACATTGTGAAAATTTAATATAAATAAAATTTAAATTCTGAAACAAAAAAATATCAAAAAAAAATATCAAACATTTAAAGAATTAAATTAGTGGCATGAAAAACTTCATCATAAATATAACGACCTTCAAATCAACACAATCATCCACCTGTACCAACTTTCATCAAACTTCATCGTCATCATAGTCAATCATCATTATCATCGTCAACTGTATTGCTAGCCACCAAACCTCTCTGCCGTTTTATCTACATCAACGTCGGCATCGCTTGGTAACATCACAACAACATACCAGCAGCAAGCAGACCTAACATTTGGAATGTGTTCTTGGTATGTGTTTTACTCTTAATTTTTCTTTGATTTGCACATCACTCTCACACACGCATTCATCGATCTCATTTGGTTTGTTCACAAACCATCAGTGTTGGGCATTACAGGGAATTCACGTAGTACTTCATTTCCCTAGTACTTTTTTTTATAAAATTGGACTTTTAATTATTCGTCGAGCGCACTTAATTGCCTACAAAACATCAGTGTTGGGCACTAAAAGGGAATTCACGTGGTACTTTTTTTTTTTCCTTAGTACTTCTTTATTAAATTTGTACATTAAAATATTCATTGCCTAAAACATCAAAAAAAAGGATGCCAAACGAAAAAGTGGAATCTGAAAACCTCGCTTCATTGAGGGTACAAAGATCTACAATGAAACGGAATATTACGCAAGTGAAGGCAAAAATAGAAAAGGATGGTGCTTCGTCAGATTATACCATACTGGAATGCCGATTGCAGATTCTTGAATCATATTTCAAGCAAATTTGCTACATTCAATCCCAAATTGAAAAACAAGATCCAGCTGATACAAACCGATCGGATCTGGAAGAGCTTTTTATAACTGCCAAGGCGGCTATAATTAGTCTTATGAATAATAAGCGTAGACACAGCGACGTTGAACAAAGCTTTTTGAATGTAACAAATACACCATTTTCGCATCACAATCGTTTGCCACAACTAAAATTACCGAAATTCGATGGAAAATATTCGGAATATTCACGATTTATCAGTTCATTTAATACCTTGGTAAATGAAGATTCAAATATTCCTATTATTGATAAATTTAATTATCTATTAAATTGTTTATCCGGTCAAGCATTGGCAGTTATTGAGCCGTTTCAAGTGGTTGAGTCAAACTACAAATTGGCTTTGGACCGTTTAAAGGAAAGATTTGACAACAAACCTTTAATTTTTATCGAAAACGTCAATTCTTTATTTTCTATTGTTCCTATTAACGAACCTAATGCTACGTCTTTGCGTTCAATTATTGATACTGTTGCCAGTCTTCGTGGTTCTCTTCTTTCATTGGGATCAGAGCTTGATGTTATGAACGCAATGATAATTCACATCGTACTTTCAAAAATAGACTCTGAATCAAAAAGGGTTTATGATGAAAAACAAGATTTCAAGGCTCTGCCTTCCTGGAATGATTGTTATTCCATTCTTAATCGTCGCTGCCAATTTCTCGAAAGTCGAACTGCTGAAAGAGACTCTTATCAACAACGTAATTCGAAATCCAAGCCTAATGCCAGACGTCCAAATTCATCGTTCTTAATTTCAACTACCTTTTGTGAATATTGCAAAAATAATAAACATTTTATCGGTTCTTGCCCTACATACTTAGCTTTACCTGTACCTCGTCGTTTTGAATTTGTTAAAAGCTCAAGCCTTTGCATTAATTGCCTTCAAAAGGGACATATGGTGTCAAAATGTCCTTCAAACTTTCGATGCCGTACTTGTCGTATTTCACACCACACAACTTTACACAATTCCAACTCATCGCTACCAAATGATTCTAAAACTACATCTGATCACAACAATTCATCTTTTAATCAATCGCAATCTCATCGTGCATCGAAAAATCAACATTTGTCATCGGATTCATCGTTTCAACAACCTTCTACTTCATCATTTCTTCAATCTTCGTTTTCGTCTAAACCTTTTGTACCACAACAGCCGTCACCGTTAAATCCATCAACTAGTTCTGCTGCCATTCATTTAACTACACATTCATCGTTTCTTACTCGAAATAGTCATATGAATCTCTTACCTACAGCCGTCGTTTTGATCAAAGATTATTATGGTAATTATCAACCTATTCGTGCGTTGTTAGACTCTTGTTCAGAACTAAATTTAATAACTCAAGATGCTGTAAGTCGCCTTCGATTAAAGCAAACAAGATCTGAGCAAGAAATCGCTGCAGTTGAAGATATTCGTTCTCACCTCAAGTTCGTAGTTTCTGCCACTATACAGTCTCGAACAACTGAATTTGAATGGACTTCTAATTTTTTCGTGACCAAATCAATTTCGTCTCAACATCCAGCAGAACGTATCGAAACAGCCGATTGGAGCATTCCAAATGACCTCCAGATGGCAGATCCACAGTTTTATAGACCTCAGCGAATCGATCTTTTGATAAGTTCTGAAATTTTCTTCGATCTTTTACAAGCTGGTAAAATATCTCTCGGACATAATCTACCTTGTATAATAAATACGTCACTCGGTTGGATTGTCGGGGGCAAGGTAAATATTCATCAACAACATCGTTCTCTAACGTGCAATGTTATCACAAAACCTCAAGATTTAGATAACCTGTTAAAATCTTTTTGGGAAATTGAAGAATTTGCAAATTCCAAACCTCCAAGAACGGAAGAAGAAGATCTTTGTGAGCAGCATTTCGTAAAAAACACTATTTTTAATTCATCTGGAAGGGTTCAGGTACGTTTGCCATTCAAATCTAATATTAATAAACTTGGTAATTCCTTTGACACTGCCCGTCGACGTTTTTTGTTTCTTGAAAAGCGACTCTTAAAAGATGACAATTTAAGAAAAATGTATATTGATTTCATGAACGAATATATTAGTCTTGGCCATATGTCACCTGCTTCTTTTGATAAACTCAACTCTCCGCATTACATAATCCCACACCATTGTATTCTTCGTCCTCAAAGCTCTTCAACAAAACTCAGAGTTGTTTTCGATGCATCTTGCCGCACATCTACCAACATTTCGCTCAATGAAACGTTAATGGTCGGTCCTACTATACAACAGGATTTAATAACAACAATTTTTTCTTTTCGACTTAACAAATTTGCATTATCGGCCGATATCTGTAAAATGTATCGTCAATTCTTGGTGGACAAAAAAGACCAAAACTTTCAGCTTATTTTATGGAGAAGCAACGTCAACAATCCTATAAGTTTATACCATTTAAACACTGTGACTTATGGTACTTCATCCGCTCCATTTCTCGCCGTTAGAAGTTTATTTTTTATTGCTGATTTTTACAAGGAGGTGTGTCCTATCGGATCTGAAGTTCTGAAACAGGATCTTTATGTTGATGATCTTCTCACGGGGGCAGATGACATTTTAGAACTTTCCACGAAAAAATCTGAAATAATTAAAATTTTAGGAAAGGCTGGCTTAGAATTGAGCAAGTGGAATTCAAATTTTCCAGAATTAGCGCACTCCACTGATGAAATTCTGTTAAAAACAAATGATGAAAATATTACTAAAACTCTTGGAATGGCTTGGAAACCAAAGGAAGATGTTTTCTGCTTTCGTTTCGATTTACCAATGGTGGAAGTTCCCACTAAACGAACAGTTTTATCAGCTGTTGCAAAAATCTTTGATGTTCTCGGTTTACTAAGTCCAATTATCATATCTTGTAAAATTTTAATTCAAGAAATGTGGAAACAACAAATGGATTGGGATATGCCCGTAAATGAACGTTTATTGAGTCGTTGGCGACAAATTGAACAAAGTTTTTCATACATAAATAAAATTGAGGTTCCAAGATTTGTAGGTGTTTCTCCAGAAATAAAATTTGATATTCATGGGTTTGCTGACGCCTCCCAATTAGCTTATGGATGCTGTTTTTACGTTTCAGTGCTTCAAAATAACGAATGTAAGTCAACTTTGCTCATTTCAAAATCAAAAGTGGCTCCAGTTGTGCAACAATCTTTGCCTCGTTTGGAGCTTTGTGCTGCTTTATTGCTAAGTCGAACTTGGGAAAAAATTAAACACAAATTTAATCGTTATACTTATCGTATATTTTTTTGGTCTGATTCGAAGATCGTTTTGAATTGGCTCAGTAATCACTCATCGTCTTACGTTTGTTTCGTCGCAAATCGAGTTTCGGAAATTCAAAATCTAACTCATAATATACCTTGGAGGCACGTGCCTTCTAAACAAAATCCTGCAGATGTGGTTTCGAGAGGCTGTCTAGCAAATGAATTAACATCAACTATTTGGTTTAGTGGTCCAGAATTTATTAAGAAAGATGCGGGCGAGTGGCCTAAAATTAACAACGAAATCCTTGATCTACCTCAAACTGAAATGAGAAAATCAGTTTTCACCACAACTATTGTCGTCGAAACTATTATTCATGAAATCATTCATCGTCAATCTTCGTATCTACGCATTCTTCATATCATTGCATACATTCATCGCTTTCTCGACAAATCAAATCGTAATTCTGTTATATCATCGGAAGAACTGAAATCATCATTTTGGAGAATTGTGTATATTATTCAACAAACTTCATTCAAAGATGAAATTGATCTGCTCAACAAGAAAGAGTTTTTAAAGCCAAGTCTTCAAAAATTGTCACCGTTTCTCGACCAAGTACGATGCTGCAATTCAACTTTAATCGTCGTTAGAGTTGGTGGTCGGCTAGCAAATTCAGATTTACCGTACAACACTAAATTTCCTGCAATTTTACCAAACCATCGCTTCATTCAACTTTTCGTCGAACACCTTCATCGTAAACATCTACATGCTGGCCCAAAGGCACTCATCGGTATTCTTCGGCAACAAATTTGGGCAATCAACGCTAGAGACATCGTAAGAAAAGTGGTGCGTAATTGCGTACACTGCTTCAAATATAAACCAAAACTTCTGCAACAAATTATGGGTGATCTTCCTGCCGATCGATTAAAAGTTCAACGTCCCTTTTTTGTCACTGGTGTAGACTTCTGTGGTCCATTTTACACATCTTATCGTATTCGAGGAAAACCACCATATAAAACATACGTAGCTATATTCGTTTGTTTTTCGTCTAAAGCAATTCACATTGAACTTGTTTCGGATCTATCTACTAATAATTTTCTTCTTTGTCTTAAAAGATTTATAGGTCGTCGTGGAATACCCCAAACGCTCTATTGTGATAACGCTACGAATTTTGTTGGTGCCAACACAAAACTAAAAGAGTTTAAACAACGGTTTTTTGATGAAGCCAACATTAAAAATATGATGCAATATAGTTCAGTAACCGGTTTCAAATTTTTCTTCATTCCTCCTCGTTCTCCCCATTTTGGTGGCCTTTGGGAGTCGGCCGTCAAGTCAACAAAAACTCTTCTGATAAAAAACATGTCAAAGGCTGGTGTTACGTACGAAGAACTGCAAACAGTACTCATTGAAGTCGAAGCCATTTTGAATTCTCGACCATTAGCTCCTCGATCTGATGACCCAAATGATGGCGAAGCTTTGACACCTGCACATTTGCTAATTGGTTCGTCGTTAATGGCATTACCAGATGAAAAGCTAGACAACTGCAAAGATGTCAATTATCTGAAGCGTTATCAACTAGTCACCTTTTTAAAACAACAATTTTGGCAACATTGGGTTCGTGATTATGTTTTAAGTTTGCAACAAAAGGCTAAATGGTTTAAGTCTTCAACAAATCTCAAAGAAGGTTCACTAGTCATCGTACACGAAGACAACATCCCTCCTCAGCAATGGATTCTCGCCCGTGTCATCAATGTCATTCCCGGCCGTGATAGCAAAGTCAGAGTCGTGGATGTGCAAACAAAAAAAGGCATTTTTCGAAGGTCTATTCATAAACTTGCACCTTTACCTAGTGATGAAAGTGATTGAAAGTATCTTTCAATGGGGGCAGTATGTTCGGCCAAAAAACTACAGATCAAATTTTATTAGTATTATTATATTTCGCATAGTCAAACTCAAATGAACTCATTTGTAAATATTCAAATCTTATTGTTATACGTTTATGAATTTTTCCAATTTAACAATACATTCATTTAAATATATTTTTGTTCAATTTATGGTTACTAAAACTTGAACACGTATTCATGTATTTATATTCCTAACCCTTAACTGTATTTGTAACTATTTCTATTGCTGAATTTCTAACGTTTCTAATTTCGATTTTTGTTTCTTTTTTTTTTAACTATAAAACCCTTTGTACATAAGCATTTTGGGGAAGAATAAAGAATTCAACATCAAAGGTTACGGTGTTTAATTTGAAAGGTCTCTTCTTCGTCGTTGAAGTACAAAAAAAAGGAACCTGTTTGTTAAAATTTTCGGTGTACAATATTCGTATTGGTCATAGTATTGACCATCATATTGAGCATCGTTATTGGTGTTCATGAAATAATTTCGTTGCAACTTAGGAGGAATACCACTAGAGGTTGCGTGTGGGCGTTTCTGGGCAAATTGATCATTTCTTTGGAAATTTTGATAATTCGCGTTCTTTGATCTTATTGATCGGTCGACTTCCATAGGTTGAGGGGTTTCGGTGGAAAATTTTGCCTATTATTAAACCCTGTTTATTTTGTATATTTTGAAAGTGTGGCTTGGGTGGATATTGTTTAAAATGGGGTGGCATGTGAGCCAACTCTGGATAAAATACTGGCCTTGAAAAATGATGTGGCTGCTGCATTACTGGTGGGGGTTTATGAATGTTACCACGCGAATGATTATGAGCATAACTTGCTTTGAAGTGCATATTGTCCAGTTTCTGGCACAAATTGAGTGCCTGTGGTAGTGAAGTTGGTTCCCTAATGCTTAGTAGTCTAGGTAGGTCGCCGTTCAGGCCTCTTACGAACTTATCGAGAGCCTTTTCTCCATAAGAATTTATCAAGGCACCTTTCGCCTCTTCTGAAATATCCAAACACGATACTTTATCCAGAAGCAATGACAGGTGTTCATAGACTTTTTTGTAGAATTCTGTTATTGGCGTGTTTTTTGGAGCAGGGTGGACATCTGGTATTCTAATGTACCGATATCCCTTTTGTCTGCATAGTGCATCATTAGCACTGTTTTGATTTTATTCCAATTAAGTGGGGTTCTATAAGATTCCAGAGCAGTGTCTGCTTCACCTTATGTCTAACCGTATGTAATATTGCATAATGTTTTGGACTACCCTCTATGGACTTAAATATTTCAAATATTCGATCCACGTACTTTCGCCATGAATTGAAGTCGCCACTTTCACCATTAAATTCTCTAAGGAAATTAACTATATCGGGAATCTTATCTACATCACGAATGGATCCCCCTGGGAAATTATCATTGTTATCTCCTGCCTCAAATTCTTTAAAAGGATTTAGAATTTCTTGAGCTTTTGCCGAAATAATCTTTTCCAAGTCAGCACAATTTATAATAATTGTGCCCTGATTCCTTGCTGCTGCAGCGCTTGTGCCTGCGGCAGACGCACTAGGACTATTTGTCGAAATTGACAGTCTATATATATGTGCACAGCATATGTTGCGGGGACGGGTTTTCGTTCCACAAGTTACTATGAAGACATTTTGTTACTTTGGGGACAGTCCTTAAACTTTTCGTTATTCTAGTGTTTACTCTGAAGACATATATGTGCACAGCATATGTTGCGTGGACGGGTTTTCGTTCCACAAGTTACTATGAAGACATTTTGTTACTTTGGGGACAGTCCTTAAACTTTTCGTTATTCTAGTGTTTACTCTGAAGACATTTTACTGGACACAGCGCATTTTATAGGGACTTTTTTGACTGTATATACAGATGTCTTCAAAGTATGGGCAATGCATATATATATATATATATATATATATATATATATATATATATATATATATATATATATATATACATATATATATATGTGCACGGTGCATATATATATATGTGCACGGTGCATGTTGTGGGGACGGTTTTTCGTTCCACAAGTTACTATGAAGACATTTTGCTACTTTGGGGACTGTCCTTAAACTTTTCGTTATTCTACTGTTTACACTGAAGACATTTTACTGAATACAGCGCATTTTATAGGGACTTTTTTGGGCAATGAATATATATATATAATTATGTCTAAATTCACAAATTTAGACAAACAATTATTTAATTATAAAATTTGTATATTTCTTTAAGTACCAAAATGGTACACTTATATTTGTATAAAATTAAATTATCCATATTGAATCATATCTAAATTAATGAACTAACATTGCTAAACTATTTTCTATTGTGAATTATATTGAAAAAAGGAAAAAAAAACATAGAACTTTATCTAAACTTTTTTTTGCGCCAAAACATAAAGTCAAAATGAAGTTACTTTGTACCTAAATTTATTATAATCGTACACTTGCATTGTAACCACCAACGAACACGGTGAGCTTAATAAATACTTTTATAATTCACTACAAACCGCTAATACTTCCTTTTCATTTCTCTCTCTCTCTCTACTTCTCATCCCAACTTCTAACTCCTTTTATAATTGTCTCTGGCTAAGAGAAATTATAAAAAACATTAGAATAAAAAGGGTTAATGGTGTCATCACTATTTAGGTACCCGCTGCTCTATACAGTCCACCTTTGCTCCACGTCATCTCCATCGCCTAAATAGCAGCATAACCCCAGTAAACCCCTTTTACATGGTCCATTCGAACCGTCAGGAAACAGTTCATCGTCAAGAAAAAGCACCACATCGACATTACTAGAAGAGAGTTGCAGATTCACCATAGAATGAGGTAAAGTAAATTGCCCTCTATATTTACATAAATTAGTTTATTCGGTCGAGGAAACAAGTATACAAAAAGCAGACGGACGGGTCGCTATTAAATATAAAAAAAAAAGTTGAAAAGTGAGGAGAAAAAAATAAGAAATATAAAAAGAACAAATACGGAAAACTAAACATAAACATAAAATACGAAAAAAACTAAAATAAACATAAGAAAAGTTATATTAAGTGGGAAAAAATTAATAAGGAAAAAGTGCGGTACGAAAAACCAAAAAGAAAAAGCCAAAAAATTGAAAACAAAATTCGGAAAGTGCGGTACGAAAAACCAAAAAGAAAAAGCCGAAAAATTGAAAAACAAAAGTAAAAATCGGAAAGTGCGGTACAGAAAACTAATTTAGGCAAATTGAGAAATTTTGGAAAAAAAAACATATTAAAATAACAAAATTTTAATTGAAACAGGTCGGGAAATTTTTTTTTTTTTTGCAAGAAAAGCAACAACATACAAGTGTAAAATCCCGTTAATTTTTCTTAAACGCAAAAAAATTATAGAATTTGCCAGATTTCATAATTTCGTCAAAGTTCCCGTTAATTTTCCAAAAATCAAAACAAAAAAAAAAAAAAAACGTTAATTACAGAATTTAACAAAAATTTGCAACATTTCATATTTTGCCAAAATTCCCGTTAATTTTCAGAAATCCAAAAATTTGCCAAATTTCATATTTTGCCAACAAAAATATACCGTTTCTTTTTAACATAATAAATTTGTTTGTGTTTTGCATTTTGCTAATAAACGGTGGTTGCAGAAAACAGAAAAATATATAAAAACAAAAAAAAAAAACAGTTGTACACACGTACATACAGTGGTTGTCAGCTTATTTGATGCAAGTGAAAAAAGAAGTTAATACTTCAATTATCTGCTAAACTAAATGAGATATTTACAAAAATTAAAAGCCATTTTTTATTTCAGAATATGTGTTTTTAAATTATGTAATTCATTTATTTCACATTTTGTTATTTTGAAAAAAATTATAAGGAAAACAAAAAAAATAGTATTTTCAAATTGAGCAGCTTATTTGATGCAGTATAAAAACCATTTAAAAGATAACAAAATAGCTAATTATTTGTAAGATTTTAATATTTGGTGTGGTAACCCTTTTGAGCCACAACATCCGACAATCTTTTTGGCATCGATTCAACAAGTTTTAGTGTGGTTTCTGGCGTTATTTTGTTCCACTCATCCATTAAAGCTTTCTTGAGACCTTCTTTGCTAGAAATGTTGTGTCTTCTAATGTTGGTTTCCAACAGTGCCCATAAATTTTCGATGACATTCAAGTCGGGTGACTGCGCCGGTGGTTCCATCACATGCGGGCAGTTCCATATGAGCCAGGTCTGAACCACACCAGACTTGTGCTTGGGGTCATTGTCCTGATAAAACCGGAAGTTGCGCCTTAGGTTCAGTTTTTCTGCACTTTGCAGCAAATTTTCTTTCAGGACATTAAGGTACATAGTTTTGTCCATATTTCCTTCTATGAACACCAAATTTCCTACACCAGTTGCTGCCATGCAAGCCCATACCATGACACCTCCACCACCGTGTTTTACTGTTGCACGCAAATTCTTAAGCTGAAGCTGTGTATTGGGCTTTCGCCACACGTAGGACCTTCCATCCGAACCAAATATATTAAATTTGGATTCATCTGAAAAAATTACAGTTTTCCAGAAGTCCAAGTCCTTTGAGATATGGTTTTGTGCGAAGTTTAGCCGGCTGATCTGATTTTTTTGATTTATGAAGGGCTTTTGAAGTGGAACTCGACCATGAAAATCATGGGAACGCAAGAGACGTCGAATTGTTGACGCACTACACGTCTTGCCAAGAGAATTCTGAACCTCATTTGCTAATTGTTGAGCTGATAACTTTGGGTTTTCCTGGACTTTTCTGATAATCCATCGTTCATCGTACGGTGTAAAAATTTTATTTGGCGCTTTTCTGCCCTTGTTTTTTACCCTATTCTCTCGCAAAAATCTTTCAATTATATGCTGGACTGTTGATGCTGCCAAATTAACCATTTCAGCTATTTTACGTTGTGATTGGCCATTTTTGAAGTGATGAATGACCAATTCTCGTTGTTCAATACTTATGCGCCAGCCCATCTTTAAATTATTTCGCCACTACCGCTTAACTTGCCTGATCAGACTAAAAACTATGCAATATCTATTACAATGAACCTGCACAAGAGACATAAAAAAAATATGTGAACGAACTCTTAAAATAACGGGAGATATCCTGTTAGAAGTTGACTGCATCAAATAAGCTGCTCAATTTTTTATCTCACTTATTTTTGTTTTTGTTATTTTTTTTTGTAGAATGACAAAGAATATGAAATGAGTAGATGGCCTAGTGCAAAGTAAACATATTGCTCTATAAAATACAGTTTTTTTATTTCGATATCTCATTTAGTTTTAAGTTATCAGACTTTTATTATTGTTTTCATTACTTGCATCAAATAAGCTGACAACCACTGTATATATGTATACGCAAATTTCGTGGTGAAAATTAGAGATATAAGGAACAAATAAAGTGCATACAAACACTGTTCGGTCGAACAGAATCAAGCTGTTCAACTTTAACACAACAGACAAGATCGTTGCAACTTTATTTTAGCGTATTGTTCAAACCTCGCGTTCGATACGACATAAAGCTATTCAACTTAAAAAACATCGAACAACTTTTCAACATATCGTTTGAAACTCCGTTCAAACATCGCGTTCGATTGAACTTAAGCGTTTCATCTAAATATAATTCAAACGCAACATTCTCTTGTTCTCTAACATTATAACATGTAAGTTAACTATACACATTAACATTTCAACCACGAATTGATAATTTATATTATTTCACACTCATACACGTTGCTACACTAAACGAATAGAAAAAAATAAAACCAAAGTTCATAACTACAATTATTTTGCATAATATTGGTGCTAAAAATTCTATTAAATTGGTCTTTATGTATGGGGCTGCCAATACATTTGTTAAGAAATCGTCAACGGTTGTGGGAAAAAAATCGTCAAAATTCATAAGTTTGAAAATAAAACATCGTCAATATAAAAATTCTTATATTGCAATAAGAAAAATTTATATAAAGACTCAGAGAGAATTAAATAGTAAAATTTTTAAAATCCTTTAAAAAAGGGTTAATAGCTCTGGCATTCTCATTAAAACATATTTGAAAGTTACTATTTTTTTTTTAAATCAATAAAAGTTATCACATATTAAAATTTTGCGAAATTATCCATCGCAAAACGTCACTTAAATTTAATATCAACGTTGTCACTGAAAACAAGAAAAAATCGAACAGAAGATTGTTTAATAAAAGTTAATTATTTTAATAAAACTGTAACTTTATGATTTAAAGTTAAAAAATCGTCAATGGTGGCAGCGCTGTTACATTGGTTTAAAAAAGACAACACATACAGTAAAATTAAAAAAAAAAAAATGTTTGTTTGAAATTCACTCTAATATTCCGGCGCTGGTACACAGAAACAAGTTAGAACCATTAAAAATATTTTTTTTAATTCAAATTCGATTTAAGCAATTTTATTTTTTTTTTTTGGCTGAAAGTTTCGTAAAGTTTATTACAACAAAATAACAAAAAATTGCATTTACAAATTCCACCGCTGGTGCCCTTTTAAGAAATTTTTTACTTTAGTCTGGTACTTTTCAAAAAGAATAAAAAAGTACCAAATCCCCCCAAAAAAAAAAACACCAAAAGAATCTCTTAAATTCCAAATCATCATAATATCATACCAGAGAAGGAAGAAATTAATTGCTGCCAAATTCATTATTAACAAATGGTTGCAGTAATGACATTTTAGAGTAGAGAGCAAAAGGTAATCACCAAGCCTTTTTGTATATTAAAGAAACAATTCATGCAATTTAATCAAAATATCGCAGAAGAACAGATTTCTTTCCCACATTTAATATCCGTATTCGAAACTGAGGATAATATGAATTTAAACCGGAACAATACTATAATCGTATATGTCGATTAAACGGAACTAGCAAAATTTCCTTTCTTAAACTGTCTTGTAATTGTACATTTACATTGTCTCAATTGAACATTTCAGGTTGTCTCGATTGAACATTGGTCAGATTGTCTCAATGAACATTTCAGGTTGTCTCGATTGAAAATTGGTCAGATTGTCTCAATTGAACATTTTTGGAAGGAAAATTAAGATTTCGTTAGCACATTGTCTCAATTGAACATTGGTCAGATTGTCTCAATTGAACATTTCAGGTTGTCTCGATTGAACATTGGTCAGATTGTCTCAATTGAACATTTCAATTGAACATTCATATTGTCTCAATTGAACATTTTCGGAGAGAAAAACTACGATTTACAATAAAATTGTCTCAATTGAACATTTTTGGAAGGAAAATCACAATTTCATCATCAGATTGTCTCAATTGAATTGAGTGTAAGTGAAATATGGAAAAGAAGATCACAATGTCGCCACTCGACGTTTACTTAAATGCCGTAGCATTGTTCAGTTTAGGGTTTAGGATGAAATTGGGTTGTGTGATCAACTTTTACATATTAGACTTGTGTAAGATGAGTGTGTTATGATTGACTTTATGGGTTAGTATACAAGTGGGGGTTAGTAGTTAGACATGGGGTATGATTATTTGGATGGTAAAACTACGACTTTCGTTATAGGTCGAGTTAAGCTTCCTGTCGCGGTGCGCAAGTCGACTACTCTCGTGCGCTTATCAGGACCAGGGTAGACTTTGATCACACGTCCAAGTAACCATTCATTAGGGGGTAAGTTGTCCTGTCTAATAACTACAATATCGTCAACTTCAATTTGACGTTGAGGGTTCTTCCATTTGTATCTCTTGTGGAGCTCTTTTAGGTATTCATCCTTCCATCTTCTGCAGAAGTAATGGTGTTGAATCCTGAGTTTCTGCCATCTATTCGCCAGAGTGATGTTTCCATCACTTAAGTCTGGTTCAGCAGGGGTTAATAGGGGTGAACCAATCAGAAAATGACCTGGGGTTAAAGGGTTAAGATCCTGAGGGTTTTCGGTTGACGGGCTGAGGGGTCTTGAGTTTAAACATCCTTCGATTCGAGCGAGAAGGGTAGTTAGCTCCTCAAATGTGTATCGAAGTGTATTCATTTTCTTGAGGTGAGCTTTGAAGCTCTTAACTCCTGCTTCCCACAATCCTCCCATATGTGGAGCTTCCGGTGGAATGAAGTGCCACGTCAAGTTCTGAAAACTGTTCGTTGAAATTACAGATCCTTTTAAGTTCCTCATAAATTCCTGCCGCTCTTTCTTCAACAACTGGTTAGCCCCGACGAAGTTTGTTCCGTTGTCCGAGTAAATAGCGGCAGGGCATCCCCGCCTCGAAAAAAATCGAGCGAAAGCTGCCATAAAAGATGGGGTCGACAGGTCCGACGTTGGTTCTAGATGAATGGCTTTTGTTGCAAAGCACACAAAAACACATACGTACCCCTTGGTTATTCTACACGTGCGACCAGAATAAATTTTGATATCAAACGGTCCAGCAAAATCAATTCCAACATTATAAAAGGGTCGGGTCAATTGGGTTCGTTCTGGAGGTAATGCCGCCATTAATTGAGTTGCGTGACGATTCTTATATCGGGTACAGGGTGAGCATTTGTTAATAACAAAACTTATCAAGTTCTGAAGTTTCGGAATCCAGTATCCTGACCGAATCAGCCTCAGCATAACTTGATTTCCTCCATGTAGGGTTACCAAATGAACGTGTAGGGTGAGTAATTTGGCAAAACAACTTGAGTAGGGTAGTAAAATTGGGTGTCGTTCATCATAAGATAAACAACTCGACCTCGCTAACCGACCGTTCGCACGTATTATACCTTTTGAGTCTAAAAAGGGTGTTAGGGTGAGTAGGTTACTCTTTCTGGGTATTCGGGTTTTATTCATTAAACAATTATACTCCTCTTTAAAGTATTGAGTCTGACATATGATTATCAGTCTATCTCTTGTAGTGATTATTTCCTGTGACTCAAGGGTAATACTCGGGTGATTCAATAAAACGTAAATCCTTTCATTAAACGACATCAGATTACTTCGATTAGGAATAACTTTTTTGTGACGAACTGTGTTTCGTCGGGTAAATGAGACACGATCACAAAATCGATAGACATACGACATGACTCGAAGAGCTTTTGACCATTTAGAAAATCTATTCAGAATGTCTGGGTTATCTGTGTTGTCTGGGTGGGTATTCACAGTAGTAGCAAAAGACTGAATGGGTTTCACTTCAATTTGAGTTGTAAATTTCTGTGTTGTTTGTGGCCATTCCGACGCGGACCCCTTCAACCATGAAGGCCCGTTCCACCAAAGGGAATTTGCTCGCAATTCAACGGGATTGCAACCACGACTAGCAATATCTGCTGGGTTATCAAGAGAAATGACGTGGTTCCAATTTTCAATTCCGACTGTTTCCGAAATAGTAGCCACACGATTCGCGACGAACGTGTGCCAGGTATTGGGATGTTTGTTAAGCCAAGCCAAAACTATAGATGAGTCTGTCCAGAAATACGTCTTATGTTGGGGTAAATTGAGTTGAGCGAGTAAGTTATGTACCATATTTGCCAACAACACAGCGCCACAAAGTTCTAATTTGGGTAACGATAAAACTTTGATGGGTGCAACTCTCGTCTTTGCGAAGAGTAGGGTTACGGAACTAGGTCCGTCTATGGGTGTAACTCGAGCATATAACACTGCTGAGTAAGCTCTCTCAGAAGCATCTGAAAAGCCGTGAAACTCAATTCCAGCTGAGCTTGTGTACCGAATCCATCTAGGAATTCGAATTTTACCAATATTATCATAATATTGTAAAAACTTTTGCCATTTAATTAGGGTGAGGGGTTTTAGACATTCATCCCAAGCTGTGTTATCTTGCCATATCTGCTGCATGATAATTTTAGCAGAAATAACAATTGGTGCCAACCAACCAGCCGGGTCAAAAAGACGCGCAATATCAGATAGAACTGTACGCTTTGTGTATGCTGATTTTCTCTCGATTGTGGGTACATTAAAGAAAAATACATCTTCTTTGGCATTCCATCGGATGCCAAGGGTCTTCGCATTGTTCGACTCAGGCAGTGTAAGCAAGTCGATATCGAGCAAATGGTCTTTGGGTAGCGTATTTAATAGATCAGCAGTATTTGAAATCCATTTCCTTAATGGAAAACCAGCTGAATTCAGCACTGTGATTAACTGTTGTTGAGCTGTTTTAGCGTCTTCAATGGTATGCGCACCCGCTAAAACATCATCAACATACATATTGTCCCTTAAAACTTGAGACGCAATTGGGTGGGTATCTTGAACATCTTTAGCCAGTTCTAGAAGAGTTCGAATTGCTAAATAGGGTGCGCAATTGACGCCAAACGTGACCGTATGAAGTTCATAGTCTTTAATGGGTTCATTCACGCTTTTACGAAACAATATTCGCTGAAAGGGTGTGTGGGTAGAATTCAATAAGATCTGCCGATACATTTTCGTAATGTCGGCATTAAAAACGATCTTATAAAAGCGCCATTTTAAAATTACAACAACTAAATCTTGTTGCAGTGTAGGACCAGTAAATAACGCATCGTTTAAGCTTCTGCCGTTCGATGTTTTGCTCGAAGCATTAAAAACAACTCGAACTTTTGTCGTAATACGATCCATTTTTACGACAGCGTGATGGGGTAAATAATAATTAGTATTTGAAGAAGCATTTGGGTAATATTTAACGGGTTTCATATGACCTAAGTCAATATATTCTTGCAGCGCGTTATCATATTCTTCCTTTAGCTCGGGTTTCTTCATCAGATTCTTCTCGTTCCTTAAATATTGTGCCATCGCTATATGGCGAGAGTTTCCTAACTCCATTTGTGGGGTTCGAAACGGAAGATCTACCTGATAACGGCCATCGGGTAAGCGCAGGGTTGTTTTCGTGTAATGTTCTTCGCAAAAAGAATCTTCGAAAGACTTAATGGGTTTTCTCGGGACTTCTTCAATTTCCCAAAATTTAGTTATACACTTATCAAGAGTACTTGTGTTGAAAAATGATACGACGGTTTGTGTTTCGCGTGATTCATCAACTGGACCTGTCAATATCCATCCGAATTTGGTCTCTTGAGCGATAAGGGTACCAAGAAAACCATTCTTAACGCCTTTTAAGAAGATTTCCGGGTAATATTCGCTGCCGATTAACATGTCGACAGGTCGGCTCGCGTAGAATTTCGGGTCAGCTAACTGAATGTCGCCTATTTTTTTGGTGATATTTGGGTTTATGTCATGGGTGGGTAAATGACTGGAAACTCCTTTCACGACAATTGCTTGCATTGTCATTTTAAAATCTTTTTGGGTGTTAGAAATTAATGTCAAATTGCATAATTTATTTGATTGAGTAGAACCAAGGTCCTCTAGCCCTGCGATTTCAGCAAATATGGGTGTGGTGGGTATTTGCAACTTTCGCCTGAAGTTGTCTGTGATGAAACTGTCATCTGAAGCTGGGTCAATAAGCGCTCTTGCCGGAAACAATTCGCCATTAACCTCAACATTTAGAATCGCTGTTCCCAATAATTTCCTGTTTCTGGTGTAAGATTTATTCGTAGGGGTGACCGTTGCGAAAGACTGCGCCGCATTTCGTGACGTTGACGGTTGAGCTAAATCATTCGCATTATTTCCGGTGTTTTGGGTATTTGAGGCAGGAGTGGGTTTATGCAATAGGGTATTATGGTGATAACCACATTGCCGACACGTAAACGTACTGCGGCAATCCTTAATTGCATGGCCAACAGCCAAGCAATTGTAACAGATTCCGTTCTTTTTAACGAAATCTATTCTCTCGTTTACTCCCAAAGAAGTAAACTTACGACACTCCCTAAGAGTATGATTGCTTCTGCAAAGCATGCAGATGGAACCATCGGGTCCATCGTATTTTGGTGGGTGGGTTGGGGTTGGGTTTGAGACTTTTCGTTCATTTTGAGATTTACCAAAATGTGTCTGCTTTCTGGGTGTGTGGGTTATTGTGAGAAAGGTATTGCCTCTTCTTTCATTTGATCTTGGGTTCTGGGTTGATGTTCTAGTTGGGTTTTGGGTTGGGTTCCTAATTGGGTTTTGGTGTGGGTATTGTGTTGTTAGAGGAGAGATAGCTTTGGCATCAGTCGCGGATTCAAGACCTCTATACTCCGCTGTCAAAAAATTATCTAAATCCTCCCACGATGGGACCACAGTATTGTCTGTGAGGGTTCTCTCGAATATAACGAGAGTTTCTTTGGGTAACTTGGAAGTGCAAATGAATACAATCATCGCATCTCCCCATCTATCCTTCCCATAACCCAATGTTTCTAGTGTCGCTATGCAACTATTTATTGTTCTCTGAAGCCTTCTTATAGCTACTCCGCACTGGACATTTACAATGGGTAAATTCTGTAACTTTCGGAATTGAGCATTCACTTGCATGCGAACGTTCTCATATTCCTTAGTTAATTCTCTCCAGGCGATGTCAAACCCTTCATTCGTCGATGGTGCGTCATCGACTATTGACTTCGCCCCCTTTCGTACTTTTTCCCTAAGGTAGCACAACTTTTCGATGCCACTTTTCCGCTTGTTGTCTATAATAATGGCCTTAAACAAATCTCTAAAAGTGGCCCAATTTTTAAATTCCCCATCAAAAACGGGTATTTCACAGGGTGAGACTCTAATTGAGGTTAAATCCTCTTGGGTGGGTAGGGTGTTTTGACTAACTGAGGCTGCTCCTAAACTTTCAGGAGTTACAGACTTGGTGGCTGCCTCAAGGTCATCTACCAAGGAGTATTTTGCACTTCTATAACGCGCCTTAGCCTCCACATACTCCTGTTCGATGTCGTCGAGATTAACGGTATCCACTTCTTTCGGTTTATCAAGGAGTGGGGACTCCTGTATAACTATGAATCGGGTGCTTATTTTATTCCACAGTTCTTCCAATTCGCCTTGTTGACACCGTATCACCGCAGCTGATTGAGGGTTCTCCCTAAGTCTTTTATACTCCTCATCAAAAGACTTTAAATCTCCCTGGGTCAAAATCAAAAAACCCTTGCACAAAGACCTTAATGTAGTCATATTTATTTGGAAGTTTAGATGTAATTACAATAAATTTAAGGGTGACAAAACTTTTGGGGTAGGGTATAGCCGAAAAAAGGGGTTAAAACGCACTTAGTTTTTAGGGTATGAGGTAAAAAAGTAATAATTTACTTAATCGCTTGGGTTTGTAGGCGAAAACGGGTTAATTTTAAATATTTGTATGGGTTTATGGGTAAAAGAGGGTTAAAATGCGGTTTGCTGTCATAAGCGGGTTAACCGTGGTACAAAATGGGTTAAAAACTCTTTTTTATAATTCAGCGAGTTGTTTTTTGGGTTCTCCGTATAAAAAGGGTTAATTCAGTTTTTACGGTATAAAAAGGGTTAAATAAGGGTTTGCGGTCCCGATAAGGGTTAAAAATTATCTTTATGGGAAAAACCAAGATTTTTCAACCAACGTTGGCAAAGTTCCGAAAAAAGTTTTTCAGGCGACAAAATTTCCTACTGGGTGTTTTTTACACTAACTAATATGCACTACACAAAGTGAACGGCAATATCAGTTGGTCTGGCACAATATTAAAAAACCTGAATTCTAACAATGAAAAGGGTGGGTGGGGGGTTAATAACAGGTTTTTTTAATCAATTTTGTACTGACCGCTGTATAAAATGTGTAAAATTTTATGAAATTATGGGTTTGGAAATTTTTAGTAAGTTGTAAACAATTCAACTTACCGACTTTGCCAGGTTGTAGGGTACTTAATCTCTTGTATATGTATGGGTGTGTGTGTGCTGTCTCTACTTGTTGATTCCCTTTGATGTATTCTTCCCGCTTTATATTTAACTCGGTTTGTTATTATTGTTAATGCACTCTTATTATTTTTATTAAAAAAAAAAACAAATACTTTGGGTATTCAAGTAAAAAACTATGTATACTTATTTTGTTTTGTTTATTAAAAAAAACTCTTTTTTTTTATACACTGTTAATAATTTTAATTATGTATGTATAATATTATTTTATTTAATTTTTAAAAATTCTTAATTATTTAAAATACATTAATTAATTAATGGGGTAAAACAAATAAATGTGCACTTCTTCTTAAAAATTTTTTTGAAATTTTAAACTGTTATTTTGTTTCTCACAGTGTCGTGTAATTTTTTGTTTCTAATGTTTTTGTGCTTTTTGTTTTTATTTTCAAAATCTTTGTAAACTTTGTAAACTGTTTTACACACAATTTTAGCACTTTTATAAATATATATTTTTTAAAACACAAATTTTCACTTTTATTGCTTTTAACTTTTCTAGCTCGTGAACTGTTTTATTTTTCTGTTTTAAAGAAATGTTTTAGGGGTGGGTTTTCAAGTTTTAACTTGTGTGTTTATATTTTGATTATAAAGTTATTAACCACTGTGATAATAAATGTTTGAACTATCACTTTTAACTGTGTCTTTTAACTGTTTTTAATTGATTTTTTTTGTTTTTCGTGGACTGTAATTTTTAACTGTTTGAAATTGTTTCTTTTTTTTTTTTTTTTTTTTTAACTGTTTTTATATAAAGAACTTTCTAGTTCTTTAGCGGGGGTTTTGTTTTTGTTTCCTTATATATTATATATTTTGTAAGGAGCAAAAATCACAATTTTTTTTTTTTTTTTCACTTACCGGTTCGAAGGACCATGTACTAACGGGTTAGAGGGTTTAGGGTTAATTTATAAATTTTATATATTGAATCCTCGTTTAATTTATATAAAACAAGTTGAATGGATTGGTTAGCGGGGGAGGGTTTGACTGGGTTACTTTACTGTGGATTCCAAATAACAAAACATGTAGATTTGGAAAACCTTATTAAATAGAATATTTATTAAAATTCAGAAGCATTTTAGTTTTATAAATTAGTGGTAGTATGGGTTAACACTTCAGGGTTTATTTCTATGAAGGGTTATTTACTAAACAATTGTAATTAACCTTTAGTTTCACGTAGTTTTAGATTGAAAGTTTTGGATTTAAATATACACTTGATTTCGTAATATTTTAGTTATCAATATTTTAAATTTCACTGTGGTTGTTGATTTTTGCTTGAGCTGATGCTGCTGCCTTTGATGAGTTGAAAAAACACACATCCTCCATTTAGCAGACCCGAAGAAGATATACTCTTTTCTTATTTTTGTTCGAACAAGAGACTCGATGTTTTTGCTTTGTTCGAACAATCGATTCTCGATGGCAGGGTTGGGTCTTGTAACTTGTTCACCAAAGTGAACAATTCATATTGTCTCAATTGAACATTTTCGGAGAGAAAAACTACAATTTACAATATAATTGTCTTAATTGAACATTTCAGTTTGTCTCGATTGAACATTTGCTACTTTGTCTCAAGTGAACAGTTGGTGTCTCACTTGAACATATGTTGCCAGATTGTCTCGATTGAACATAATTTTTTGTCTCAAGCGAACATTTTTAAAAAGGAAAACTGCGGTTTTCTTATCATATTTTCTCAATTGAATTTATATTTAATTGAAGATTTTTCGAGGATAGAACGGACATTTTTTCATATAATCTCAAAATTTTAGAAGAAAAGATAAAAATTCAAAGATCATATTGGTGCAGTTTCTTTTCCTATGTAACTTGTTCAAAGGAAAAAGAAAAACAATTTCTTATCTCATTTGGGCCATTATTGAGATTACAAATTACGAATCTCGTCTAGGAACTTGGTCTCGCTTCACACGACTTTTAAAGCACATACTTTCCCTTCACGTATAATCTCAGTTCGGAAAATTATTCAAACAACGTAGATATTTTCGGCGTGTAAATAGATTTTCGGGAAAAAAAAATCAATTGAATTCGGAAATCATGCCCGACACAGGAGATAGCGCTAAGCGCAAACAATCGTTAGTCAATGAAAAATTTGTCTTTGATAGCGACCATTTACTCACATTTTGCAATAACTTCAGTGAAGCGAATATTGAGGACCAAACAGACTTGATTTTAGAAACGAAATTAAGGGATCTCGAAAATAGATGGAACAAATTAGAGGCTTCATACGAAAATCTCATGCTCTCGTCAGCCCCTGAGATTACCAAAGAGTTAAAGGATGGGGCAAAGGAAAATTTCAATGCATGCTCTGAATCCTTTTATACGTGTAGATCTCATATTATTGACTTGCTAAAAATTACAACAGTTGATACTCCTTCCCACAATGTCACTTCACGAATGAGCTTACCGTCCCAAAGCCTTTCAGTCCATAACGTGCGACACAGAAGTTTTCGAAGGCAGTTACGAAGCGTGGCCTTCATTTCGCGATATGTTCACAGCTGTGTACATAAAAGGAACAAATTGCCCTCCCGTAGTAAAGTTATATCATTTACGCAGAAAAACTACTCGTGACGCAGGAGCGATAGTGAAACGCTTCCCGCTGTGTGATGACAGCTTTAATCTTGCTTGGGAAGCACTCAAGTCTCGTTACGAGAATAAGAGGGACTTAGTTGACCGTTTACTAGAAACGCTATTTAATATTCCTGTTGCCACTTCAGAAAACAGTCAGTCGCTTCAAAGAATTCATTCTACTGTTAGTGACGTTTTAAACACTCTCAAAACTTTAGATGTGAAAACGGAACACTGTGATTTCTTCATTGTTTTTCTTGTTCGCTCGAAACTTCCCAATGAAACACTATCCCTTTGGGAGCAATCCCTCAAAAATCACCGAGATTTGATAACATGGCCCCAATTAGAAGAGTTTCTCATAGACAGATACGAGGCTGTCGATAGAATTTCCAGTATGAAAGGTATAAAACACCGAATGAATTTCCCAAGTAGTGGGAGTCTAAAAATCCCTAGTAGTACTCTTAAAACTGATACTCAGACGCATGTTCCACGAGATAAACTCAACATTGGGTGTAAATTATGCAAAGGTGACCACAATTTAAGAATATGCCCCGAATTTAGGAAATGTACTGCTAAAGAAAGAATCGAAATTGTTCAGTCTAACGGAATGTGCATCAATTGTCTTTCACCGGGTCATTACAAGGCTAAGTGTACTAGCCAGAATATTTGCTTTATCTGCAAAGCTCATCATCACACATTACTACATTCCGGTGCCCCCACAAACTCACAAAACCCTTCGAATTTCTCGCGAACTCCAAAAGTCAATTTACAACAATATGAAAATAAATCTCAAAAGAACAGTGAAAAGATCACTGTTACTCCATCTACATCCAAACAAGCTCTAAAGTCTCAAGTCCAAGCTAACATGTCGGTTGGTAGCAGTCACATATTGCTCCGTACAGCCCTGATTCATATTGAACACATGGGTGAGTTTTATAGCGCCAGGGCTTTAATAGATTCAGGTTCACAAAGGACTTTTGTGACTGATAATTTGATGAATAGGCTGCGGCTTCCTACTCGTAGATCCAACTATGAAGTCTATGGCATTTGGGGAAAACCTGGATCTGCCAATAAAGAGTGTGATATAACCATATTTTCGAAAAAAGCAAACTTGAAATTTTCTGTTACTGCAATTTTACTGTCGAACGTAGAAAAATTCGTTCCCCTAACGTCTTTTGAAGTCTCACATTCAAACGACTCAGAAAGCCTCGATCTACCGGATCCAAAATTTAATAAACGCTCGCAAATTGATATCATTCTCGGAAATGATTGTGAAAGACACTTTAGTCTTGAAGGTACAAAGAAGGACATTTGTGGACTGGCCTCTGCCTACAATAAAATATTTGGTTGGGTCCTGAGTGGTCCCATGGACATGCAAGTTGTACAATCCTTTACTACAACGGTAGTAGCTTCAAAAACTGCGGAACTCAACGATCTTCTCAGGAAATTTTGGGAGCAAGAAGAATTGCCCTCAACCGTGCATATTTCAGACGAGGATCAGTATTGCGAAAATTTTTATAGGCGGACCACTACGCGGCAGTCAGATGGAAAATATGTTGTAAGACTTCCCTTCAAAAAGGAATTTCCCGACTCAATATTCCTGGGAGCTTCTCGAATTCTAGCTCTCGGTCAATATTCTCGAATGAAGCAATCACTCTTAAGAGATCCAGGGCTTCAGACCCAATACAACGCAGTTCTGAACGAATACTTAACACTTGACCATATGGAAAAAGCTTCCTTTCGCGAAGTTAGCACTGAGAACAAATACTTTTCATTTTATTTACCACATCACGCCGTAGTTCGCCCTGAACATAAAACAACTAAGGTAAGGGTTGTTTTCAACGCATCTCGAAAAACAAAATCAGGCTTCTCTTTAAATGACGCATTATACACAGGGCCCACGCTTCAACAAGATCTCATGAATGTAATACTTAATTGGCGCAAATATCGCTTTGTTTTTAGTGGCGACATTCAGAAAATGTATCGCCAAATCCTGGTACATTCCGATGATAGACCTTATCAGAGAGTTCTTTTGCAAAAGGAACAGAATGGACCCTTTAGAGATTTTCAGTTAAAAACTGTCACCTTTGGAGTCAACTGTGCTCTATTCCTAGCAATCCGAACGCTACTGCAACTTGCTTCGGACTCTGAATCGCAATATCCCAGAGCGTGCTCAATTTTACGAAAGGAAACCTACGTGGACGACATTTTGTCAGGGGTTCACACGATAGAGGAAGCGCTAAAAGCTCAATCGGAGCTTATTTCAATACTTAAGTCTGCTGGATTTCTCCTAAAAAAGCTGACAGCGAACGATACTCAATTGCTTCCTCATCTCCAAGCAGATGATCTCTATGACTCTAATTTTCTTAGATTTCATGAGTCAAGCGCCACGAAAACGTTAGGGATAAAATGGAACGGCCTAACGGATTCTTTCAGTTATTCTTTTTCTCCAATTTCTCAGGACTCAAGCGTTACTAAACGAACGATTTTATCTGCGGTGGCTAAATTATTCGATCCTGCGGGTTGGATAACCCCTGTTGTCATCAGGCCGAAAATGCTGATGCAACAACTTTGGCTGGAACGTATAGATTGGGATCAGGTAGTAAGTCATGAAACTCTTGAAAAATGGAACTGTCTGCTTTCTGATCTATCTCACGTTGAAAAACTTGTCATACCAAGATGGCTTCAATATAATCCCAAAGATTCCATCCAAATTCACGGATTCGCAGATGCGTCAAAAGCAGCATATTGCGCGGCAGTCTACGTCAGATGCCAAACATCAGAATACATATCATTTTCTAATTTACTCGTCGCCAAAAGCAAAGTAGCTCCGTTAAAAACTATTTGCTTACCTCGGCTGGAGCTCTGCGGAGCTGTTCTACTTGCTAATTTAGTTCATCACGTCATTAATTCTCTTCAAATGAGGGAATCTGAAATAATATTATGGACCGATTCTTCAATTGTGCTGGGATGGTTGTCAAAACCTCCATGGACTTGGGAAACATACGTTGCCAACCGCATATCCCAAATTCATACACTGCTGCCAAACGCAACTTGGCGACATATTCCCACACATGATAACGCAGCTGATCTGGGTACTCGAGGTTGTAGACCTCAAGATCTTACAGTAAATCTCTTAAGGTGGCATGGCCCATTTTGGTTGACTAACCCGCCATCGGAATGGCCACAGAGAAACCCATTAAATTCTCCAGTTACACAACACGCAGAAGAAAAAGTACTATCTAATTCCTCACTACCCTACAGTGAGCGCTATCCCATAATTTTACCTGGCAACTCCCGACTCTGCCAACTTTATTTGATTCATCTACACACATTTTTCAATCAAATGTGTAGAATGACGCAAACAGAATTTTATATCTCTCGCCTTAAACCCAGGGTAAAGAAAATCATTCGCCAATGCAAAACTTACATAATTTTTAAACAAAAACAATGTTCTCAAATTATGGCACCATTACCCTCAGATAGGTGCAATCTCTCGGTTCCATTTCAAACCACTGGCATAGATTTTGCTGGCCCATTTGAGCTGAAAACCTCCACAGTACGAAACTCACCTTACATTAAAGGCTACGTCTGCGTGTTTGTTTGTTTCAGTACTAAGGCAATTCACCTCGAAGCGTGCTCTGATTTATTAACTGCAGCCTTTCGAGCATCATTCACTCGCTTCGTCGGGAGGCGGGGGCTCCCTTACATGATTGTCTCCGATAATGGCCGTAATTTTCTTGGAGCCAGCAGAGAATTGGTTCGCGAATTCGCAAAATTCATAAAGACTGCATCGGCAGACATTGCTCAGATTTATATTACTCATGGGTTCGAATGGAGGTGGTACCTCATGCACCCCCATGGGTGGTCTATGGGAGGCTGCCGTCAAAAGTTTTAAATTTCACTTAAAACGCGTTGCCGGCTCTCATAGGTTCAAATTCGAAGAGTTCTGCACAATTCTCGCTAGAATTGAAGGGATCCTAAACTCAAGTCCCATTTCCGCAGTGTCAGAAGATCCCTCTGATATAACGGCCTTAACTGCAGGCCACTTTCTCACAGGTAAACCCATAACGGCTTTCCCAGAGCCAGAATCCGAAAGAATATCTGTTGTAAACAGGTGGCAGAAACTGACAGCTCTCCACCACCAATTCGCAGTAAGGTGGAAGGAGGACTATTTAAAGTCTCTCCACAAAAGATACAAATGGAAGAACTCGGCACCGAATATGAAACCCGGCGATCTCGTTGTCGTAATCGACGATTTATTGCCCCCTAACGAATGGCGGTTAGGCAGAGTGGAGACCACTCATGTCGGTTCTGATAACCACGTTAGAGTCGCAGACATTCGCACGGCTACCGGTACCATAACACGACCAATAGTAAAGCTTTGCTACTTGCCTCTTCTGAATGAAAATTATTCACCTCTCAATTAATATCTGAAAGTATCTCACTTTTTATCACCAACTAACATTTCCACTTATTTATATCCTAAACCATTACTAACGCATAGTTTTCTCTTCTTTCTCTTTTTTTGTGGTTCTCTTTTGTTTTTTATCTCTTTAGACCTCAGACTCGTCGTGATCGTAACCCCGATATACACCAGTGTATGGTGTGCAAACGATTTCACTCCCTCAGGTTCTGCCAGCAGTTTTTGAGGATGAATACAACGGAACGAAACCGAGTAGTTCGCAGGTATGGTTACTGTAAAAACTGTCTAGCACGAAGCCATGATTTAAGAGCTTGCCAATCGCTCGACCTATGCCGAAGATGTGACAGTTATCATCACACCCTCTTGCACCCGAGTCGTGCTCGAACTGATTTAAGAGGTAGACTCAACAGCCAGCGCTATCATCAAAGGCTAAGGAGCAACAATCATCAAAGACAACGATACAGCAGCAGCAGAAGCATCAACAGTACCAACAACAGCAGCAACAGAAGCATCAACAACACCAACAACAGCAATGAACGTCCTACCAACAACAACAATAATGGAAATCTAGTTACTCCTGATCAGCAAATAATATCGGAAGCAATACGATCACTTGCCCAAGTGCTCTGTGCACAAGCACCTAGAAGACCAACTTAAATTGAGGCGGCGGCATGTCTAAATCCACAAATTTAGACAAACAATTATTTAATTATAAAATTTGTATATTTCTTTAAGTACCAAAATGGTACACTTATATTTGTATAAAATTAAATTATCCATATTGAATCATATCTAAATTAATGAACTAACATTGCTAAACTATTTTCTATTGTGAATTATATCGAAAAAAGGAAAAAAAAAACATAGACCTTTATCTAAACTTTTTTTACGCCAAAACATAAAGTCAAAATGAAGTTACTTTGTACCTAAATTTATTATAATCGTACACTTGCATTGTAACCACCAACGAACACGGTGAGCTTAATAAATACTTTTATAATTCACTACAAACCGCTAATACTTCCTTTTCATTTCTCTCTCTCTACTTCTCATCCCAACTTCTAACTCCTTTTATAATTGTCTCTGGCTAAGAGAAATTATAAAAAACATTAGAATAAAAAGGGTTAATGGTGTCATCACTATTTGGGTACCCGCTGCTCTATACAGTCCACCTTTGCTCCACGTCATCTCCATCGCCTAAGTAGCAGCATAACCCCAGTAAACCCCTTTTACAAATTATTTATAAGTCCCGAAGATATAATTATATATAGTTTTGTACTGATTTTTAGTAAAAAAAAATATTATTTAGTAAAGGGTAATTGCATTGTGACGGGTGTGACCATGATACTCACATTTTTGATTATAATTCAAGAATATAAAATTTAAAAAAAGCTGCGATTCCCAAGGATGTTAATCTAAATAACGTTTTATAACAGCTTGACACTGAAATTCCATGCTTTCTGCTCAGAATGACCATTAGACGACTGTGACGGGTGTCACCTTACAAATTTAAGCTCTTAAAGAATTATTCCTTTCAGCTAATATTATGTAAGATTTTCCGTAGAACGCGCTTAATTATTTTGATGTAGATATTTCATTAGAGTGTTTTTGATTGTATTAGATACTTACTGTCTGCAAAAAAAAAATTCTAAAAAAAAAACTTTTTAGAAAATGTGACGGGTGTGACATCTTTATGTGACGGGTGTGACTCGAAAAGTTTGGAGAAATAAAGATAAACACGTAAGAAAATAATAACACATATTATATTATTGAGCAATTCCATATGAAAACGATCAAATTGGCAAATTTTTGGACGACCCCTCTCCGATTTTAAAATAAATAGTCTCAATCGATTGCCCAGCAAAAAATAATGTACCTACATATTTTTTTTTTTTTATAGTGACTGGTTTAGTGGTGGTGTACACCACTGTCATGTGACAAAATTGAAGAATTCTTCATAAGGGACCTCATTGAAAGTTGTTTTAAAAAAAAACTACTAAAGCGATCGCAACGAGTGATAGCTCATTTTCCTAATTTTTCTCAGAAATTTACCTTTTTTCCCATAAAAATTAAATTTTTCGATTTTCCACAGAAGCTCCTAAATTTTCCGGCTAATTTTATTTTTTTTGGATTCCTCATAATTTTTGCTTTAAGAATCAGCAATAAAAAAATGGGCCCCGACTCCTTGTTTGGACAGGAGAAGAGCATTTAAGAGACCACCTTGTTCTCATTGTTTTTATATTTTTTATAATTGAATTATTTTTAATTATTTAACATTATTTTATTTTATTATTAAAAATACATTTTAAAAATTATTTTACAGTTAAAAATACGTTTATGAAGAAAAAATCTTTTTTATTTTGCTGCTTATACTTAATTACAATATTTATTAAAAATTTCAATTGTCTTGGCATCATTATGAAATTAAAGTAACTTTAAATTTAGCACGTCGGCAGACGAAGAGTACCGCTTTACATTAATTGACATATCAGAAATATTTGGTATGAAGCAATGAAACTTTTGCGTTCCAGTTATAGTTTTGACATTATTATATCTGTTTCGAAGTCGTCGCTCCATGGCATCGTGTTCTTTTTGAGTGCATAAAACTGTGTTAATGGCAATTTCCTTGCTTTGAATCCACGAAAACAAATGTTGTACATTTAAGATCTGGTCAGTATATGGCCTTTGCAAACTTGCCTTAGTCGCCATGCGTTTTAGGGTTCCCCCTAACGCATCGCATGGGCCCTTACCGTGGGACGTCGCAAAAAAGTGCCACTCGACCTTGCAGTTTTGTTCTTCAATTATGCAAAGATTGTAAAAATTTTTTTTATTCTTGTACTGAGAAGCCGCGCCGTCTGAGAAAAACGTTACTTTGTCGATTGCATCGAATTTTGATCTTAAGAATTCAAACAGTTTCATTTGAAATAAATAAACGGACACATAATTATGAGCTAAACTCTCCGCGACAACAACACGGCTTACGGTCTGTAGTTCGTTATCTTCGTTTTTGAAATAAATGCAAAAAGGATGCACCGTGCACTGGTCGTTTGCCCAGTGATAAGCCTGAATTTCATCCTGAACGAGAAAAGTGTAATTCTCGGCAAAGTCGCTTATCACAATGAATTCATTTTGGGCTAATTTCTCCTTACTTTCCTTTAGAAATTTCGATTGCATCTCGGATATGAAATGGTGCGCCTTCATTTCATTCAACTTGAATCCGAATTCCTCGATGAATTCCGGAATCTGCTTTACCACGGTCTCAAGGGAACATCTGCCGCTCCTAATTATCCACTGTTTGAAATGCACCTCCTGAATTAACAGCTGTTCAAACTTTTCCGCCAAATATTGCTCTAGCTCGTCAATCTTCGGACAGTTGTCGCATTTGGACAGATGACAATTTTCCGTGGGGTATGCGCACAACGACTTCGACAGGAGGTCCCTATATGTTTCAATTTCACCGTGAAATACTTTCAATTTCTTGCATGGAAAGAACATTAATTTGATGTTTTGATGAAACATGCAAACGCAGACTGAATGCGTTCCGTGCCTGTCTAATGCCAGCACGCATTCTTTTGGTCGTAGGATGGCAAACTTAGAAAATCCCACTTTTTCTGCTGGGTATTTCTCTTTGAACTGATGGTATGCTTCGGATAGATTACATAATAATAATCTGCGCTGCTTGTGTACTTTTTCTCCATCTTCACGTGTGATAACATAGTCACGTGTACCTGGGCAGGCGCGGCTGTTGTCATCATTGCAGTAAAAATCTTGAATCAATTTCACCGTTGCTTCGCTGAGGGTCCTTGAGCCAAATTTCTTGGTGGGAGTCGCCAATATGCCCTTCTGTCGAACTAATTCTTTGCTTCTTCTCGCGATGTAAAAAGATGTTTGAAACTGTTCAGAAATGATTGAGGCAGCACAGATAAAATGAGATATTTCTCCGGAAAAGTGGTCGCTAAATTGAATTTTCTTTTCAACTGCTCAATCATTTGTTTGCCGTCATCAACGTCATCTGCTTGACTGCATTCGTTATCAGAGCCTTCATCAAATATTGTCGCGATTGCACTCATAACCTTGCCTTTTTATCTTTCCTGTATTTTTCACTTCGCAACTTTCTTTTTCTAATAGGCGTTTCACCTAAAGTGGTAATAGCCTCATTCAAAGGACTCAAAGACATATTGACCATCGGAATGTCTGCCTCACTATCAGATGAAACATTTTGTTCAATTGTCATTTCACTCTCGGATTGTGGTTGCATTTGTTTCAATGCATTTGCTTGTTGAGACAAATCGATTTTACACTTGGGGCAAATGAATTGTGCTTCTTCACCATATTGTATATTTAATTCATTCATGTATCGCTTCGAAACACCAGTTAATTTTAATACTTTTATCTTTTTCGAACGATGTCCACTCTTGTTAAACGGATTGCCGCAAAATTTATTCATTTTACTTTAAATTGTCTTTACAGCTTCACTCTTTACTTTACAAAAAAAACACTTTAACACTTTCACGTTTAGTATTCAACTGAAATTTGACTCAGAGTGTGTGAAGTATTTATATTTATTTTTTGGTAAAAAATAGGTAAAAAAAAAAAGCGATATTTGCTTTTCTTTAATAGGAAAATTTGCGTGAACTACTGGTCATAAAATGTTTTTTAAAGAGGGACTTAATTGGTTACTGCCAATAAGCCGACCACAGGTCATAAAATGTTTTGTAAATTTTTTAAATTACCAGGTAATAAATATTTCGCCATATTTATGGAAAATCCGTGTTTTATGACTTGTTTCTGCACGTGTCATTTTAGGCGAAATATTTATTACCTGGTAATTTAAAAAATTTACAAAACATTTTATGACCTGTAGCCTCAGTCGGGTTTGGTGTGCCATTACATGCCACTGCTGCTATTATCCATGGATTTATGGCCGATCTTGTGAAGGCAGGCAGACCATATTCACTACACACTCAACTTGGGGCTCTTAAAAAAAATTGATTTTTTCTTCATAAATGTATTTTTAACTGTAAAATAATTTTTAAAATGTATTTTTAATAATAAAATAAAATAATGTTAAATAATTAAAAATAATTCAATTATAAAAATATAAAAACAATGAGAACAAGGTGGTCTCTTAAATGCTCTTCTCCTGTCCAAACAAGGAGTCGGGCCCATTTTTTATTGCTGATTCTTAAAGCAAAAATTATGAGGAATCCAAAAAAAAAAATAAAATTAGCCGGAAAATTTAGGAGCTTCTGTGGAAAATCGGAAAATTTAATTTTCATGGGAAAATTTAATTTTCATGGGAAAAAAGGTAAATTTC
The DNA here is from genome assembly GCA_949748255.1 of Eustalomyia histrio. Taxonomy (NCBI): domain Eukaryota; kingdom Metazoa; phylum Arthropoda; class Insecta; order Diptera; family Anthomyiidae; genus Eustalomyia; species Eustalomyia histrio. The sequence goes on along the minus strand of OX456526.1, from coordinate 108,193,127 downwards.
TGAGAAAAATTAGGAAAATTTTATTTTTCAATTAAAGCCTGATTCAATACCTTTCCAACGAGCTCGTTGCGATCGCTTTAGTAGTTTTTTTTAAAACAACTTTCAATGAGGTCCCTTATGAAGAATTCTTCAATTTTGTCACATGACAGTGGTGTACACCACCACTAAACCAGTCACTATAAAAAAAAAATATGTAGGTACATTATTTTTTGCTGGGCAATCGATTGAGACCATTTATTTTAAAATCGGAGAGGGGTCGTCCAAAAGGTGATCGCTTTCATATGGAATTGCTCTATTATAAAGACTTGTTCACTATCTGTACTACCATAGACAGCACAATACTGCAGGAGAGTATGTTTTAAAGTAATTTTTTTAAATTCAGGAAAACATTGAGTCAACAATTTCAGTGCATAAGAAAACAAGTTACGTTTAAGAAATACAATTTTGTAATCTTCAGTCTTAAGTTGATAATTAATAAATAAAGAGCTTAAGCTCCCATAAAAAAATAAAAAATATTTTTTTTTATAACAAATAATAAAATATAAAATTAACTTATATTTATATATATGTAGCAACAACATCAACAAGTTTTGACTCTAGATTGACTTACATGTCTCATCAAGATATTGTTGTTTTTGGTTTATCAAGTAATTTAAATGATCTTAGTTTGCCTACTAAATGTGACATTTTCAAATATTATTTTTTTTAAGTGATCGTGCTAAATTTGAAAACAAAATGTTCTCGTATAAAACTTTTACTCCTCACGTAACAGATAAATTGATCCAAATTTGGTGTAAATTAAATATTGAAATCATTAATAGAAAGAGAGTTTAAAAAAATTAACTGGTTTGCTTGATAAATACCAGAAACATGTACAACATAGAAACAAAAGAGATGAATTTGAAGCACTTGTTGATTCAATAAACGAATTATTTTATATTGGCAAATGTAATTGGAAATTAAAAACATTCTGTGCTCGTGTGGATTGATTCCAGAACATCTAAAAGAATTTATGATGGACCAGCATAATGATAGAAAATTCACAATACCTGAATATACGGAAGACGTTGAAGAAGTAGCTACAACAGTACCAACACTTACAACTGGTACCGATGATCCAAGTTACGAACCACCTGAATTACACATGGATGAAGATGAAAATGAAGCAACAACAGAAGTTCCAGAAGCAACTGTGCAAATGAGACGAGGTCATTATACTCAAAGATACGATGCCTTAAATTTTGCTATGATGTGTGATAGATTCGGTGTTTCAGATAGAGTCGCTTCATGTTTAGCAACAGCTTTATTCGAAGATATAAATTTTAGAGATGTTCATGGTAATCTTGTTATTATGGATAAATCAAAAGTGGCTAGAGAAAAAGTTAAATCTAGAGATGCAGTGCTTCGTACACGACATACAAATTCTTCCATAACTGCATTCTCTTTCGATGGTAGAAAAGATGACTCATTAACTACAGAGAAAATTAATGACAAATTTCATACCACTATGGTAAAAGAACCGCATTTAGTTGTTCTGAAAGTGCCCTACAATGAGTTACTTGGATATGTAAATTTGGGAAGTCAAGAAGATGCAAAAACCAAACACAGAAAACTGAATGAATTTTTTAACAATAAAACATTAACAGTTGATCAATTAATTGGCATATGCAGTGATGGTGAGCCAGCAAATACTGGAACAGAAAATTGTGTTTTAGGATTATTTGAAAAACAGTTAAATAGACCAATTCACTGGTTTATATGTCTGCTTCATTTCAATGAACTGCCATTTCGTCATTTATATGAAGCATTGGACAAAACAGTCACCAGTGGGCCACGAGCAGCAAGTGGAAAGTTATTCAAAGCTATTCAAGAATGTGAGAAGTTGCAGGTATGTAACACTTTATTTTGTTTAATATCATCATTTATTATCATTATTTATCGTCATTATTTTACTTTTTCGTTTATAATAAAGTTAAAATAAAATAATCGCATTTTGATTGATCTAAACATTACATTTTTCAGGTAGTAGCTGATTTTGATTCAATACCATTGGAGAATATGCCTGCAATTATGGATCATGAACATGAGCTCGAACTATCAACAGATGTTAAATATTTATATCAAATAGCTAAAACAATTTCGAATGGTATTGTTCCAGTTGATTTAGCTAACATTAAACCAGGACAAATTGCACATTCTCGTTGGATAACCAAAGCAAGTAGATTACTACGATTAAATGTAACAACTAACAAACCATCGACCAATTCAAAAACTTTGGCAGTTTATATTTTATAACTCTGTTGTGTACGGCAGTGCACTTTTATTAAAATTTATACGTTGGACACGATACTTACAACCAAACTTTCGTAATATTGTAGATGGTGTAATTCAAAACAACTCATATTACGCACATCCAGAAAATATCTTATTAACAATGTTATTTGATGATCGAAAAGCAATACGGGATAGAGCTATCAAAAAGATTTTACACTATCGAGAAAAATTATACGATCTTAAATTTCGATGCTACCAATTATGTCAAAATGGTTGATATGAATAACGACGATATATTATTTGAACCAGCATTTACTCGACAGATTCCATATGATCACTTGGTAGAATACTTAGATTTCGATGATCCACAAATTCCAATGAAGAGAAGAATCGTGAAGGAGTTATGGCAGTGATATTAAAAAGTCGTATGAAAACTCCTCGAATGGAAAGTAAAAAGGACCTTAAAAAATAATATTACCACGCTAAAACATTAAATTGTAGCTCGAGAATAATATTTAAAAATAAATTGAATAAAAAATGTACAAATAGTGTTTTTTGTTGAAACCTTGAAAATTTTGATTTTTTCAGATCGATTTTCCTACAAAAAGGAGTTCGAAAACAAAAAAATTGATCGTAATAAAAGTTGTTGGAAATCATCTGAACTTTCATAATCTGCAAAAAAAAAATCTCGTAAAAAATCGAAGAAAATTCAGAATTTATTAGTTAAAAGTTAATTTTAGGCTATTTTTCGACAAAAAATTCCTAATATCTCTACCTATCTCTGAAAGGTGAAAATACCTTTCAAACAAGCCCAAATTGAGAAATCTACTATAATTCTATCCGATTTTATGACGAATTTATATAAAATTATTCTATGTATATATAGAAAAATATATATTTTGAAATTTTGGGGGCTCCAAATCCGACTTAGAGTTATGGTCTCTTGAGTAAAATTTCTCAGAATCACCTATAGATTACGTTTTTGCTATACGCTTCATCAAAATAAATTAACCCGCCCCAATATATATATATATATATATATATATATATATGTGCACGGCGCATGTTGCGGGGACGTTTTTTCGTTCCACAAGTTACTATGAAGACATTTTGTTACTTTGGAGACTGTCCTTAAACTTTTCGTTATGCTACTGTTTACACTAAAGACATTTTACTGGATACAGCGCTTATTATAGGGCATTTTTTGGCTGTATATACAGATGTCCTCAAAGTATGGGCAATGAATATATATATATATATATATATATATATATATATATATATGTATTCATTGTGCATACTTTGAAGACATCTGTATATACAGGCAAAAAAGTCCCTATAATATGCGCTGTATCCAGTAAACTGTCTTTAGTGTATACAGTAGATTAATTAAAAGTTTAAGGACGGTCCTCAAAGTAACAAAATGTCTTCATAGTAACTTGTGGAACGAAAACCCGTCCCCGCAACATGAGCTGTGCACATATATATATATATATATATATATATATATATATATATATATATATATATGTATATATATATATATATATATATATATATATATATATATATATATATATATATATAAAGATATATTAGGGCGGGCCAATTTGTATGGAGCCGAAAAATTCGATTAGAGCCGCCCCCTAGGATGATTCTATGTACAATTCTAAGCAACTTTGGTGAAGGAACCATAGGTCTATCTCGATTTTCGAGTCTCCCACTTTTCAAAAAATGATTTTTTCAAGTCAATTAAAAACAGTTTTTTTTCGTTTTTCGTTTCAAATCAAAATTTGATATTTGAATATAAATAAAATTCTCACCATTTGTACCACTGTGTATTTACCAATTTGTAGGTGGAAGAAATATATTCGAACCAAATGTTTTGCCGAACGTGTTAAACTCCAAAACAAAATGTTTTCGTATAAAACATTCGTACCGCACGTAACAGACAAATTGATTGAAATTTGGAGTCAACTTAATGTTGAAATTCTAACAAAAAAAAGTGTTGATAGAAAATTGGGTACATTGATTGACAAGTATCAAATCGAAACTAAACATCCAAAAATCGCCACATCCAGAACGTCCGTGCAATCTACAAATGAATTATTTTACATCGGAAAATGTCAATGTGACTTGAAGGCAGCATTATGCTCATGTGGGTTGATTCCAGATCATTTGAAAGAGTTTATGCGAGATCAAAATAATGTCAGAAGATTGACGATACCGGAATTCGTGCCAGAAGTTGAAGAGCCAGCACCAACGTCAACAATAATCCCAACAAGCGTTGAAGAGAGCCATTTAGCATATAAACCAAGTACTGATACAGATGAGCCAAGTTCAAATTCACAAGATGTTCCGCCAATGATACGTGGACCGTATACTCCCAGATACGACGCTTCGAACTTCGCTGCGATGTGTGATCGATTTGGTGTGTCTGATAGAATAGCAGCAGCACTCGCAACATCTCTTATGCAAGACATTGACGTAAAAGATGCACATGGCAATCCTATTATCATGGATAAAAATAAAGTGCGTCGAGAAAAAGCCAAATGCAGAGTGCTAGAATCGATGAGAAGTTGCATCCAAGGATGGTGAAAGAACCACATCTAGTTGTTTTGAAGGAACCAAATTCTCAATTGATAGGCTACACAAAAGTCGAAAATGAAGATGCTGAACACAAATTGATGACATTGAATGCATTCTTCGTGATGGTGGGCCAACAAATACTGGCGTAAGAAATGGGATTTTGCGTCGATTTGAATTGCATTTGAATAGACCGCTGCATTGGTTTGTGTGCCTTCTGCACTTCAACGAGCTGCCATTTCGTCATTTGTTTAACACTTTGGACAGATCATCGACCACTGGACCACGAACAACAACCTAGAGAACATGCCACCTGATTTAGATCCATTTGAATTATCCACCGATTCAAATTACCTATACAAAATGGCCAATGAAATTTCGAATGGTGTTGTTCCTGCGGATTTGTCTCACATTAAACCAGGACCAATAGCACATTCACGTTGGCTCACCAAGGCGAATAGATTGTTGCGGTTGTATGTGTCAACTGAAAATCCATCAAGGAATTTGAAAATTCTGGCAACATACATAATGAAAGTGTATGTGCCGATGCACTTCAACATAAAGTACTATAATTCGGTGGTCTTCGGTAGTGTATTATTTTACAAATTCATTCGTTGGACACAATATTTGGATACAAATCTACGCGGAGTTGTGAATAATGTCATTAAAGACAATTCATATTACGGACATTCCGAAAATATTTTGTTAGCGATGTTATTTGATGATAAAAAAGAGACACGAAACATCGCAATCAAGAAAATTTTACACTACCGAAGAAATCTGTACGACCCGGCACATCTTAGAGTTTATCAAAAACCTTTGATAAACTTCAATTGTACAGATTTTACGAATATGATTGATTTAAATAAAGATGATATTTTATTCGAACCACCGTTTACGCATACCATTCCGTATGATAATTTCGAACAATATTTAGAATACGACGATCCACCATTGCCTGATCCAAGAATTCTGGTACACATACAAGCAACGGAAAGACATGTTCAATTGCCGGCTAGCGTTTCTAAACGTGTTTTAGAAAAAAGTCGACATAGTGTTATGGCAGTTACATCAGAAAGCCGTGCAAAACACCCCAGACTTGAAAGCAAGAAAGACTTTCAAAAATAACTTATTTCGCTTTTCTTCCACTAAATTCATTTTTTTTACACATGTTCTTATTTTTTAGGTTGAATTTCTGTTGAAAAAAATAAAATAGATCAATTTTACCGAAAATTTTTTTTCGGAAAATAAACGAAAAATTGTTGAAATATGCATGAAACGCCCTCTGGTGGTGGTCATAGGTAAAAATAAAGATCAGAACTGAATTTCTCGACCCCAAAAAACCCCCCATATACACATAAAAAAGATAATATAACGATAAATAAAAAATCGAATTTTGAATCAAAATGATGTATAGGGAAAAAATTATTTTTTGAAAAGTGGGAGACTCGAAAATCGAGATAGACCTATGGTTCCTTCACCAAAGTTGCTTAGAATTGTCCATAGAATCATCCTAGGGGGCGGCTCTAATCGACAACAAATTTGGCCCGCCCTAATATATATACCAATATTTTTAGTAGAGATATTAGGAATTTTTTGTCGAAAAATAGCCTAAAATTAACTTTTAACTAATAAATTCTGAATTTTCTTCGATTTTTTTTGTTGCAGATCATGAAAGTTCAGATAATTTCCAACAACTTTTATTACGATCAATTTTTTTGTTTTCGAACACCTTTTTGTAGGTAAATCGATCTGAAAAAATCAACATTTTTAAGGTTTCAACAAAAAACACTATTTTTACATTTTTTATTCAATTTATTTTTAAATATTATTCTCGAGCTACAATTTAATGTTTTAACGTGGTAATATTATTTTTTAAGGTCCTTTTTACTTTCCATTCGAGGAGTTTTCTTACGACTTTCTAATGTCACTGCCATAACTCCTTCACGATTCTTTTCTATAACTCGTTTTGAAACACTCGTTAATAATTGCACATGTCTTTCTGTTCCTTGTATGTGCATTGGAATTTGTGGATCATCGAAATCTAAACCAAGTGATCATATGGAATCTGTCAAGTAAATGCTGGTTCAATTAATATATCGTCGTTATTCATATCAACCATATTGACATATTCGGTAGCATCGAAATTAAAGATATATTTTTTGTAAACTGTGAGTTTAGTTGGATCGTACAATTTTTCTCGATAGTGTAAAATCTTTTTGATAGCTCTATCCCGTATTGCTTTTCGATCATCAAATAACATTGTTAATAAGATATTTTCTGGATGTGCGTAATATGAGTTGTTTTGAATTACACCATCTACAATATTACGAAAGTTTGGTTGTAAGTATCGTGTCCAACGTATAAATTTTAATAAAAGTGCACTGCCGTACACAACAGAGTTATAAAACTTCACATTGAAGTATATTGGCACATAAACTGTAATAATATAAACTGCCAAAGTTTGTAAGGTATTATTAGATTTTTCCTTGGTGTTGACAATCAGAATTTATTTTGGTTCAAAAAGTCGAATGATGTAATTTTATTTGGTAAGTTAGAATTTCGAAAATTACATTAAGAGGGTAAACAGCCTTTATTCGCTTTTTTGTATTGGTAAATATTTGGCAATTTGGGTTGTTTCATGCAAGTTGCTGGTGTTTGTCGCCCAGCACTGTAAACACCATACATTAAACTTTTGGTTTGTGTCTTGAATATATACTTTTAACTTATGATCTCAACAACTTTTAAGTGAAATTTGATGCTCATTTACTTATCCAAACTACTTGTTTCATAGATAAAAGCTTGGGTTTTTCCATAACTGAAGAAAAATAGAAAGAAGGAAACAAGTAAATATTTTTTTTTGTTTTCATGTTATACAAGATTGCGTTTCAAAATTGTTTTGGTTTTTGACTTTCAAGTGATCGAACACAAATTCTTTAACAACTGTACGTAACCGAGGAAAGAAAATATAAAAAAAAATGTACAGTATCCCTAAAAGTGTTTAATTCCGGGGTTTGGTCGTCCACTTAACCTTTATTAATTATTAAATAACAACGAAAACATCTTTTCAAGATCCATTAACAAGATTATAACCATAATTAGAATTGCTGCACAGGGGAGTTGCCTTCCATCTAATCGTTCTGGAAACGTCTTGGAACTGGTATTTCCCATACCCGGGAATCGTGAGAACCACTTTTATATTGAACTCGTTTCGTGAGTGTCGTCATTCTCGGTGATACCTGTGCCGCCGGGAATGACATAATTTTTTTGTTGAAGAGATGCTGTCAAGTATTTGTAGGCTGTGGATGAACCTGTGGGATATCCAACTACTTACTCAGCCACAGTCCGTTTGAACGCGATAATTAAATAGTAAATTTACCTACGGCAATAAACCCCGGAGCTCATTGTGAACGTCCAACAACTTATTGTGATCGTCCAACAACAAATATCAAGTTTGGGATAAGTATTGCGGAATATAATTTGCATTTTTGCGAGATCTTCGATCCAGACGAACGAGTCCATCTAAAATCAAGAGCATCTCGCGTTAAAAGTGAAAAGTTTTCTAAGCCTCGAAAAATGTTAATAAATTAAGAATCCATTTCCTTTTTTCTCGGGAATTTTTCGGAATCTGGAGTTCCATATATAAATTCAATTCAATATCGTTTGCGACTATGTTTTTTTAAATTAAGAAGAATCAATTGTCTAAATTTAGCTTAGTTTCTAATGTATTTAAGACACAGAAGTTAAGTGCCAATAATGGATTTTTTATTATAAATATTTCTTTTAAGATTCGCGTTAGTTCCTAAAAGTATTGAGTTTTAAATTTTGTTAATTAATTTACAATAACGTAAACTTACCTAATTATTAGGTAATTTTTAATTTTGTTGAGTACATATTAAAGTCGTGGTATACCAACCTAAAATCGTAAAACATTAGTTGTTTGAAATAGCCAATGCAACATCTCTCATATGCACAGAGACAACATTTGCTAATAATCAACAAATTTTTCTTTAGCTCAAACCTGCAACATGTCATCGAAGCTTCCATGATCATCGCAACATTGTTTCTAACATTTGGTGAGTGTAAATTATAAAGAGATCATATTATTGTTGTTGTTTGATATATAAATATATATTTTTTGTTGTAAAATGAATTGAAACAAAGCATGTAAAAACAATGATATCCTACGTTAGCAACATTTCGTATTCGTTAGATATTAAATGTAAAACAGAATTATTTTCTTTATAAAATGTTGCTGGCTTTATATATTCAATGTTTCATTGTTTCTTCATAGCCAGTGTTTCCGAAACATAATTTTGAGGTATTGATTCGTTTAGATTTTTTTAGATTTATATATTTATTTTTTTTTATACCACGCGATTATTTAATAGATATAGAATAATATTATCAGCAAAGTATATTTTTCTGACTTTACTAAACCCATTTGAATTTAGTAAACCATTTGAAAGTATTTTTGTATAGATGCAATCTTTATGTTCACTTTTGGGTATAAAATGCACTTTTAGGTTTTAAGTAATAAAAATAGATTTATTGAAATCGATTGTAACTAATATTTTTATGGAATTTGAATATGTTCAATTTAAGAATTTTTCTGAATAAATTTTTATTTTAAAAATGAATTCTTAAATTAAATAAGTTTTCTTACTGGTGTTGTGAACTAAGGGTAGTATAATCGGTTTACTTGGGGTTTTAGTTAAATGTGCCACTAAAACCATGGTAGGGATAGGGTGAAGAGGGAGAGACTCTAATAACATCTAGAGATCTCTCAATGGTAACTTAATGACTTTAGTTTTTGGTTTTAATTTCTACAACAATATATTCATCACAGGGGCATTTAATTTGCTGGTGTCTAGACCTTGGCCTTTTAAATTAGTTTTTTGTTCATGTAAGTTTAACCCGGGAGTCTATAATAATTTTTATGTATCATGGTTGTGAAAAGTTTTTACGAGTGAGAAGACGACACGAACCCCCCACCCGGCTGCTCGCTGGCATTGTTAATGGCTCCCATAGCGTCCTACTTTACCCTCGAAGAAAATCATATGTTTTTTTTTTCTTGTGCTAACCAACCTGGCATGCTACAAAGTTAGATAAAACATTTTTTTGTTTTATTTTTGGCGTGTTCTTTACATAAATTGGCGCCCAACGTAGGGCACGAAGAATGTACAACAAGTTTTCTTCTGCTCTGATTTTTTTTTTTTGGTTAATTTTTTTTATTATTAAATTTCAATTTCGCAGAGAGTGTTTAAAGGTTTTCAAATGGTGTGATCTAATACTGTGGATAATCATAAAGCCTTTTCCAGGATAATAGATATCTGATTGTTTCGGATAATCTATCTGTTAAGCTCCTTTATGATCCTTTCATGGATTGACTTACATTTTTGGAGTCTTTAAAATTTTCTTTATTTCTTATATTGGTCAACAAATTTTATTAGCTGTGTTATCAGCATCCTGAATTCTATAGGATAATTATTTAATATGCTGGTTGCAATTTCTTAACCTATGTCTTCAGTTACAGTGCAAATCCCTTTGTTTTTTTTTTGTATACTGGTTTGCTGAAATTTGTTGCATAATGTTTGGGTTCAATAGCCCGGTTTTATTACCACACTGGTCATTAAATGTTATCACTTTTTGTACTGCCCTTATATCATTCACACACCTATAGTAAGAAACACTGGAATATATTTTTTACAACTTTTACGGAATTTACTTTACAAATTGTTAATAAGAATTTGGAGAGACCCGATCTGAGACGAAAATAATTTATAATAATACATATTATTTTCCGGTTCTTTCTAATATGAATAGATCTTAATATCCTTTCTATTACCAATATATTTTTCTTTCACGATTTGATTTTTTTTCTGCCAGTTGGCTTTGATGCATTGTTGGACTTCTCTTCAGGGGAAATAGGTTAAAGTTTCTTATCCATTTATTTAGGATTAGAAATTCGTTTGTCAATATGGCACAACCTTCGACTGGTGCTACGTCTAAAACCACTACTGGGGCCTCAAGTGTCCTGGAAAATTTATGCGGGGTATGTAATGAGGCAATGATTTTTGATTCTCAAGAGTGTCTTATTATTTACACGTGCAACCATATTTACCATCGTAATTGCCTTGAACCATTGTTGTCCAATTCCACAAAATGTCCGCGTTGCAGAAAGCCTTGTGACTTGTCAGAGATCCGGAAATATTCGGTTGCAACCACAGTTCTGAATGTTGTTGATAATACTGACCCTATTACGCAAGAAAATGCTCACATAGGGGTAGATAGGAATATTGCTTCTCAGATTGATAATATCCAAACAATGCAAACTAAAGCGAATACTAAAAAAAGGGCAAATCGTTTTAAGAATAAGGGCTCATCGGCCAAACTGCACAACACTCGAGGTAGGGGAAAAAGTTTATACAGGGAACTCCAGGAAGCTTCTCCGTTAGCTGGTGCAGATTTAAATTTTCCTATGCATGACCTTGGTGCAGTCACTCCCAATCAAAATCTAGGAAATAACCCGGAAACTCAGGCAAATTTGCCAGTTTGGAAAAATGTGATTCTTTTCGCCAGGGTAAAGGTGTGCCTGTAGATTATGAAAAGATACAGGAAATGATTGAAAATAGTTTATCTAAGATACTAGGAGGTTTAGGCCTATCTGCGGGAATCAATCATCAGAATGTTAGTACACCTCAACCACGGCTTTCTGGGGACTTCGCACGTCGGGTGCAGGAGATTCCCCCGTTTTAAAATACTACTTCGCAAACGTATAGGCCACAATTTTTAGAAACCTCAATTTCATTTAACGGTGTACAGCCACCGCGGATACGACCTTCGTTTTTGCAATCTATATCTAATTTACAACCTAATATTTCCCTGAATACGAGTAACAATCAAGGTGGTGGAATTCATCAACCTCCTGCAAACGTGGCATCTGGCGCTGCGTCACAGGGATTATCCATTGAGCTTAAACTTTGCCCAGCAACCTCTTGTACCAACTAGGGGCAATCAGAACCAGCATCAGCAACCCCCTGTAAATGAGGAAATGGGTCCTCAGGTTGTTCAGAATCATTTTGAACCATCTCTTGCTTTCCGCTCAGCGAAAATTTTGTCTATTATAAAAAATTGGAACCTTAAGTTCGATGGTTCTGCCAAGGGACTTAGCGTTGACGAATTTTTATATAGGCTTCGAGCCTTAACGGCAGAGAATTTCAATAATGACTTTTCGATTATTTGTAACCATATTCATCTTCTTCTTGTAGAACCAGTGGACAATTAGTTCTGGGCCCTCCACAAACGGGTGGTGGAAATAGAAAAACGTAATCTAACATGGGATAGGTTTTGCGAAGAGCTACGTTACCAATATAAGGATTTTCGCTCCAGTTTCGATATTAGGGAAGAAGTACGTAGCAGGAAAATGAGGGTAGGTGAATCTTTTGAATCTTTCTATGAGGCTATCAATAGTCTTTTAAATAGATTAGATACTCCCATGTCTGAGGGTGAGATCGTTCAGATTCTATTAAAGAATCTTTTACCAGACATACGTCACGAGCTCTTATATCTGCCAATATATACCCTAGCACACTTACGCAAACTTGTCCAAATGCGGGAGCATCTCTTAGGAGAGGAGCCCTTTCGTCGCAGTGTTACTGAAAAGCAATCTCAAAATTACGCTGCACGTCGTGTTGCTGAAATTGAATTTTCTGATGAGATTCCAGTTGCGGATGACATTTCGGTTGCCGCGTTCGACAGAATCCTATTCTCAGTAAATGTTGGAATTGTGATGAAGTGGGTCACACTTGGGAATATTGTCTTAAAGATCGCGCTATATTTTGTTATGGCTGCGGTGCCAAAAAGGTTTATAAATCTAACTGCACTTATTGTATGGAGAAGAAACAGTCGGTTTCAAAAAACTCGATAAAACCACCACCGAATCGCCCTTTAAAATGACATTACAAGTTTTGCCATCAGATACCAATTATTCTCAAGATACTAGAAAAATACAAATTTTAAAACGTGCAATTTTGGCATATCAACCAGCCAATAAAATAATTTTTCCAATTCACCCTTATCACCAGAGGTGGGAAGAGTATGTTGCGAAACGAAACCAGATATTTTTGACATCCTCGATTGCTGTAAGAAAACCAAAGAGATCAACCGTTCGCCTTAGGGAATATTGTAGAAGAATGAAACTTTTTTCTAATTATGTAATTTCGTCGATTGTAGCCAATTCACAGGATAGGCGATATTATGCCAGGGTTCAGTTTCTACAATCTACAGAACTCGGTTAATTGGATACAGGGGCTAACGTTTCTTGCATTGGTAGTGATCTTGCCAAATCTGATTTTTCAAATTTTTATAATTTTCATGTTTTTAGCGTAAAAACCGCAGATGGCACGTCACAGAAAACTACCGGCTATCTCTGTGTTGACGTCCATTTTCGTGACCAAATTTGACGTTTGAAAATTTTAATAGTTCCTTCTATTGCACAGCGTTTGATATTACGTCTCGACTTTTGGAAGGCATTCAACCTTGCGGCAGATGTTTTTGAGTCTGCAATTGTGTCTAATCCGTCCGATAATTTAAAATTAGCCGAATGTCCGTCTGACTTGTCCGCTTTAGAAACGTCTGATATCCTGTCTGATAATATGTATAAGTCTAAATTAATAGACTATATAAACTTTAACTCCAAGTCAACTTCAGCAATTAACGGCTATTATAGATTTTTTTCCAAATTTTGAAAAACAAGGGTTAGGGAAAACCAGTCTAATTAGACATTAAATCGACGTGGGTAACGCCAAGCCGAAAAAACAAAGGTTCTACCCAGTTTCTCCCGCAGTTGAGAAACTGATGTTTGACGAAATTGACAGAATGTTGAATTTAGGGGTGATTGAGCCATCATCTTCTGCTTGGAGTTCTCCTATGCGCTTGGTCGTCAAGCCAAACAAGGTCCGCCTGTGCTTGGATGCCAGAAAGGTCAATTTGGTGACCACCAAGGATGCTTATCCTCTTCCAAGTATTGAGGGAATTTTTGCTAGGCTTCCAAAAGCCAACCTAATATCAAAACTTGACCTTAAGGATGCTTATTGTCAAATCGGCTTAGCCGATGAAGCAAAACCTTTAACTGCGTTTACGGTTCCGGGACGGCCATTGTATCAATTTACAGTGATGCCATTCGGCTTGTGTAATGCGCCTTTTACAATGTGTCGTCTCATGGACCAATTAATTCCAGCTGATTTAAGGTCTTGTGTATTTGGTTATCTCGATGATTTGGTTATCGTCTCGGAAGACTTTCCCACTCATCTATCGGTTTTGGTGCGGATTGCTGAACAATTCCGAAGAGCGAATTTGACACTTAATCTCTCCAAAAGTAAATTTTGTGACCGAGGTAAATTATCTCGGTTATGTAATAGGGAATTAAAACTGATCCCGAGAAAATAGCTGCTATACTGAATTGGCCGGTACCAAGGACACTTAAACAGGTCCGTGGGTTTCTGGGTATAGCAGGATGGTACCGGCGATTCATTGAAAATGTTTCGTCAGTTGTTTTTCCCATAACGGAGGTACTTTCCGCCAAATGCAAATTCACTTGGACGCCGGAGGCACAGGGGGCTTTTGACACCGTAAAGAAATTATTAACTTCAGCCCCAGTCCTCTCCAATCCTGACTTTTCGAGAAAATTTTATCTACATTGCGAGGCATCTGATTATGGTATTGGTGCGGTTTTGGTCCAACTAGACGAAAATGGCGAAGAGAAACCCATCGCGTACATGTCTAAAAAACTCAACACGGCACAAAGAAATTACAGCGTGACGGAACGCGAGTGCTTAGCTGCGATCGAGGCCATCAACGCTTCCGATGTTATTTGGAGATGCAAGAATTCGAAGTCGTCACCGACCACTCTTCATTGTTGTGGTTGATGAAACAGACGGATTTAACCGGTAGACTCGCACGCTGGGTTTTTAAATTGCAAGCTTTTAAATTTTCTATAAGCTACCGTAGGGGAAAGGACCACATAGTACCTGATGCGTTATGCAAAATTGAACACGAAGAAATTGGCGAAATATCATCCGTTGAATTACCCGAACCATAAATCGATTTAAATTCTGACCACTTTTTAGATGATGACTACGAGGACCTGAAAAAGAGAATTTCTGAAAACGAAAAAAAATATCCTGACATAAAAATCGTTGACAAGTTTGTTTATATCCGAACCGAACACTTCACAGAAGACGAGGAACAACAACAGCAGTGCTGGAAATTGTGGGTACCTAATGGGTTGAGAATAGGCGTTATAGCTCGTGCTCACAATTCCACAATATCGGCTCACGGAGGAATGGCTAAAACCCTGGAACTCATACGCCGAAACTTCTTTTGGCCTGGCATTGTTAGAGATGTAAGAAAGTATGTCAGTGAATGTGAAACCTGTAAGAGTACCAAATCCCCAAATATGATTTTAAGACCCGAAATGGGGAGACCAAAGGTTTCGATTCGACCATTTCAACGTCTATTTATCGATTTACTTGGTCCCTATCCGTGGAGTAAAAACGGTTATATTGGGTTGTTGATAGTTCTGGACCATTTGACTAAATTTCATTGGTTATGTCCTATGAAAAAGTTCACATCGCCAGTGATACAGGACTTTCTTTTGAAGAACATTTTTCACACCTATGGTGTGCCTGAATTCATTGTAAGCGACAATGGATCGCAGTTTAAATCCAATGAATTTAATGCATTTTTGACCAAACTTGGAATTAAACACATATACACTGCGGTATATTCACCACAGTCCAATGCCTCGGAGCGGGTGAATAGATCGTTGATCGCTGGTATTAGGGCATTTCTCAAGGATGATCATAGGACGTGGGATGAACACATTAGTTCAATCAGTTGTGCTTTGAGGAATTCTCATCATCAGGCCATAAAGTGTTCTCCTTTCTATGCAATGTTTGGCTTCAACATGATTACTCAAGGCACCTCATATGGTCTTCTTTCAAACCTTCAGCTTTTGAATGAACCATTCGTGGAATTGCCCCGGGAAGATGGACTTTCCTTATTGCGAAGGAAACTGCGGGAAAATATTTTGAATGCTCATAAAACGACTAGGGAACAATATAACTTGCAGTAGGCATATTTTGTACAAAGTGGGCCAAATTGTGTTCCGGAAAAATTTTGCGCAGAGCAATTCTGAGTAGAAGTTCAACGCGAAATTGTCGCCAGTGTTTTTAAAGGCAAAAATACACGAGAAAGTTGGTAATCATTATTATGTTCTGCACGATTTGGATGGAAAACTTTTGGGCACCTATCACGCAAAGGATCTTCGCCCTTAATGTACATTGGGAGTGTTTTCTTCCTGATAATGGGGTACTGTTCGTTAGGTCGGGGAATTAATGACCTTTATGAGTAATTGTTGTTCATAAAGTTAATGCATCAAGCGTTTCATAGATGAAAGTTTTCATAGATTCAATGAAAACATTTCAATATGAATCAAGTCTGGTACAAATGTGAAATTTTCATTATTTTTACAGATTTTCATGGATTTTGTAAGGTTCAAGGTGAAATTTTCGATAAAATTTTCCGTGGGTACTTCGAAATTTAAGTTTTCTCTTGTTGCTTACAGTGTACGGGGTAATCTTTTGCGGAGTAAACTTTGTGAAACTATCTTTACAATTTTTAAATTTTGCATTTTTTTCCCTATCTAATTTTCTTCATTAAGTTGACAACATTTTTTAAACCATAATAACGTGTAGTGGAAAATTGATATTGATTTTGGTTTTTAAATTTACACTGAAACAACCCCGTTCCTATACTAAGTGATTTTACTATTTTTATTTTTTTGGGTAAACTGCCGTATATAGGTAATATTGTTATGACGAATGTCTTTGTTGCAAAGGGAGAGACCATTAAAATTTCTTTTCTGCGGATATATACAATTTGTTTTTGTATATACTGAAAAAGTCTTTTAGCTGGTTTGGGGAACTTGCAAACACTTGGTTTGGTGGAACCGGAGTTTTTTTTTGTCGCATACGTTTTTTTTGTGCTGAATGTAGTTTTCAAACTTGGTGTTTTTATGTAGCAAAATATTGGAATGCTATTTAAATATGTTGAATCGCAGCAAGTGGTGGGGGATGGAATCTGGGAATTACACTCTGAGCAGAGAAACAAAGTCACCAGTTGAATTTGTTTCTCAGGAAAATAGAATAAAATATGCCAACATGAAAGAAATAAAACAAAGGAAATTAGGAAAAAAATTGGAATATTTTATTTGAACAAATTCAGGAGTACAATCTTACCAGTATGAACAACGGCTTGACAAGAAGCAAATTCTAGAATATTTCTACGGAAACAGCATCTGCGACATTTTACTGTTTTGACATTTCTTATTAGTAATGGTTTTTTTAGTAAGAGTATTAAAGTAGTTACCAATGTTATAAAAAGCTAAAAGGATCGATAACTTTGTATCTTTTTTACCATTGGTAACGCAACGACTATAGACTGTTAGGGTTTTCGTAACGGGGATAATGCAAAAGGACAGCGTAGAACTTTTAGCATTAACATTACCGCCCGCCTTGCAGTATACGTGCAACAAAAGGGATACCATGGCTAGTTGAAAGTCGCAGATACCTTTTCTCGGAATGATATGACTACAATGGAAGAAGTATTAATAAATAAATTTAATTACAATTAGGATTAGGATTAGATATGAAATTCATTTGATTATTATTTTTTCCAATTCATTTAAATTTAGTATAAACAATATGTAAATAAAATATGGATACAAGAACGTTTGGGTTTGCTTTTCGATGTTTGATAGTGCATTTTTTTTTTTTTTTATCTACATAGAACAGGACCCATAAATAGTCCAACCAAAAATGGTGCTTTGCGCAGTGGGAAGTCCAGTTTTGGAAATTACCCCTTCACAGAGAACCTTCGGATAAATGTCTACCCCGATTATGATATCAATGCCTGCCGATTCGTAGAATTTGGAATCTGCGAGGAAGAGGTCACGGAAATTTTTCTTATACGCTTCTGGTAACGACTGTGTTGGAGTTAAAAGCGTAAGACGGTTATCGACCCTAAAAGTTCCTTCGATTTTCGATGTAGAATCGAAACGCGATTTTAGGGTCAATGGACAAATTGTCTCCTCCTGCAAGGTCAATGTCGTCAGACGCAATTTTTCGACAAGCTTTTTGGAGATCCGACTAATTGAGGAACCCGAGTCGAGGAGACAACGTGCGTGGGAACTTGTTTTGTCCAATTTGACGAGCACAGTCGGAAGCAGAATAATGCTATTTTGTCTTAAAATAGACGTGAGTAAAGAGGACTGGGAAGTTGAGGGCGTCGAACGTGAGGGATCCCTAGGACGAACACTTCTGGACTGTGAAGGTTTTGGAGATGGAGAACAAGAACGTGAGGAAGAGGCCGGAGGATCTTTGGATAGTCTTGGATGCATATGAAGGAGTGTGTGATGGGACTTTTGGCAAGTTCTACAACCACTTTTAGAAAAACAGGTGCCCTGTGAATGATTGTGAGCTAGGCAATTATTACAGTATTTATGATTACGAACGGCTACGATGCGTTCGGTGACGTTCATAGCCAAGAATTTTGCGCACGTTCTCAAAGGATGAGGCCGATTGCAGATGCGACATAAAAATGAATTATTTTTAAGTGGCTGGTTTGCCTTACGGTTGTGACGGCGATGTTGATGTTTGTTGGTGGAGTTCTTAGGCATGATTAGCTGAAAGAGAAGGATAGGAAAATATAATAATAAAACTGCCGGAAAATAACCTTAAGACCTGGCAGAGTTAGTCGGTTCCTAAAACTACTAATTTTGTAATAGGCCTTGTAATCTTCCCTCTTTGGGTGAAGATATCGGCCACACGGACACGATTATCGGATCCTACATACGTTTTTTCTATTCTGCCAAGACGCCATGAATTTGGAGGAAGGTTTTCATCTTTGACAACTACCAAAGTGTTTTCTTTCAGGTTTTTCTCTGATTTTTGCCATTTCACTCGTTTCTGTAGCTCTGTAAGATACTCGTTTTTCCAACGGGTACAAAAATTCTGGTGGACGAGTTTCAATCTCTGCCACCGATTGGTTAAGGTTGCCGCGGATTCAGTAACAGATGGATCTATAGGAGCTAATACAGGAGATCCGATTAGAAAGTGCCCTGGAGTTAGAGCTGTCAAATCAGACGGATCTTGCGAAATAGGCGATAATGGACGGGAATTTAAGCAAGCTTCGATGCGGGACAATAGAGTGGAAAATTCTTCAAATGTGTATCTAAAACACCCTGATGTTTTTTTGAAATGCGATTTAAAACTCTTTACACCTGCCTCCCACAACCCACCCATATGTGGAGCACCTGGAGGAATAAAGTGCCAGGTGATATTTTGATGAGCGTAGTTGGCGGTAACAGCTTGGCGTGATGTTTGAATGAATTCTTTTGCAAGTATTTTGGAGGCACCGACAAACGTTGTGCCGTTGTCGGAGTGCAAATGAAGAGGACATCCCCGACGAGATACAAAGCGCTGGAAGGCTGCTAGAAATGCAGGAGTGGAGAGATCAGACGTGGCTTCTAAATGTATTGCCTTTGTGGAAAAGCAGACGAAAACACATACGTATCCCTTCGTGATACGGCATGCTCTACCGGAATAACTTTTGATATCAAAAGGACCGGCAAAATCCAGACCGGTATGCGCGAAAGGGCGTGTAATTTCGGATCTCTCGGGAGGCAATGCAGCCATTAGTTGCTTCTGGCATCTTTTCTTATATAATAGGCAGGGTTTGCACTTGTTGATTGTGGCCTTTATCATATTTTTAACTTTTGGAATCCAATAATGAGTTCTTATACTCCGAAGGACGAGTTGGTTACCACCATGGAGGGTGATATCATGAACAAACTTGACTAGCAATCGAGAATATTGGCAATTGTAAGGGAGTATTATGGGATGCCTTTCATTGTACGAAAGTCCAGAAGAGGATTCAAGTCTGCCACAAGATCTGATTAGCCCTTGCTTGTCTAGAAAGGGATTCAAATTAAGGATCGAACTAGAAGAAGCTATCGACTGTTTGGAAGAAAGTGCTTTGTACTCGTTTGGATAGAAAGCTTTCTGACAAATATTAATAAGTCTGTCACGTACAGCCACGATTTCAGAACTAGTAACCATAGTCGATTCTTTACAAAAATTTGAGCGATATTTTGGATGTGTTCGATAATAAAATCTGTAAATATAAGCAATGACTCGCATAGCTTTTGAATAGGAAGAAAAACGTTCCAAAATATCATTAAAATTTTGAAAATACGTAAAGTGAACCTTTATTGGTTTTTTTTCTATGTCGGTTTCTGGAAATACCGGATACTCACGACTAAGCCAGTTGGTATTACAATCTTGCAGCCACGGTGGACCATGCCACCAGAGATCATTATCAATAAGCTCTTGAGGAAAAATACCACGGCTAGCTAAGTCGGCAGGATTATTTTCTGAAGTGACATGACGCCAGTGAGGTGGATCAATTATCTGAACAATCTTTGCAATTCGGTTTGCAACAAAGGTCACCCAAGAACAAGGAGGTTTCGCTAGCCAGGAAAGGACAATAGTGGAGTCAGTCCAGCAGAAAATAGAGTATTTCTCGACATCTAATTTTGGAATAAGATTGTCTAACATTTCAGCGAGGAGAACAGCTCCACAAAGCTCTAATCTCGGAATGGATAGAGTCTTAACAGGAGCTACTCTGGTTCTTGACGAAACCAAGTGAGTGGATATGGAATCATCGGATACTATGCGGATATATAATGCTGCTGCGTATGCTTTTTCAGACGCATCGCAGAAACCATGGAATTGGATTTCAGCATTTGGAGTAAAATCGAGCCATCGAGGAATCTGTATGTAATTAATAGCCGGGTAATTGGATTGAAAGTTTTTCCACTGAGAAAGGGACTCTGGAGAGAGGACTTCATCCCAATCGGTTCCGTCCATCCATATCCTTTGCATTATGATTTTTGCTAGTACAACACATGGGGATAACCATCCAGCTGGATCAAACAGTCTTGCAATTTGAGATAGGACTTCTCGTTTTGTAAATGTGGAAGTCTCCGGAAAAGGTTTGGCTGTGAAGTAGAATGAATCCGATAGAGCATTCCAACGGATTCCTAGGGTTTTCGCCGTGCTGCTGTCATCAAATTCGAGGAAATCTTCATTAAGTAGATGATCCAGTGGAAGATCGGCAATAATATCTTTGGAATTAGCCGTCCATTTTCTCAGTGAAAATCCTGCTGATTGAAGAGCTAGGATAAGCTCATTCTTTGCTATCAACGCATCTGGTATCGTATGAGCACCAGCCAGTACGTCATCAACATACATATAATTCCGAAGAATATTGCTAGCCATCGGATAAATGGATTTAATATCTTCAGCTAGCTGGATAATGGTCCGAATCGCTAAATATGGAGCACAATTGACTCCGAATGTTACAGTTTTCAATTCGTAATCTTGGACAATATCACTTGGATCGTTTCGGAATATGATTCGCTGGAAAGGAGTGTGTTCTGGATTGACTAAAATTTGTCTGTACATCTTTTGGATGTCCGCATTGAACACATATCGGAACATTCGCCATTTAAGGATCAATAGAGTTAAGTCATTTTGCAGAATCGGACCTATATGGAGAATATCGTTTAGACTTAACCCGTTGGAAGAAGGAGCAGACGCATTAAAAACCACACGAACTTTTGTGGTGGTGCTTTCTGGTTTAATAACAGCGTGATGTGGTAGGTAGTAATTCAATGGAAATTTGAGGAAGCCAGGACAAGGCACTTTGAACATGTGATTTAATTGTCCATATTCTTGAACAACTTGATCATATTCTTGTTTCAAGGATGGATTTTTAAGCAATCTAGCTTCATTTCTAAAAAACTGTGCCATTGCACTTATCCTAGATTGACCAATGTGTAGTTTTTCGGGATACCCTTCTTTGAATGGGAGTGAAACAATGTATCTTCCGTCCGAATCTCTTTTAGTTGTCCTGGAGTACAAATCTTCGCAAAATTTATCTGAATCGGACATAAAGTTCTTCCGCGGAAGATTCTCCACCTCCCAAAACCGTGAAATTTCTTTGGCTAATGAAATTTCACAGACAAATGATGCTACTGTGGAAAAGGAGGGAGATGAGCAGAGTGAAACAGGTCCAGTTAATATCCAGCCGAATACAGTCTCTTGTGCCATTAAGGAGCCACAGACTTCATGCTTAATGCCCGAGAGCATGATCGACGGAAACAGATCACCACCTATCAAGATGTCGATCTTGGAACTATTGTAAAATTGTGGATCTGCTAACTGCATCTGCGGAAGATTTGAAAAGAGTGAAGAATCGGAGGGTTGGGACGGAAGATTGCCTGCTAATCGTGGAACAACTAAAGCATCAACAGATATTTCGACATTATCGTCTACTGTGGAACCGAGAACAAAGGAGCATTTTCGTTGTACGTTAGCAGAAATAGTATTGTTTAGCCCTGAAATTTGAGCATTTGTCCGTTCGAAGGGAAGTTTCAAAAGGTTGAACAAACGTTCAGAAATAAAGGTCCCTTCAGATCCGGAATCGATAAGTGCCCGGGCTTTATATTTCACATGTAGATGGCAAACATTTACTATTGCAGTACCTAATAAAACACCCCTAGAATTAGAAGCAAAACAAGATTGAACTACGCCAGCTGCCGAACTATTAATGGACTGTATTGAATTAGAATCGGATTGAGTAGAAAATGGAGCTGAGCGTGGGTTCAAGTTAGAATTGGTGCTGGTATTAGGTGACTGCGAAGTAAAAGCAGAATTGGAACTGTCACCATCTTTGTGAAGTAAAGTGTTATGGCGTTTATTGCATTTAAAGCAGCTGTTTTTGCTGGTACAATTCTTGACAACATGCGTTTTGGAGAAGCAGTTCAGGCATAAGCTTTGCTTTTTGATTTCTGAAAGCCTTTGTGCATAATTCATGTTCAAAAAACGAGGGCATTTACGAATGATATGTAAGTCTTTAGGACACAATGGGCACTTCGGATCGGAAACATTGTTTTGAAAAGTTTTAACGTTTTTGGGAGAAGGTTTAGATCTAGAGTCCGTGGATTTTGTGTTAGTCGTATTACGGATCTCAGCAACTGATTCTAAAGTTCTATAGCGATTCGTCAGGAATTTATCCAGATCGACCCACTTCGGGATAGACGTTTTATCGCTCAGGCCCTGTTCCCAGAGATTAAGAGTAGTATATGGAAGTCGGTTTGAGCAAAGGTATACAAATATCGGATCCCAGCTGTCAATATCTATATCGTAAATCTGAAGAGTGGAGATACAGGAGTTTATATCGCGTTGAAGCTGTTTAATTGCTGTTCCTGATTCGGAAATTATTGTGGGAAGATTGAAAAGGGTCCTAAGCTGCCCATTGACTAACACTTTGCGATTTTCAAACCGAGCACAAAGATTTGTCCATGCCAAATCAAACCCTTGATTAGTCAGTGGGCTTTTTTTAACTATTTCCCGTGCTTCACCTTGAGTTTTATTCGTTAAATGGAACAATTTTTCCACGGGACTGAGTCGAGAATTTTTGATATATATAGCGGTGAACATGTCACGGAAGGTAGGCCATGATATGTAATCGCCATGGAAATCTTCAATATCGCACGGAGGGAGGTGGAAGCTATTAAAATTTGAAGACCTTGGAGAAGCTGTGTCATATGCTGCTGTAGCAGCAAGTGGTGGACTGGGAAGGTCAGCTTTGGGAAGAGACTCAGATCGTTTAGTGTCGTAAAGCTCGGATAACTTGGCAAGCAGATTACAATAGGTAATATAAGTACTTTTATACTTGACCTTAAACGACTCTATGTTTTCTGTTTCACCATCCTGCTCATCCGAGTTCTCGATATCAAAGAGAAACTTCTCATATGCCTCTTTGACTCTCGACCAGGTAGTCTTTAATTCAGAGCGATGTACGTCGATTGCATGGAACGAGGTAACAGGGTAGCGATTGTCAGAAAAATCATAGTCAAATTCAACGATGCTATCCGCTAACCGAATAAAATTATCGAGCGACATCTTGAAGTACAAAGAAATCTCAGAGCAGGCAAAAAGTCGCAAGGGATTCAATTGAAATTTAAGCTAGATTTAAGTTTAAGTTAGGCTTAAACTTAATAGCACTTGAATATATATTTATCCAAAAAAAAGAAAATTTTCTTTTTTTTAAAAGGGCACCAACAATGGAATTTGTAATCAAAATGAACTTTGTGTTGTAATTTTGGTGTGTCACTTCAATTTTAATTAAAAAATTTTACTTGAAAAACTTTCAAAAATTTCAAAAAAAATTTTTTTTTTTTTAAAATTTTAAAGTTTATGATACCTTGTGAAAAATTTCAAACAAAAAGAGTGTTAGAAGTTGACTTTGAATTTAAAAAAAAAATTATTTTATTGGTTCAAAACTTTTTTTTTCTGTGTATATTTGGGTGTGGCTCGAACTAAGGCAGTTAAATTTTAACAGACAAAGGTAGTTAATATACACCAGGTTTGATAAAAAATTTAGACGCCTAGACTGACTTAGCCGATTTGGGAAGGCAATGCTAAATCGAGTCGAAATGAATTTTTGTTGAAGAACAATTTAGTTTTCGATAAGTACAAATTATTCGAAAAATTAAGAAAACGATTGAGAAACTCTGTACACAGTAGAAAATTACAAAATTCTATGTGTAATATCACACACCTCTTGTTATTAAAAAAAAATTTATATCAGTAATTTACAAAAATTTTCAACCAAAAAAAAATTGTTGAAAACCAAATTTAAATTTAAACAAATGTTTTTAATTACTTAGGCACCAGCTATGGAATTTATGAGCAGAAAACCCTTGTGTTTTTTGGAATTATTGAAATTCGAATTTTAATTTAAGCAATTTTTAATTACTTAAAATTTTATGAAAATTTTGTGTACCAAACCAATTCTCAAAATTGATGTGAGAAAAAAGGTTAAACTTAGCTAAGATTGGAACTCTACAATGGCTTGCTGAACCCTGAGTTCAATAAAAAAAGTTCTAACGTTAATTAGGTTTTTTTTTAAATTTACACTCCCTAGATCTAACTAACTTATGGTTTTGAGTGTAAAAATATTGTGGAAATAGGAAGCAAACTAAGTAATATACACCGGGAAGAATAAACACAGAAGCCGTAATTTGAATGGAATTAAACTTACTTATAATTGTAATTAATGATTTTAATTATGTTCATTCACAGAGGCAACGCCGAAATGTATTAAAAAAAACGGAAAATTAATTAATTAATTAATTCTGGATTAATTTTATTTTTAATATTTTTGTTACAGAACAATCATAAAATATTTATATGTTCTTATTAAGATTACTTTTCCTTTTACCAGGAGAATTAAAAATGCTTTTATGCCTTTCCAAATTTCAGCCGGCGATATTTATTTTAAAGAAACAAGTATCTACAAAGGGAATTATAAAAAACGTTAAAGTTCGTCGACCTTTTGTTGTGTTGTAGGAGTTTTATTCTTCTTGCAAAAATATTTTGCTTTAGAATTTGGAGAACAAAATAAACTTTTAGCAAAAAAATATAAATGACAAAAAAAAGAATGTAAACAAAATAAAAAAGTCTAACGATTAAAACACATGTAAAACTCAATGCAAAAAAAAACTTATGAAGAGTTTCAAACAGCACCTTTTGTTTTCAGCGGGATCGGTGTGGATGAAGTAAAACACAATAATTAAGAGAAAGTTCGACCTCTTATAGTTGTGTAAGTGGTGAAGTTAAAAGAGTAATGATCGCAAAAAGGGGAAATATTCATTAAGAGAGTATTTCCATTGAAATGAAACGGCACCAGAAGAGTTTACTCTTTTAAACTTTAAGCAAAATGTAAATGTGTTTAAATATGTAAGATTCCTGTAGATGGAGAATGTGGGGAAGAAGTATTGTGTATATGCTAAATGTAACTAGAGCTGTAAAAAGAAGGGAAAATAATGTTACATACATTAAATGATCATAACATGACCTGGAAGAAAAAGCGCGCCAAAATAATAAAAATAAAGATGGATGTTAACTTTTGGAATTTAACATATGTACACTAGGTGTGAAAAGTATCCAACAATTTTGTTTGTTGGATATGAACAAAACGCGAAACACTTACTGTACTTTTCGAATGCACCTTCCTACGCACTTTTCACTCGGAAATCTCAAGGGACTCACCAATTTTAATTAGAAATTCAGCAGTTGGCACTTGGTATTATAGATTCCCTTTGCTACCAGATGACGAAACCTTCCTCTGTTCTGGCTTTTGAATTGCTTGGCTCAATCTTTTTATTATATTTTCCTTCTGTTGTTGTTGTCGAAATTTGTTTTTATGTATATGATTTTTCTTTTTAATTTTTCAGGAGTTCTAATTTTCGTTATCACTTTATTTATCTATTTAATTTTCAATTAAACTTAATTTAATTTTCACTATTTATTTTATATGTTTTTTAATATTTCTTAAGATGATTAATTTAATGTGTCAAATATGTATGTTAATTTTTTTATTTTATTATTTTAACTAATTTTTTCCTATGGTAGCTACCCGCGCTGTTAGCTATCAAGCGAAGAGAAATTAACAAAAGTAACAAAAAAACTAACTAATGTGCACTATCAAACGCAATGGTATAGGAAAAAAAGCAAAAACAAACGAACCTGTTTAAACGTTGTTGTTATGTTCAATGCAGATGCTGTTGATGAAATTTCTTCAATTTTTTGTTCTTCAGTTTTTCCCCACTAGGTTATCTGGTTCGATGGGACCAATAAATATGTTGAATCGCAGCAAGTGGTGGGGGATGGAATCTGGGAATTACACTCTGAGCAGAGAAACAAAGTCACCAGTTGAATTTGTTTCTCAGGAAAATAGAATAAAATATGCCAACATGAAAGAAATAAAACAAAGGAAATTAGGAAAAAAATTGGAATATTTTATTTGAACAAATTCAGGAGTACAATCTTACCAGTATGAACAACGGCTTGACAAGAAGCAAATTCTAGAATATTTCTACGGAAACAGCATCTGCGACATTTTACTGTTTTGACATTTCTTATTAGTAATGGTTTTTTTAGTAAGAGTATTAAAGTAGTTACCAATGTTATAAAAAGCTAAAAGGATCGATAACTTTGTATCTTTTTTACCATTGGTAACGCAACGACTATAGACTGTTAGGGTTTTCGTAACGGGGATAATGCAAAAGGACAGCGTAGAACTTTTAGCATTAACACTATTGTTACTAACTTCAGTGGCTGATTTTTACGGAACCATTTTCTATATTTTGATCAGATTTTTTTGAAATCGTCGAATACTTAAATTGTAACTTCTTGTTAGATAAAGAGTACATTTTCACGGATTAATTCTATAAACGATGGGGTGTGTAAATCACTTGACAGGGAAAAGGAAACAGGTATACTGGTGTTCACAGGTCTATTTTTATTTGTAGATTAGAATTGGTTTGCTCAGATTTAGTTACTCTGGTAAATTGTATGTACTATTTTTTTTAATAGTGTTGTTGCATTTTCCGTCTAATACTGTCATTCATGGAATAAGTATTATGCGGTTTTGTAAGGTATTATTAGATTTTTCCTTGGTGTTGACAATCAGAATTTATTTTGGTTCAAAAAGTCGAATGATGTAATTTTATTTTGTAAGTTAGAATTTCGAAAATTACATTAAGAGTGTAAACAGCCTTTATTCGCTTTTTTGTATTGGTAAATATTTGGCAATTTGGGTTGTTTCATGCAATTTGCTGGTGTTTGTCGCCCAGCACTGTAAACACCATACATTAAACATTTGGTTTGTGTCCTGAATATATACTTTTAACTTATGATCTCAACAACTTTTAAGTGCAATTTGATGCTCATTTACTTATCCAAACTACTTGTTTCATAGATAAAAGCTTGGGTTTTTTCCATAACTGAAGAAAAATAGAAAGAAGGAAACAAGTAAATATTTTTTTTTTGTTTTCATGTTATACAAGATTGCGTTTCAAAATTGTTTTGGTTTTTGACTTTCAAGTGATCGAACACAAATTCTTTAACAACTGTACATAACCGAGGAAAGAAAATATAAAAAAAAATGTACAGTATCCCTAAAAGTGTTTAATTCCGGGATTTGGTCGTCCACTTAACCTTTATTAATTATTAAATAACAAAGAAAACATCTTTTCAAGATCCACTAACAAGATTATAACCATAATTAGAATTGCTGCGCAGGGAAGTTGCCTCCCATCTAATCGTTCTGGAAACGTCTTGGAACTGGTATTTCCCATACCCGGGAATCGTGAGAACCACTTTTATATTGAACTCGTTTCGTGAGTGTCGTCATTCTCGGTGATACCTGTGCCGCCGGGAATGACATAATTTTTTTGTTGAAGAGATGCTGTCAAGTATTTGTAGGCTGTAGATGAACCTGTGGGATATCCAACTACTTACTCAGCCACAGTCCGTTTGAACGCGATAATTAAATAGTAAATTTACCTACGGCAATAAACCCCGGAGCTCATTGTGAACGTCCAACAACTTATTGTGATCGTCCAGCAACAAATATCAAGTTTGGGATAAGTATTGCGGAATAGAATTTGCATTTTTGCGAGATCTTCGATCCAGACGAACGAGTCCATCGAAAAATGTTAATAAATTAAGAATCCATTTCCTTTTTTCTCGGGAATTTTTCGGAATCTGGAGTTCCATATATAAATTCAATTCAATATCGTTTGCGACTATGTTTTTTTAAATTAAGAAGAATCAATTGTCTAAATTTAGCTTAGTTTCTAATGTATTTAAGACACAGAAGTTAAGTGCAAATAATGGATTTTTTATTATAAATATTTCTTTTAAGATTCGCGTTAGTTCCTAAAAGTATTGAGTTTTAAATTTTGTTAATTAATTTACAATAACGTAAACTTACATAATTATTAGGTAATTTTTAATTTTGTAGAGTACATATTAAAGTCGTGGTATACCAACCTAAAATCGTAAAACATTAGTTGTTTGAAACAGCCAATGCAACATCTCTCATATGCACAGAGACAACATTTGCTAATAATCAACAAATTTTTCTTTAGCTCAAACCTGCAACATGTTCATCGAAGCTTCCATGATCATCGCAACATTGTTTCTAACATTTGGTGAGTGTAAATTATAAAGAGATCATATTATTGTTGTTGTTTGATATATAAATATATATATTTTTTTGTTGTAAAATGAATTGAAACAAAGCATGTAAAAACAATGATATTCCTACGTTAGCAACATTTCGTATTCGTTAGATATTAAATGTAAAACAGAATTATTTTCTTTATAAAATGTTGCTGGCTTTATATATTCAATGTTTCATTGTTTTTTCATAGCCAGTGTTTCCGAAACATAATTTCGAGATTTATATATTTATTTTTTTTATACCACGCGATTATTTAATAGATATAGAATAATATTATCAGCAAAGAATATTTTTCTGACTTTACTAAACCCATTTGAATTTAGTAAACCATTTGAAAGTATTTTTGTATAGATGCAATCTTTATGTTCACTTTTGGGTATAAAATGCACTTTTAGGTTTTAAGTAATAAAAATAGATTTATTGAAATCGATTGCAACTAATATTTTTATGGAATTTGAATATGTTCAATTTAAGAATTTTTCTGAATAAATTTGTATTTTAAAAATGAATTCTTAAATTAAATAAGTTTTCTTACTGGTGTTGTGAACTAAGGGTAGTATAATCGGTTTACTTGGGGTTTTAGTTAAATGTGCCACTAAAACCATGGTAGGGATAGGGTGAAGAGGCAGAGACTCTAATAACATCTAGAGATCTCTCAATGGTAACTTAATGACTTTAGTTTTTGCTTTTCATTTCTACAACAATCTATTCATCACAGGGGCATTTATTTTGCTGGTGTCTAGACCTTGGCCTTTTAAATTAGTTTTTTGTTCATGTAAGTTTAACCCGGGAGTCTATAATAATTTTTATGTATCATGGTTGTGAAAAGTTTTTACGAGTGAGAAGAGGACACGAACCCCCCACCCGGCTGCTCGCTAGCATTGTTAATGGCTCCCATAGCGTCCTACTTTACCCTCGAAGAAAATCATATGTTTTTTTTTGTGCTAACCAACCTGGCATGCTACAAAGTTAGATAAAATATTTTTTTTGTTTTATTTTTGGCGTGTTCTTTACAAGTTTTTAAATTGGTCGATGGTGTATTAGTTGTTACATATAATCGTAGTAATCTACTTGCTTTGATTTTCCAACGAGAATGTGCAATTGGTCCTGGTTTAATGTTAGCTAAATCAACTGGAACAATACCATTCGAAATTGCTTTAGCTATTTGATATAAATATTTAACATCTGTTGATAGTTCGAGCTCATGTTCATGATCCATAATTGCAGGCATATTCTCCAGTGGTATTGGATCAAAATCAGCTACTACGTGAAAAATGAAATGTTTAGATCAATTAAAATGCAATTATTTTATTTTAACTTTATTCCAATCGAAAAAGTAAAATAATGACAATAAATAATGATAATAAATGATGATATTAAATAAAATGAAGTGTTACATACCTGCAATTTCTTACATTCTTGAATTGCTTTGAATAACTTTCCACTTGCTGCTCGTGGTCCACTGGTGACTGTTTTGTCCAATGCTTCATATAAATGACGAAATGGCAGTTCATTGAAATGAAGCAGACATATAAACCAGTGAATTGGTCTTTTTAACTGTTTTTCAAATGATCATAAAACACCATTTTCTGTTCCAGTATTTGCTGGCTCACCATCACTGCATATTCCAATTAATCGATCAACTGTTAATGTTTTATTGTTGAAAAATTCATTCAGTTTTCTGTGTTTGGTTTTTGCATCTTCTTGACTACCCAAATTTACATATCCAAGTAACTCATTATAGGGCACTTTCAGAACAACTAATGCGGTTCTTTTACCATAGTGGTATAAAATTTGTCATTAATTTTCTTTGTAGTTAATGAGTCATCTTTTCTACCATCGAAAGAGAATGCAGTTATGGAAGAATTTGTATGTCGTGTACGAATCACTGCATGTCTAGATTTAACTTTTTCTCTAGCCACTTTTGATTTATCCATAACAACAAGATTACCATGAACATCTCTAAAATTTATATCTTCAAATTTAGCTGTTACTAAACATGAAGCGACTCTATCTGAAACCCCGAATCTATCACACATCATAGCAAAATTTAAGGCATCGTATCTTTGAGTATAATGACCTCGTCTCATTGCAACAGTTGCTTCTGGAACCTCTGTTGTTGCTTCATTTTCATCTTCATCCATGTGTAATTCAGGTGGTTCGTAACTTGGATCATCGGTACCAGTTGTAAGTGTTGGTACTGTTGTAGCTACTTCTTCAACGTCTTCCGTATATTCAGGTATTGTGAATTTTCTATCATTATGCTGGTCCATCATAAATTCTTTTAGAATGAGTTATACCGAAAAATGCAGAGGCTGTTATGGCGACGACATTAGAGAGCCGTGCGAAATTGCCCAGACTTAAAAGCAAAACAGACTTCAAACGATATTTTTTTTAGTTTCTTTTCTATTACTAAGTTAAATTATTTTTTTTTATTTACTTATGTTCTGATTAAATAAATTTCTAAAGAGAAAAATAAACTCCAAAATGAAAACAACATAGCCGTTTCGCTGATTTTTTCATGTAAAGTGCCAAAAATGGTGATTTTTTGAAATGTTTGTATGGGATGTGCCAGGGGATTCCAGGGGATGTGCCACTGGCATGGGTGGGTCGGCCCTACAAAGTGGGGGTCGGTCATACATTTGGACTCGATTGGGGCACTCTAAATGGGTCAAAGTGGGATTTTTCAATATTTGACCCTATGGGTCAAAAGTCGGGACATCAGAATTCGTTTTAGAGGTATGGTTCCTTCGGAAAAGTTTCTTATTTTGATCCTTAGCATGCGATTTTTCTTGTACGTTGAGCGATTTTTTTGTCTGCCTACAAATATATATATATATATATATATATATATATATATATATATATATGTGCACAGAGCATGTTGCGGGGACGGGTTTTCGTTCCAC
The DNA here is from genome assembly GCA_949748255.1 of Eustalomyia histrio. Classification (NCBI taxonomy): domain Eukaryota; kingdom Metazoa; phylum Arthropoda; class Insecta; order Diptera; family Anthomyiidae; genus Eustalomyia; species Eustalomyia histrio. The sequence goes on along the minus strand of OX456526.1, from coordinate 108,161,133 downwards.
AAGTTACTATGAAGACATTTTGTTACTTTGGGGACTGTCCTTAAACTTTTTATTATTCTAGTGTGTACTCTGAAGACATTTTACTGGACACAGCGCATTTTATAGGGACTTTTTTGGCTGTATATACAGATGTCTTCAAAGTATGTGAAATGCATATATATATATATATATATATATATATATATATATATATATATATATATATATATATATATATGTATATGTGCATAGCAGATCTTGCGGGGACGGTTTTTCGTTCCACAAGTTACTATGGGGACTGACGATATTTTTTAAATTTTACTATCGAAACACTAGTTGCAATTTTCGAAACTTCATTTCGAATTTAATACATTTCAGAAGTTTCAGAATTTTATACCTTACGGGTAATTTTTCAGAACGTTTAAATGTAATATCGCTCGTCTATCTAAAGTTATTAACACTTGAATGTTTGTTGCAAAACCGCAGCGGTATAGGAAAGAAACGAATAGAAGTTGTAAAAATAAATTTTAAGTTTGAAAGAAATTTTAAAATTTAATTCTGTTGAAACTATTTTGGACTATCATCAATCGTACTATTAGTGGCATGCGTTGTTATGCGTTGATATGCGTTTTTAGTACTACCTAATGTAAACCCGGCCTGTTTTGTCAGAATACTTTCCGAATACTTCCTAAATTGTGTCCACTGAACAGTAATTCCTTTTTGGAGCACGCTTTCTTCATTTCTTACAAATCGAATTATCTTTCTTTTTCGGTGGACTTTCTAACCATACAGTCAGAATTTTAACCCAAAACAAAGACAAATATTAATTATGAAATAAATTCTTTATAACAATGGGAAAATTAAACAATTATTTTCACTCAGATTATCTTGGAGAGAATTGTTGGGTTATGTCACCTGGTCATCCCGAAAAATTTTCTCTAGTTGAAAATTTACCAGAAAATTTCTAGAATAATACCAAAAGATTTCTCGAAATCCCACCACCGTTTTCTTCGGAATTTGATCATGTCGCTATTTTGTATCATCTAAAGCCTACCAAAGTTCCAATCCCTGTGTCTCGTCATTCGAGTAGTAAACCTAACCTACAAATTGTTACGGGCCGTAGGTTGGCTATCAGGCGAACAATAAAAGTTGTTTCCAAAATACGTATACTTGGATAGCGGGAAAAGAAAAGAGAGTTCACGAACTACGTCAACAATTGCAGCTAAGTCATTTAGCAGTATAAGATCACTAAACGACCAACAAAGAAAGGCATACTGAAAGAATAACAGTATACATGAAACCATCAACGTTGAGAGTCGAATAATATTTCAGAAAATACATATAAATTCGACCAACTATTTTAAATAAGAAAAAATTTTAAAACGTAAAATCTTTAGGCTTCAACGCCAAGTAATTTTGAAAAGCAAGAAAATTCCTTAACGTGATCTAAGTTCCAAAAACAATATCATTTAAAATTATTTACAAAAAAAAAAGACAAAATTTTTAAGGCCAGAAAACATAAAATAATTCTCACTTGAGAATTCGGAAAATTTAAGTTTCTTCCCTTTTATTTTTGATCAGTGTTCAGTATTTCAAAAATTGTTTGGAAAAGTTTTAAATCATTTTGAAATAACTTCACCTAACTTCCTTAATGAATTCATAGAAAAAAAGAGAAAGCGATAACACCATAAGTGTATAAATTGATACCTATATATAAAAGAAAAGCACCAAATTTTATAGTGGCGTAGTAAGTGGAAAGTTTTGGCTGTCAGTGTAACCTCCAATGCAACCAGAAAAAATAATATTTATTAATTTTTTTCTAGCAAGCAAACTAAAGTTTTACCAAATGCAGATCAATCATCATTTAGCAAACACACACACGTCAAACATCATTATCATCATCGAAGTGATCGTGGAGGCCTCAACGTTCATCGATATATGCTAATAATCATTTGGTGAGTTTGATTCGAACATGTCTAAGTAGAAACAATTGTAGAAAAAAAACCGTATTAATATATTGTAATCTCTTATTTAGCAGAACTTTGTTTTAAATTTTTTTTTACCTATTACATTGCTTCTACTTTTTCATTCGTACTTTGGGGACTGTCCTTAAACTTTTCGTTGTTCTACTGTTTACACTGAAGACATTTTACTGGATACCAGCGCTGTATATACAGATGTCTTCAAAGTATGGCCAATGAATATATATATATTATATATATATATATATATATATATATATATATATATATATATTATATATATATATATATATATATATATATATATATATATATATATATATATATATATATATATATATATATATATATATATATATATATATATATATATTTTATATATAATATATTATATATATATATATATATATATATATATATATATATATATATATATATATATATATATATATATATATATATATATATATATATAATATATTATATATATATATTCATTGTGCATACTTTGAAGACATCTGTATATACAGCCAAAAAAGTCCCTATAATATGCCCTGTATCCAGTAAAATGTCTTCAGTGTATGTAGTAGATTAATGTAAAGTTTGAGGTCAGTCTCCAAAGAATCAAAATGTCTTCATAGTAACCTGTGAAACAAAAAACCGTCCCCGCAACATACGCTGTGCATATATATATATATATATATATATATATATATATATATATATATATATATATATATATATATATATATATATTCATTGCCCATACTGTATATACAGCCAAAAAAGTCCCTATAAAATGCGCTGTGTCCAGTAAAATGTCTTCAGTGTAAACAGTAGAATAACGAAAAGTTTAAGGACAGTCCCCAAAGTAACAAAATGTCTCCATAGTAACTTGTGGAACGAAAACCCGTCCCCGCAACATGCGCTATGCACATATTATATATATATATATATATATACATATATAATATATAATTAAATATTAAAAAAAAATAATTTTTCACCACATATAGAAGTTCTGAAAACAAAGCTCATATATAATTTTATAAGTATCTAGATTGTTATAAACTTCTTATATCTTATAAAAAAATTTTTTTTGGGTTGCCCGAAATGCGTTAAAATTTATGGTTTTATAAAAATATTAATATAAAAAAACCTCTGGGATTCGAAACCATTTATCCACATATAATTATATCTAACTATATCTTATATCATATCAAAAATACTCTAGATATGCAACTACACTCACCAAAAAAGTCTGTAATCGCAACTGAAAATGTTGCTGTTATTACGAGAAATTTTGCTTATTTGAGCCCAGTGGTATTTTTTGTAAATCTTAGCAACACATGTCTGCTGACGTGTAGTACAATAAAATTAGTAGGAAAGTTAATAGCCGCTACTAAATTTTAGTAAACTTTTTGTAAAGTGAAATTGCTAAAATCAGCAAAAAAATGTACTAAATATTATTAATATTAGTAATTAGTATAAAAACTTAGCGCTACTAAATTTAATTAAATTGCTGTAAACTCAATGAATTGAAAAATATAGCAAAATTTTTATTTATAAAAAAATATATTATTAAAATGCACAAATTAACTCAATTATTTTTAGATACACTTGTTACACTTTAAAGCTGCTCATTTAATTTGAAATTGCCTTATGAATTCGAACATACAAATTTATATATTTTTACAGAGCAACGTTTTTTATATTATTCATTTTTTTGAAAAAATATTTTAGACAATATTAAAAAAAAAATCAAAGGTTAAAAAATAGTAAAAACAAACGAACTTTTGTTTTCATTTGCTAATTTTTGTTTTAAAAAATATTTTTAGTAATTTTTTTTTGATTTTAAGGTAAAATTTTAATTGTTTTAAGTGCTGAGTTTAAGAACTAAAAAATGTTTTTTGTGTTATTCTAAGTGGATGTCCTATTTTTGGACATGAGCCGGTTGTGAAAAGTATCTTCACTTTCGATCCCTTTTTTCAACCTACTCGTATGTAACATTTTAAGGTAATTTAAAATTGTTTAGTTATTACACAGTACGATAGAATCAAATTTTTTTGAGTACACATGAGAAATATTTGTTGAAAATTGTACTTTTTAGAAAAACACTTTTCTAATATGCAACATGAATATTCCTATAAAACCTTTTAAATTGTCAAGAACATTTTTATTTGAATTAAAACTTGTTTATTAAATAAAAAGAAAATTGCCTGCGAATCGTTTTTGGGATACATTTAAGGATAGCAATTTTCAACAGGTTATGGGCCCAGGCAGGAAGTCTGGATAAGTAAAACAATTTTCAAGAAGCTTTATTAAGGAATATTGCAAGATGGCATCATCAATATACCAAATTGATAAGTTAGATGGCAAGAACTATGAAATATGGAGCATACACATGAAAAGTGTGCTTGTTCATAGTGGACATTGGAAGTATGTTAATGGTAACGCAAAAAAGGATCTTTCATGGACAGCCAATAAGCAATTGGAATGGGACGAAAATGATGAAAAAGCTTTGGCAACTATTGTATTAGGTGTGAATTCCTCGCAGATAAATTACATAAAAAATTGTTCCACATCAAACCCTGCTTGGGAGAAGCTCAAAGAAATTTATAAGCCAACTGGTCCATTGCAAAAGGTATCGTTATACAAAAAGCTATTAAGTTTAAACATGAAAGATAGTACGAATATGATATAATATTTGAATACATTCTCTGAGATAAGTGAAAAATTGTCTGATATTGGTATTCAAATTCAAGATGAATTGCTTGTTATTATTCTCCTTTCAAGTCTTCCAAGAGATGCACTACCATCATTGTCTATTCTAAAACTTAAACTCTTAGAAGAATCAGAATGTCGTGATCAAAAGCAAAAAGAAGAGCTATCTACTAGTCAACAAGCTTTTGGAGTTATAAAAATAAAAAATGGTAAGAAAGTAAATGTCTCAAAATCAAGTTCCAAAAGACTCAAAGGAAGTTGTTTCAAATGTGGTAAAAAGGGACATTATACATATAAATGTGATTCAAAACAGTACAAGACTTTTTCATTGGTTGCATAGTTTGTATTCGCATAAATGGTATTGAAATTAAATTAATTAACGTTTTATACTCTCCAGATCTGCACGGTAATGGTGGTGAAATCAAATTCAATGTTAATGGTGCAATTTTTACTGATGCTGAAGGGAAATTCGTCCTAAAAGCAAGACGAAAAAATGGTTTGTTTATATTTAATGCCCAAAAATCAAGGGAAATGCTATGCGCTTTAAATTCAAGTAGTGAATTATGGCATCATAGATACGGTCATCTCAATTATTAAAGTATGAACGAGTTATGCAATAAAGATATGGTTATTGGTATTAATTTAGACAAAATATCTCAGGACAATTGCACAACGTGCATGGTAAGCAAAATACATACAACATCGTTTCCCAAACAAGCCTATAATAAGTGATAATTTGCTTGATATAAGTCATTCGGTCCTATGAATATAGAATCCACTGGTGGTGCGCAAAAGCGAAGTTTTTGAAAAATTTAAATCATTTAAAAGATTCCAATCGTTATTTATATGATTGTGGTATTCAACATCAATTAACAGTTCCCTACACGCCGCAGCAAAATGGAGTTTCGGAAAGAGCAAATCGTACATTAGTTGAAATGGCACGATGTTTGTTGGTAGATTCTGGTCTTGATATAAAATTGTGGGCAGAAGCTGTAGCAACTGCGGTATATTTGAGGAATAGATCGAAGAATTTAGGTGACAAAACTGCTTATGAAAAATGGACAGGTCGTAAACCAAGCGTTAAACATTTTAAGGTTTTTGGTTCAAAGGGTAAATTGATCCAAAAGGTAAATCATTAGTGATGGTAGGATATTCACATGTATCCAAATCATATAGATTGTACGATAAGAAAACACAAAAAGTGATTGAAAGACATGATGTTTTATTTGATGAAAATAATTTGTCCAAGGAAGAGTCGACACTACCCTCAATTAAAGAATTTTATTTCTTTTTATGATTTTTTAAATAAACAAACGCAAATCAAACAGAAGATATCGTTGAAGAAGATAATGTTGAAAATATCGAATCCGAAATTGCCGAAATATACTCAAACGATGATAGCTATGAGATAGAAAATTTTTATGGGTTTACATCTTCGGAGGAGGAGATAATTCGTAGCGGTAGACCTGGACGTCCCAGAAAAGTTCCAAATTTACTTAATTAAGTGGTGGATGAAAAACTACCTACAACTTTTAAAGAAGTTTTAAACAGAAAAAACAATAAAAAATGGCAAGAAGCGATGAATGGAGAATTTTCATCTTTACAACAAAAGAAAACATGGTCATTAGTAGAGCTTCCTCCTGGACATAAAGCAATTAAATGTAGATGGGTGTATTCATTAAAGAAGATCCAAAAAGGTGAAATAGAACGTTACAAAGCAAGACTAGTGGCAAAGGGTTGCAGTCAAAAGTATGGAATTAATTATAATAAAACTTTTTCTCCTGTAGTAAGATATGCTAATATAAGGATGCTGTTAGCTTTAGCAGTTGAACATAAAATGCATTTGCATCAGTCAGATGTAGTGACAGCATACTTAAATGGAGAACTGCACGATGAAATTTACATGCAGCAACCTGATGGTTTCAAAGATGATATGCATCCAGATATGGTCTTACGTCTTCACAAATCGCTCCATGGCTTAAAGCAAGCAGGAAGAGAGTTGAATTCTAAGCTTAATGAAGTTTTATATAAAATAAAAATGAACAATGTATGTATAAAATGGTAAAGAATAATAATTTGATAATACTAGTAGTTTACGTTGACGATATTATTATTGGTTGCAAAGATAAAAATGAAATTTTAAAAGTTAAACAGGATATATGTATGAATTTTGAAGTTACCGATAAATTGAACATTTTCTGAGCATGGAGGTCAAACGTGATGGAGAAACTGGCAGCGTTGAATAAATATCGTATGGAAAATTGTAAGCCATCATCAGTTCCTCTAAATCCCAGCTTTCAAATAAGTTGTACCGAAAATTGCGAAAAAGTGAACACGACTTCATACCAATCACTTATTGGCACTTGGTTATATTTGGCTTTAACAACTCGACCTGATATAGTACATTATGTTTCAAAGTTAGCTCAAAGAAATACAGATCCTCACATAGAACACATGATAGCAGCCAAAAACGTATTACGATACCTCAAAGGAACACAAAATCTCAAACTTAAGTTTTGCTCTGGTAGTAAGAAACTCGAAGGTTATGCTGATGTTGACTGGGGTGGTTGTACAAATGATATTTTATATAGGAAATTGCCCAATTTCTTGGGAATCGAAAAAGCAGTGTACAACAGCGTTAAGTAGTACTGATCACGCAGAGAAAAAACATGGTTGCAACATGATCACTGCTACTATAATATTCTTGCTGCATTCGGGTATGATTGTCACAATCTAGTTATTGGTTTTTAAATAGCTTCTAACCATCAACATGGTTGCTACCACCATTGTCATAGTATATATTTTATTATTTTATGATTGCCATTTTCTCTTTTATAACATGATTGGCTGTAACCATACTGTGGTAACAAACATTCTGACTATGAACAAAAATGATAATTATGGAACTATAAAAAGCTGACAACAATCAATGAATAATTATGAATCAAAAATAATATGACTAACAATTAGAGTCATTACAGTTTTGTATTCATACAAAAAAAATTGCATCAGTTCAGTCACCCATGTAAAAATGATAATATATGATTATTTTCACCTGGGGGGTTTTATTTTCGAAAATGCTTTGTGCATAATCAATTCATAGTCGAAAAAATTCATTATCTATATGAAGATTTTATATTTTTTAATTCGTTACAATAAAAACAATCTTTAAAAAAATTTTTTTATTTATTAACGTTTATTTCTTGTAAAATAATGACTTTCTTGTGGAAAAAGTTCTCTGAATATTAATAAAATATTTTTTACGCAAAAAGTCTGTAGAACCCAATAGTTGTTTTGTGACAAAAGGTTGCTTATACGAAATACTAGATTTTTAGAAATTTTTCTGATAAAAACATTTTTAGATTCTTGGACTTTTCCCTAAAGTAGAATTCTCGGATTCTGCAAACTGTTTCTTAGATAAAAATTTATATGTTCTTACAAAAACTTAGATTCTAAAAAATTTTAAAATTCAGAGAACTTTGCATCATGAAAAATACTTTTATTCCAAAAAGTTTTTTTAGTAGAAATATTCTTAGAAAATCTTAAAATCTAAGAACTTTTCTATTAGAAAAAGTCTATAGAATCTATGTTTTTTATAAAAAAAAATTTTTTTTTAATATTTTTCTATGGAATCAATTTTTTTTAGGAAAAACATTTCTTAAAAAACTTAACTTAAGTTCTTAAAGAACTTTTTCATAGTTTCGAATCATATTATGGTAAAATTATGGTTATTTTATTATCATAATATGATAACTATATTATAGTACGACTATGGTCGGCACAATCATAAACCCAAAAATATGATTGCCCCAACCATGTTTTTTCTCTGCGTGAAGCAGAATATATGTCAATAACGAATGCATCAAAAGAAGCAGTGTATTCAAGAAAATTGTTACAAGAACTTGGATTTTGGAAAGAAGAAAGTGTAGTTATCAATGTAGATAATCAAGGTGCAATGAAGCTGGCGACAAACCCTGTTTACCACAATAGAAGTAAGCACATTGATATTAAATATCACTACATAAGAGAAGTTGTACAGTCAAAACATTTAATCAAAATTCTGACGTGCTACATCAAAAGCCGAGACACGTATTTCTTTATTTTAAGCCTACTTTCATATTCTGTGTACCAACCACTGTCGTACACTCAAAAATAAGACGTGAACTAAAATGTAATCAAAAATTTCCTTCAAAATAGTTTATAAATTGTGCTCAATTTAAGTAAAATTTCATTAAAACTTAGAAAAATGTTCTTAAAAAGAATAAAAATTCCTAAGTTTGAGGAAAAATAAAAACAAGACAATTAAATAAAAATTTATTAATTAAGAAAAAACATCTTAGTTTTAAGAAAATTGCATACTCAAATGTAATAAAATTAAGTTTAGTACAAAAAAAAATTAGGACATAATTTACACTCATTTAGTTTAAAAAATGTGTAACTTAAATCGAGAAAGTACTTGAACTTTTCGCGAGTAGAAAAATTAACTAAATGTTAGAAAGCCATTTCCAAATTCAGTTTTTAAGTATACCACTTTCTAATTTTGGAGAATTGTTTTCTAAAAATTAGTTCAGACAATTAAAAACAAAAAGTAATAAAATTTTTCCTATGTAGTAATAAAAATTTACTTGATTTTAGAAACTGATGAACTATTTTTAAGGAAAATTTTCATGCAACTTAGTTCAGATAAGTAAAAGTTTTCTAATTTTTAAAAAATAATAAAATTTGGTATAGGATTTTTTTTGTTGGAAAACGTTAAATTATTTTTAATATTCTATTCAAAAAAAAAAAATCAACCAAACCAAAAAATATTATTAAATAAAATAAATAAATTATTATTAATTTTTAAATAAAAGATATTAATTTTTGGTTCGTGATCGTGTGTGAGCGTGAGTCAAAAATCTCCCACGTGCCCATCTCTAATCTTAACAGTCTTAAATATTGAACTTAAAGTAGCTTAAAATATATTTTAAAATTTTGTTAGCAAAGGGTTAAAATTTCGAATTTGCGCTTTTATGTAATAAATTTGTTTGTTGACTAGAGTAAAAAATATCGCAGGCACATTTCATACATTACGGCATAATGGCTTTCCTATAATTGACATAGTGCTTATTAAACTTTATATTTATTTACTATATAACTTTATTCACTTAATAATAAAAAAGTTTAAATTTGTATATGTCAAATAAAGTTTAAGCTAAAAGTTCCATAAAATAAACTTATGACGTTTCCATTTTCCCATAATAACAAGAAATGTAACTGTGATATTTTGTATTTTTGCAACAATTTCCTTAAATTAGTTAATTTAAGAAGACAAAGGACCCCCTGTGTTCCTTAGCCATAGATGCCGTGTGTCACGTAGGGCGTCCCTTTTTGTAGTTCTCTCAAGCAGAACCGTTAATTAACTACGAAAAGGATCTGACTTTGTCACAATTTATTACGTTTCAGGATATCCTGCAGTACTTTTTTTAATTTGTTTACCTTTTTGCTAATGAAATTTAATTTATATTTTAAATACATGAAATAAGTGTAATTCCATTTAGTTTTAAGAAAAAATTGTATAGCAAAAAGCTTGTTAAGAGCAGTGTCCTCACAAAGCGGAAGTCCCATGAAAGTGGTAAAATATATTACCTTTACCATAGAAGCAGGATAAGGACAATTTTCACTTAAAAGAAGTGCTATTTAACTTGTTGTTAGAAAATATTTTATCCTAGTTTTTAGTAAAAAAAATGACCTTAAATAAAATAAAAGTTTTCTTAAAACCAAGAAAACATTTCCTAACTAACAGTACAATTTTAAATGATGTATGAACTAATTAGGAAAAAATTTTACTGTTTTCTAATATAAATTTACTTCTCAGTAGTAAAATTTTCTATGATTTAGAAATTTTTACCAAATTTTAAATAAAATTTGTTATTAAATATTGGCAAAAAGTGTCTTTGGCGCCGTTTTCATTTCAATTTTTCCTCTAAATAAGTTAATTTTTCTAAGTTCTACTTCATTTTTTTTGAGTGTATATATATATGTTCATGTATGGTGATCATATATGATTCCATACATGAACATTAACGAAAATTGAGGTAATATGTAGATTTATGATCATGCATGAAGGTAAATAATGACATATTTGTATTCATACATGTGTATATACATATTTCTGGTTTTCATATATTTTTGCCATTAAAAGAATTATTTTTAATTTTTTTTAGTAAAAATGGTCAGGGTTTTTTATTAAATTTTCTTTTAAATACAAAATTTATATTAATTTACATAAAAAATGTATCTGATTTGTATACCGAGAAAGGGCGAAATTTTTTAATCCCGCATTTGGCATCTCCATCAGTAAAAAGTCAAACAGCGGACATTTTTTTTATACCATGAACTACGTTTTACCCTTAAAAGTACATTGCCATTCGTCTTAAAACAGGATTTGATAAGTACTGAAATTGTAAAAGATATTTATAAATTTATTGTAAAGAATCTTAACAGCAAACTTACCAAATCTCATCAAATTCTAACATATCATCCTCAAGCTCCATGTATCACATTAATAAAATATTTTCGTCAACAAATAAAATAAATCATACAAACAATTTTGAACAATACAGAACAAATAAATGTAATTTTTTTAAACCATAAGTTCTCATAAAAATTATATAAGAATATTAAAAACTTCAAAATAAATAACTATACAAATTTTGACATTGTGAATTTGAAGTTTAAATCAAACAAATAAATCAAAAAAACAAATAAAAAATGAGATAACATATTATCATTAATGGAAAAGTATATAAATGTCACATATTTTCATATATGATTCATATACGTACATAAATTAAACAATATGTGAGAATACATGATCATATATTTTTACCTGGGAAGTGAAAAAGTAGTTCGATTAATATGAAGTTTAATAAGCGCTATGTCAATTATAAGAAAAGCCATTATGCCGTAGTAAAATGTGCCTGCGATATTTTGTATTGTAGTCAACAAACAAATTTATTACATAAAAGCGCAAATTCGAAATTTTTTACCCTTTTTAACAAAATTTTAAAATATATTTTAAGCTACTTTAAGTTCAATATTTAAGACTGTTAAGATTAGAGATGGGCACGTGAGAGATTTTTGACTCACGTTCACGCACGATCACGAACCAAAAATAAATTTCTTTTATTTAATAATATTTTTAATTAGGAAAACTAACTGGTTTGTTTTTAATTAATTGTTTTTTTGGAATAGAATATTAAAAATAATTTAAACGTTTTCCAACAAAAAAAATTCTATACCAAATTTTATTATTTTTTAAAAATTAGAAAACTTTTATTTATCTGAACTAAGTTGCATGAAAATTTTCCTAAGAAATAGTTCATCAGTTTCTAAAATCAAGTAAATTTGTATTATTACATAGGAAAAAATTTATTACTTTTTGTTTTTAATTGTCTCAACTAATTTTTAGAAAACAATTCTTTAAAATTAGAAAGTGGTATACTTAAAAACTGAATTTGGAAATGGCTTTCTAAAATTTAGCTAATTTTACTATTCGCGAACAAAAAATTAACACACATTAAGTTCAAGAACTTTCTCGATTTAAGTTAGACACATTTTTTGAACTAAATGGAAGTAAATTATGTCCTAAATTTTTTTTGAACTAAACTTAATTTTATAACATTTGAGTATGCAATTTTCTTAAAACTTAGATGTTTTTTCTTAAAATTAATAAGTTTTTATTTAATTGACTTGTTTTTTTTTTCCTAAAGTCAAGAAATATTACTTAGGAAAAATATGAACTATTTCTGAGTATGTAAACTATTTCGTTTTTCCTCAAACTTAGGAATTTTTATTCTTTTTAAGAAAATTTTTCTAAGTTTTAATAAATTTTTACTTAAATGGAGGACAATTTATAAACTATTTTGAAGTAAATTCTTGATTACATTTTATTTCATGTCTTTTTTTTGAGTGTGTTTCTTAAAACTATTTTTCGTTTGAATAATTTTAATTTGTACCGATGTGACAGATTATCGCATGCTGGTGGTGTGGCCATATACGTGAGGTAAGGAATTGCAAGTAAAATATGTTGCAAATCAACGCCGGAGGGAAAGGTTGAACATATTTTTGTTGAAATTTCTTCCCTTGGTAGAAAAATGCTAATGGGATGCGTATACAGACCTAGCAACAGGATTAAAATGAATGATTTCTTTAATATTCTAGAAAATCTTACATTAAAATATGAAAATATTGTAATATGTGGTGATTTTAATTCCAATATACTTGTTGATAGCCACCTTGATGATATGAAATCTATCGGTCTCTATGCTACAAATACTAAAATACCAACCCATTACCCTGACACATCAAATTCGTTATTGTATATTATTTTTGTTAGCACTGAAGAAAAAGTGTTACTCTATGATCAACTTACAGCGTCTTGGTTTTCTAAACATGATCTATTACTCCTTTTTTTTTTGATTTCAAACTCCAACTGTTAGCTAATATTGCCTTGCGTTACCTTGTAATGATAGCTCGTTACCTTTTTCATTATTTGCAAGCATAAAGTAATATGTTACTCATTATTGATTACGTAATATATGATTTATAAATGTAAAGTAATAATTGAAATATTTTTGAAAATCTATTTATTGATACATTACTTTGTGTTTTTTGTAAGCAAAAGGGTAATGTATGTTTGTTTTGAAAAAATGAAGTGCAACAATTCATTAAAGTTTAAAGCAATCAAATACTAACTATTACTATTTATGCCAATCCTGTACTATAATTATAAATATGCGTCGATAGCTCAGTGGGTAGAGTTTTTGGCTGGCAACCAGATTTCCCTGGTTAGATTCCCATGTTGACCACATTATTTTTAATTACAAATATTTTAACTAAAATATTTGTAATAATTTTTTTTAATAAAAATTCCTCTTTTTTAAAAATCTATTTTTAGACACATTACTTTTTCCATTCTCGCAACCCTTACATTATCACCCCTAAAGAAATCGGTATATAAAGGGTGTCCCAAGAAGAACGCAATTTTGAAATCTGGCAACATTCGAAGTGTCATTGTTTGACATTTGAACAATTGTTATTGTTTGCTAGTAGAAGGTACGAGGTTAGTAAAAATGGAGCGCTACACGAATGAACAACGCATTCTCATTGTGAAATTGTTTTACCAAAATGGTGAAAGTTTTGCGGCTACAGTTCGCAAATTGCGATCAATTTGGGGTCACAATAATGCTCCAAAAGAGTCAACTGTAAAGAGATTAATGGATAAATTTGCCGAAACTGGGTCTGTTAGTGATGTAAAGACAACAACGCGCCATCGACCAGGTCGATCGACCGAAAATGTCGCAGCTGTACGTGATGATGTCGCTCAAACTCCATCCACCTCAATTCGACACCGAGCTCAGCAAATTGGTGTCTCCAAATCCACTTTGCGGCGAATTTTGACGAAAGATTTGCATCTTCATGCATACAAAGTTCAATTGACTCAGGAACTGAAGCCAGCTGACCATGGACAGCGAAGGGAGTTCGTTAATTGGGTATTGGAGAGACAACATGAAAATGCTGATTTTGCCGATAAAATCATCTTCAGTGACGAGGCCCATTTTCATCTTGATGGCTTCGTCAATAGGCAGAATTGTTGCATTTAGGGTGAGGAAAATCCTCGAGTGATTCACGAGAAGCAAATGCATCCTCAACGTGTCACTGTGTGGTGTGGTTTTTGGGCTGGAGGAATCATTGGACCTTTTTTTATGAAAATGAGGCAGGTCAAGCGCAAACAGTCAATGGTGTTCGGTATCGTGAAATGATAACCAGTTTTTTCTTGCCTAGAATTGAAGAAATGAATGTGGAGGGTATGTGGTTCCAACAAGACGGCGCCACATGTCATACAGCCAGAGAAACAATTCAATTGCTGCATCAGTCATTTCCCGGTCGTGTTATTTCGCGTTTTGGAGATCAGAATTGGCCGCCTAGATCGTGCGATTTAACACCATTAGATTTTTTTCTTTGTGGTTTTTTGAAGTCGATGGTTTACGCGAATAAGCCGACGACGACTCCAGCCTTAAAAGAGAAAATTGGACGCTGCATTAATGAAAAACCGCAGCATTCATGCAAAACGGTCATTGAAAATTTCATTAAAAGATCGCGTGCATGCCAGCAAAGCCGCGGCGGCCATCTGCACGATATATTGTTTCATACATAACCTCATTCTGTCTACTTTACGATATAATAAAGTTTCACAATTTTTTTTAAATATCTGTGTTTTATTTAAAATTTAAAAATTGCGTTCTTCTTGGGACACCCTTTACATTACTTTGATGCTCATCGCCTATAAAATTCATCAATGAAGTAAGGTGTTAAATAATCCATCGGCCCCTATGGCTGTACATTACTTTACCCATTATTTTGTAATGTGTTGTTTTGCTGGGTTAGTATGACTTTTAACATATTAATCATAACATTTTATCTCTTGAGTTATCAGCCATTGACTGGGACTAAATTTACTACATGCCGTCCGTTGAAAACCAACTTACCTTCTTGGAACAAAAATTAGAACATTTAGTGCCTGTGAAAACTTTTACAAACAATTATAAAAAGAAGACATGGTTCAATATAGATATAAAAACCGCAATAGAAAATAGAAATTTGGTGTTCAGCCGATGGAAGCGTCTTAAAACAGATGAACTTCATGAACAGTACTGCAGCGCGAGACGAGAGGTTAATAGGAATATTAAAAGATAAAAATCTGCCTTCTATACTAGTGTTTTCACGTCTGCTGTTCGATCTAGAAAACATGGAAAATTATACGAGAAATAGGCATAGGAAAATCCAGATTAGATGCATCTGAAATAGATGTAGAAACATAAATTTCTACAATGAATATCAAACTTCAGATCTACAGAGAAATTTGTTAAATTTTAAATGTGTAAATCAAGCTTGCTATTAAATCCAATGCAATGGGTTTCGACAATATCCATCCAAAATTTTTAAAAGCCGTTCTCCCTGTAATGCTCCCCTACATTACTTACATTTTTAACACGATTATCACAAAAAGTGTCTTTCCAAGTAATTGGAAATATGCGAAAGTAATACCCAAAAGCAAACAATGAACATCGACCAATTGCTATATTACCATACCTGTCAAAAGTTTTCGAAAAGTTACTGCATCAACAAATACTTAAGCATATAATAATTTACTCACGGACAGTTTGGTTTTCGGCCAAAACACAGATGCATTACTACTCTTATCGACGTTGTGAGGAAATTCGTGCAAGTCTTGATGATGGTTACATATCATGTCTTGTACTATTAGATCACTCTAAAGTGTTTGACATGGTTGACCATAATATACTTTGCATGAAGTTGAAAACAATGTTTAATTTTTCCCCGTCATCCATTCGCTTAATCTCTTCATATTTGTCCAATCGTTATCAGTCCGTTGTTTCCAAAAATATAAAATCCCGTTCTCTACCCGTATATAAGGGTGTACCACAAGGATCCATTCTAGGTCCGCTCCTTTTTACAATTTATGTTAATGACTTAACAAAGCAACTGTTACACTGCAAAGTTCATTTATATGCTGATGACGTACAAGTCTATATCAGTAGTAATATAAATAATGTAGATGATTGTGTGTACAAATTAAATGATGACCTTAAACGAATACACACATGGGCAACAGCAAATGACCTCTGTATAAATCCCAGCAAGTCAAAATGCTTAGTAATAACAAGAAAATCAATTAAAAATGTCTTTGAGCTGCAAATTATTTTCAACGATCAAATAATCGAAATTGTAACAACATCCAAGAATCTCGGCATAATATTTAATAATACTCTAAGATGGTCAGATCACATTAATGCTGCTGCTGGGAAAACGTACTCTATGCTACGAAATCTATGGAAAACTCAGTACTTCACTTTATATAACATACGCCTTTTACTTGCTAAAACATACCTAATGACAACGCTATTATATGGATGTGAAATTTTTACGAGCTGTGATTCTAAAAGTTACAACAAATTGAATGTTGTTTACAATGCGGTAGTTAAATATGTTTTTGGTTTAAAAAAATATGACCATATCTCACCAGTTGCGAAAATCCTATATGGTGTTACTTTTAGCGATTTGCTGAAAATACGTTCTTTAACTTTTTTACACAAGATTATATATACTCATGAACCCACATATCTCTTCAATAGAATCTCGTTTACGCAATCTCGTAGATCTAATGATTTGATTCAGATTAGACATCGAATTTTGACCTCTAAATGGCAATTCTATATTCATTTAATACGTCTTGGGAACTTGCTACCATAAACAATTCAATTCATAAGCAACGATGTGCACTTTAAGAGGGCTCTTTTTAATTATTTTAGTTAATACTCATACATTAAGTATATATTAAAATGTTTTATGTCTTAGTATTCTAACTTTTCTTTTTTTTTAATTCTTAAATTCTATGTTTTATATTATTGTAATTACCATTTCGTTATTAAAATTTTGTTTTCAAGCTAACTATTACTATTTATGCCAATCCTGTACTATAATTATAAGATTATAAGTCTTGTTTTACTGACTTTTTTCTGAGTGTATATATAAAAATATCTCAAATTTGTTTGCAAATATTGTACAATATTGTTACGATTTTACCCTTTATAAAATCGTTGATTTATTTACCTTTTAAATAAATCGAGTTCTTTCTATATTGCAAATAATAAACACCGTTTGAAATTATTTATAGCTCTATTTATTTATAACCGTCACTAAAAAAAATGACAGAAATATACTTTAATAGCACACTTTATTTACGCGATTTAGATAGACTAAACGTTAGCCACACTTTAGTTCTTCACACTCTGCGTTTTACTTATCAACTGAACTACTGCGTTATTGAGTACCAGTATTTATATGAATAGTCAGGTATTCTAGTTATTTCTAGTTTATTACCACACTATATTTTTCCAGCTGTTAAAATAAGTGTGTAGAAATTTCGTGTAACACTACCGCCCACTTAAGCCTGTTCGTCCCGAACAGACATAGCTATTCCTTTTCCATAGTTGGCTAGTCGTTCCAGATGAACAACCTTCATTTTTGACCTTGGGCTCTGATCTTTCTGTATTATGTATACCACATCATTCAACCTTTTAATTACTCTATAGGGTCCGTCCCAATGCGTTTGTAGTTTGGGAGATATTCCTTTCTTTCGCTCCGGGTTAAACAGCAGAACCAGCTGGCCCTCATTAAATCCTTCACAATTCGATGCTCGATCGTACCTCGCCTTCATCTTGTCGCTCACCATTTTAATTCGATTGCGGACGAACTCCTGACGTTTGTTGGGGTCTTCTTGTTCCCGGGAAGAGTTGTCGTTTTCGCTGTCTGTTGTGGCGGGCTTAACACCAAGTTCAAAATCGCCAGGCAATTTGAGTTCCGTTTCAAAGATTGTTCTTACTGGTCCTTTGGATGCGATGCATTGCGCGCATTTTGCTACCCAATCGCCTACAGCTTGTTGACAGCCCACCCAGTAAAACCGTTGTTTTAACTTCTCTATAGTTTTTGTGATACCAAGATGACCACCACTGGGACCTTTATCGAACTCCCTCAATACCTCGTTTATTTTAGATGCCGGCACCACAATTAAATTGGCCACATTTTTGCCGTCGGCACTTTCCCATGTACGGTATAAGCAACCATTTAACACTTACAGGCTATTCCACTGGGCCCAATATGCCTTCATCAACGGACTTTCAGCTGATATCTGCTCGCGGGTAGGCCTCCTGTTTTCTTCTTTGGCTGATATAATCTTCGCTAACATGGGATCACTCCGTTGCGCCGCTGACCAGGCCGCACTCGGCTCGATATGCGTTTGTCGAATATCCACGATACGGTCTTTTCCTTCAGCCTTTGAACTGTGCTTGCCATGTTTCCTACCCTTGCTGTGCGCAATGGTAACCGGTTTTCTTACTTGAGCCTTGTGCTCATATCCAACATCAATCATAACTTTTTGCCCCATATGCAGATTAATGCCGTGGCTAATCATGAAATCTGCACCAATGATTACTTCGTCCACAATATGGGCAACAATAAATACATGATTGACGCTTACGTTGGAAATTGTTAGTTTTACATTCACTTTGCCATAGAAAGTACCAGTCTCCCCAGTAGCTGTGCGCAGTCTCACCTCATACAATGGTTCAATTGCCTCTTAACTAAATCGGGTCTGATGACAGACTGTGATGCTCCTGTGTCTATAGTACAAATGTGCTTTCTGCCGTTGATATATCCACAAGCAGTAAGACTGCTTTTTCCCTGCTGTATTCCAGATATGGAGATTGTGGGGCCCTCGCATGTATGAGCTGGATCGTGTTCCGCAGTGCTAGCTGTTTTTGGTTTTAACGGTGACTCTTTAGGTGGTTGCTGATCGGTCCGAAGGCTCTTCCTTGGTGCTTTGCAATTTCGCTGGAAATGTCCCACTCTACCGCAGTTGTAGCATTTATCCTTGGCCTTGACTTGTTTCTCCCCTAATGCCTGCTTAAATGCATCTTTTAATTCCGTGAGCACTTCTGTTAGCTTTGTGCTTATATCTTGCTCTCTTTCAGAAGTCACTTCGAGGTTACGCACCTTAAATATTTGTGGCTTGGAAATCACCTTCGCAGTATCTTGAGCCAGCGCGAATGAGACAGTTTCAGCAAAGGTCGATTTCTGCGTAGCACATACCGCATGTCTCCCATCAGAATCCCGAATTCCATTCACAAATGCTTCAATTTTTAACTGATCTAAGAATGGATGATTTTCGCCTGGATAAGTTAGCTGCACCAACCGTTCAATCTCTGTAGCAAAATCTTGCAATGACTCATTTGCTTTCTGAAGTCTACCTCTAAGTTCCATTCGGTAAATATCCTTTTTGTGTTCGCCACCATACTTTCGCTGCAGTGCCACCATTATGTCGTCATAATTATTTCTGCAGGTGATTGGCACACTTTCTAGAATTTCTGCAGCGTTTCCTTTTAAGGCCAGAATCAACTCTATAGCATTTTCTTCGATGTTCCACATATTTCTGGCGGCAACTGTCTCGAACTGGAACTTAAAAACATTAAACGGTATGCTGCCGTCAAACGTAGGGGCCTTTGCTCTACCAGAACTTTCCTGAATAATTCGTACTGGGCCCTCTTGACATTGAGAATTATTTATTTTACTTTCCAGATCCTGCAGTTTTTTCTCGACGTCATTCTCCAAGTCAGAAACTCGTTTTTCAACCACAGAAATTTTTTCATTAGTAGCTTTAGAAGTTTCCTGAAGCTTTTCTTCCACCTTATCTAACAATTTCTCGTTGTCTGCTCTCGATGTTTCTAGCAGTTCCGTTTTTATCTTAGTTAGCAGTTTCTCGTTGTCTGCTCTCGAAGCTTCTAACATTTTTATGTTGTCTGCTCTAGAAGTTTCTAGCTTTTCCATTATAGCAGCAAACATTGCGCTTAACTCCATATTACCTTCTATTTTACGGGTACTAACCTCCATTACTTCTTTTTCATAAAATTCGTAAGTTGCAATGTCAACGTTACGCCGCTCGAATTCCTCTATCGGCCGCTTTTGTAATTCTGTCTTATTACCTGCTGTCGGTAGCTCCAATTTGCTCAATTCCTTTTCTGAGCTGTTCCACCTTAAGCTCCTCCAATTTCATGACTGCATATTATTTTGCAATCCCACTTCTGACACCAGTTGTTACGATTTTACCCTTTATAAAATCGTTGATTTATTTACCTTTTAAATAAATCGAGTTCTTTCTATATTGCAAATAATAAACACCGTTTGAAATTATTTATAGCTCTATTTATTTATAACCGTCACTAAAAAAAATAACAGAAATACACTTTAATAGCACACTTTATTTACACGATTTAGATAGACTAAACGTTAGCCACACTTTAGTTCTTCACACTCTGCGTTTTACTTATCAACTGAACTACTGCCTTATTGAGTACCAGTATTTATATGAGTAGTAAGGTATTCTAGTTATTTCTAGGTTATTACCACACTAGATTTTTCCAGCTGTTAAAATTAGTGTGTAGAAATTTCGTGTAACAATATATAAATATATTTTATACACTATGAAAAAATATTTCTTATATTGGACCATATATTGAATCATATACAAGTGTATCTCATACCACACTGAAAAAAAATTTTGATAATTAGATGTGGTTATATATGGCACAATATATGGCAATTTTTAAAAAAATAATGTAATATATAATTATATATGGTAATGTATACTGACATATGTGAATATATGTATATGATAATATATTATTAGATGAAGCTACATATTATATCTAAACTTTTTTGCTCGGGATACATACATTTTTATAATTTTAGTTTTGTATGTTTGATCTCTATATTTTGACTTTTGACGTTTTTTCACTTATCCGTTTTATTTAGAAGCGTAGAAATTTGCAGAATCTTTCTGAAATAAAAAAAGGAGAAATTCAGATTTTATAAAAATCTTCCCAGAAATGTTGTAATTTAAAAAAAAAAAAATAATTTTATTTTAAGATATTGAATTTTTAACTTTTGATTGTTTTTTGGGGCAGGTATTAATTTAAATAACTACCCAGCAAAACCACACATTACCAAATAATGGGTAAAGTAATGTATAGCCATAGGGGACGATGGATTACTTTACACCTTACTTCATTGATGCATTTTATAGGCGATGAGCCTCAAAGTAATGTATATACCCATTACTTTAGAGGTGATAATGTAAGGGGTTACTTATATGGTTACGAGAATGGAAAAAGTAATGTGTCTAAAAATAGATTTTTTAAAGATGAATTTTTATTAAAAAAAAATTATTACAAATATTTTATTTGAAATATTTGCAATTTAAAATAATGTGGTCAAGATGGGAATCGAACCAGGGAAATCTGGTTGCCAGCCAAGGACTGAGCTATCGACGCATATAGTATTTGATTGCTTAAAACTTAAATAAATTGTTGCGCTTCGTTTTTTCGCTAGTGTTATCAAAACAAACATACATTACCCTTTTGCTTACAAAAAAACACAAAGTAATGTATCTAAAAATAGATTTTCAAAAATATTTTTTTTTTTTTTTTATTTTTGTGAAATATTTATTCATATTTACTATCAAATACATATGTAAAGCCTCAGCACCATTATGACATTATAGAGGCGAGTTGGCAAAATTAATTACAATTTTCATAAAAATAAATTTTATAAAAAGAAAAAAAAAATGTTTCAAAACAATATATTTAAATAAAAGAAAAAAAAAGTATAAATATATATATATAAATGAATATATAAATATAAATATATATATATATATATATATAAATAAAAGCATAAAAATATAAAAAAGAGATCATATCTTTAAGTCAGAAGCTTCTCCAAACTTTGCAAAATATAATTTTTTAATGAAATTTTGAAATTTGAAATTCGGTTTATTGTTTTTAAATTGAGAGGTAATTTGTTGAATTCACGACTACCCATATATTCTATTCGCTGTTTGGTTGATTCCAGTCTACACCGCGCAGTAGCTAAGTTGTTGTTATTTTGTGTATTAAATGTATGTTGGTTTCTAAAAAACTGCAGAGTGTGATATCCAATATTATGTATGCACTTGAAAACGTATAATAATAGTTGGTATTTATACAGTCCATGTATCGGTAAAATAGATTTGAATACATTTTTGTACAAGGTTATAGTTGAATATGTTGGAGGGAGATTTGCAACTACCTTCAACGCTTTGTTTTGAGTCCTTTGAAGAGATTTAAGTTCAACACCATTCTTGTATCCATATAAAATTGCTAAATAATTAAAATGACTTTGTATCAATGCATTGTAAATTAAAAGTTTCGTATCCTGTTTAAATTTGTTTTTAAATTTGTACAGAAAGCCTACAGCTTGAGCTGTCTTTGTTTTAAGATGCTGGATATGTTGACTCCAAGTAAGGTTTTTTTTTGCAAATAAACACCTAGGTATTTTACAGAGTTTACTTCTTTTATTCTTTCCCCATCTACAAATATGCTGAAGTTATTATCCTGACTATTGTAAGGCTTGAATCTTATTAACTTCGTTTTACGAGCATTTATAGCCAATTTGTTGATTCTAGCAAATTCAAAAAGTAAGGAAGCATCTCGTTCCATATAAGCTTTAACAGCTGTTTCATGTTTATACGGGTAGATTAAACAAATATCGTCTGCATACATAAAAAGTTGGCCAGTAAGATCCAGATTATGAATATCATTCATATAAATTGAAAAAAATATCGGCCCCAATACACTGACCTGAGGGACTCCATGTTTAACTAAACCAAAAGAACTTTTACTCGAGTTAATTTGGACAAATTGTTTACGATTCGGTAAATAATTTTTAATTAGAGTCAGTTCTTTACCCCAAAATCCATAATATTTGAGTTTTTTTATAAGGATATCATGATCTATAAGATCGAATGCTTTTGTAAAATCATAAAATATACCCATTACGCCACTATGACCTTCATCCAAACCTCGACAGATACAATTAACAACATTTACAACCGCTTCCTCCGTACCACATCCTTTTCTGAATCCATACTGAAAGTTATTGAGCAGATTCTCCTTATACATATAATTGGAAATTTGAGAGTGCAAAACTTTTTCAAATACGTTGTTAATGACAGGCAAGACTGCAATTGGTCTAAACATATCCACAGAAGTACAATTTTTTTGCTTAGGAATTGGCACAATTTTATGTATTTTTAAAATATCAGGATATATTGCTTTGTTTGCCATGTTATTGAAAATGTGTACTAAATAAGGCGTGAAATCATTTATACAGCTTAAAAGAGTTTTAGGTGACATACCGTCATGGCCTGTACTTTTACACGGAGATAGATTTGAAATAATATTATGAACTTCATCTCGAGTGGTGTATGTAATACGAAACCTATGATCATGAAGGATTTAATGTTCTTAGAGAATTGCACGTATCGTTAGGAAATATTTCAATTTGAGACCTCACATCCTCAATGGATTGAAGAAATTGCTTATTAAAAACTTCAGCTTTTTCACAGTCATCATAAATCGGGTCTTTGAATCTTTAATGTTAATACATTTTTTGACAGTGTTTCATTAAGAAATTTCCAACATTTTTTGGGATTTTGTTGCATTCCATTCAAATTATTTTCATAAAAAGTATTTCTCGAATCTCTGCATGCTTTTTTAACTATTTTACTTATTCCTTTTAATCTCTTTGCTACATCAGCATTGTCTGGACTTCTTCTTCTCATCTTCAACAGTTGTGTTTTTAACTTAATTAAATTTTGCAAATTTAGATTTCTTTTGACTCTCTTTTTCACTGTAGAATTTTCCACAGCTTTTCTAGTACATAAAATTAAGGCTGATGTATCGATTTGAACATCATTAGTCGCTTGTATTGTTGGCAAATGTTGATGGATGTAATTATTTAGTCGATCAAAGTTACAAACAAAACGAGACTCTTCCGTAACAAGTTGATTTCGTACTTCTCCTTCAATTCTACAAGAAATTACATTATGATCCGACAACGTACATTCAATACTTTCAATATACATATAAGTAGAAATGTTAGTGTACACATGATCAATTGAAGTACCACTAAATGGACGAGTTATTAATGAGTGACAATTTATAAAATTATAGTTAGCAAGTAAATTTACCAGTTCATTAGTTGGATTTTCGCTTAAACAGTCAATATTTGAGTCACCAACAAAAATACAAGGACTACGACCATAAGAAGCAAGAACATTTTCAAAAACAGACACAAATGTATTTAGATCACATTTTTGAGACCTGTAAAATGACGCGAATTTTATATTTTTACCATTTAATCTCTGGTTTAGCTATGTTAAAACGATTATATCAACATAGTCTTTACTAACACAAAGTTCAACATCAAATTCCAAATCTTCGCGGATATAAATTGTGGTACCACCATAACCATCTGACCGACAACAATGAACAACCTTAAAACCAGCAATATTGTACAATTGTGTTAAATTGTCATTAAACCATGTTTCCTGAACAGCTACAATATTGGGCAGACGTGGCAACATATTAATTAAACTTTTGAATTTAAGAAATTTTTCAATTGAAGAAATACTTCTGACGTTTATAGAAATTATATTAAATAATGAACATAATGAATTATTAACATAATTTTCAAAAGAATTTAAATTATCAAAATATTGATTATTAATCATATTAAAAGAAAAAAAAAAGAAAATAGATAAATAATATAAAAATACTTTTTATTATTTTGGAGATTGATACATATCATTAGACTCATCATCATCATCATCAATAACTTGTACTTGCTGGGATCTTCTAACTTTTGGTTTGTGAACTGAAGCATCATACAACAGGCTGTCAACGTCCTCTACGCATTTAATTAGTCTAGGCTTAGACAATTCACTCCTTTTGACGAAAATTATTCCACCCGCAGGATACACAGCACGAAACCCAACATTTTTTAGGGATTTATCATAATTAAGCAAACTAAGAGTTTCTTTACTAAGGCAGTCACTAATAAAAATATCTTTTCCATTTTCCTTTAAAATAGGTTTAACTGACATCAGCTTTTGCTTGGCATTTATGGAATTAAATTTAACAATTAACATCTGCTTTTTTTCTTTGTCGTTATTGTGACTTTGCGTTTTTTTGTTTTTGATGAAGTAGGCATCACTGATACTCTCTTTTTGCAATCTACTTCAGCTTTTAAAACTTTGTTCTCCTTTTGTACAATCTCAAGTTTCTTTTTGTTTTCCATAACACCTTTTAACAAATCATCAAATTTGCTTGACATGAAAGTCATACTTTCATGTAAAACAGACAGTTGATCTAGTTTTTTCAATTCTCTTTTGATTACGTTCAACTCAGTTTTTATGGTACCACTATCATCATAACATTGATGGCATACATATTCTTCACCGGTATGTTTGACTAGATATTCGTACTTGCGTTTGTCGATTGAAGTACATGATAAATGATAAAACTAACTGCACTTGTCACATTCGAGAAAATCATCTTTTAATTCATTTACCACTAAACTGCACTGTTTGCAAATTAAGTCATTGTTTTTGACGCTGCGACGGCCTTTGCTCATTTTATTTCATATAAAGCAAACTTTTTACACTTTGATTTAATAAATCAATATATTTTTGAACAATAAAATTAAGTATTAATTAAATTATTAAATTTTAACAAAAAAGTTATTCAAGAACTATAGAATTGTGACGTTCACACGACGGGGTTGCCAACTCTGTATTACTCTTATTACTTTACATTTATAAATCATATATTACGTTATCAATAATGAGTAACTTATTACTTTATGCTTGCAAATAATGAAAAAGGTAACGAGCTATCATTACAAGGTAACGCATGAGAATATCGCACCCATTACCAAAGTTTTGCTGGGTAGTAAACCCAATATTCCTCTTATTTTCATTACAGGCCATCGTGACAGACAACCACTCAAACTGGAACAGGTCCACACGTCAACCCGAAATATTTTAGCCAAAAGAAATTGCCCCCTGAGAATACCTTTAACAGAAGCAACAACCCGTCTGTAAGGGAATGGTAAGGTATTTCCCAAATTCCTATACTCCATTAATCCGGACCCAACTACACCCTCAACACATAGTATAGTATGTTGTTTGGCTTTTACATGAAAAAGAAAATTGTTAAACTTCATATAAAAAAGTGATTTTACACGATTATTAATTTCACGTTAAAATTTAGTATAATTTGTTTTTAAACAGATTTAATGTACAAGACTATAATTTTTCAAGTAAAATGTGACATTTTGGGTTAATTGTGATTGTGTCTTTTTAATAAAATAAAACAATCATTATTGTTAGTCTACAACGAACTCGAGTTTTCAACATCAGTATATTTACAAAAAGAAACCAAATAAATGATTTTTAGCTTTTCAGAACCCAAAGTATTATACAAGCTAGAGCCTCTATAAAAAGGCAGAGCCTGAACAAAAAACCTATTAAAACCTATATTTTGCTACACTTCTGTCTTTTTAGCAATCACACACGTGATTAAGATGATTTCCTAACAGGCACAATGATAATACTAAAATTGAAAAGACCAAAAATGTTTTATTTATATTAAAAAATAAAAATTTTCAGTTTTTAGCTTGTCTAAAACTTTGGGTTCTGAGGAAATCTTTTACCGGTTCGAAACACATGCTAGCTAGGTTAGCAATGTCTACAATTAATCAAATTTCTCATTCTGGTACAAGGAATAATCAAATTGTTCAAGTGGTACTTCTTCAGATGATATTGATTTTTACATAAAATCTAAGATTGGCTTAAATGCTGATGTTTTACTACATAAATTTCGGTTTTCTCAATCGAGATCTATTGCGTCTTTTTAAATTGCTGTTTCTGATAAATTTTTTGAAAATGTTCTTGATTCAATCCTTAGAATACTTTAGTTCGTAAATATATTTATAAAGAAAAACCAAGATCTAATAATATTGGCGTTCTTCCACAACGTGAAAGGATTAACGTAAAAAACTAACATAAATAGTATTACTTTTGCCTCATTGTCTTTAGTTTATCAAAATGAACTTTAAAAAGCCGGAGAACTGTACTGAATGTGTTATTTATTTTAAATATTATTAATGGTGATATCTATTCTGGATGTTTGATTAATGAAATTTTATTCAACATTCCCCAACCAGCATACCGTAATTACATATCTTTATCGGTGATTTTATTTAAAGCTAATTTGTTGACCTGCTCAGAAGAACGTGTAACACATTTAAAAATTGAACAGATTTATAAATATTTTACTTAATCCTAGTGTAATAAAAAATGTTATTACTATTTTTCTGAACTCATAGTAAAGTTATTGTAACATAATTCTAAATTATTTAGAACTTATAGTAAAGTTATTGTTATATAATTTTAAATTATTTTTTAGAATGTCTGTAAATTCAATAGACAAATAAATTATGTTAAATAAATAAATATCGTTAATTTGAAAACTCGTTATAAACTAACAATAATAAGAAACAAAAAACTCTAAAAATTTATATTTATGAAAATTGCTGACTCATTTTTTGAAAAAAAAGTTCTAACTTTTTTATTTGATATAAAAAGAAATTGACCAGCATTGAATTTAATACAGATATAAACTTACGTTAAATCACTGTTCCACTAAGTTGCCAGCATTAGGATTTCTAAATTCGTTAATCTCATTGCTTTTGATTTATATTTGTATTTGTGACGTTTATTATTAGAAAAGTAAAAGTAATGCTTTCAAATGTTTTTGCAATTCACACATGAAATTATCGACAAATAAACAACTCTTGGTATAAAAGTTATGACTGTTGCGTCCCTAAATATATTTAATTCTTTTTTACCCAGCAAAAATATAGTAAGTACAGGTCGTTACCGTGTTGATTACCATGTAATGATAGGCCGTTACTTTTTGCATTACTTAAAAAAAAAAAAACAAAATAATGACCTGAGCGCCCCGGTAGGCTAGTTGGTAGCGTGCTAGCTTATCAGTGCTCGCTACAACGAGCCGAAGGCCTTTGTTGCTAGTGCTCGGTTAGGGGATTAACATATAATGTGTAATTATATGATTAATAAATAAAATAAATAAATAAATAATGACCTACTGATAATGGATTAAAGAAGTACTTATATGTAGACGTAAAATAATGATTTACTGGTAGTTGTTTTTTTACTATTATATTTATTATTTTCAAAAAATTTAATATATCATTAAATTATGAACTTAAATTTTTGAATACAAAAATTAGGTATTTTAAAAAGTTTTTATAAATTAAAATACAAATTATTCTTATCGATTTCTTTAAGTATGTAAATTTTACTTGAGTAAGGTCCACTATTGATTTATTAAGAGTAACTACTACGATAATTCACAATATACTTGAGTATCTGTATTTAAAATTGTGACTAGAACAAGGTGAGATACCTTGAGACTGCATTAGCTGTTTCAGTTGAAGACCATCCTGCTGAGCGTGACTTAATTTTGTATAGTCCACAGATTGAATTTGATGTTTTTAACAATGATGTTTTTAAATAACGAATTGGCGGGCTTCTAACAGATGTCGAAAATGACCAATTGCCTTGAATGTAGGCGACAGTTCACGGTCATATGTGCTATACTTTTTCTGGATGGTATAAGTCTCTTGCTGAAAACCCCAATTGGTTGCCAAGATTCATCGACAAACTGTTCTAGAATAGCACCAACGGCAAAATTAGATGCGACAACTTTTAGAACTAGTTTGGCATTGGGTGTAGGATGGGACAGAAATGCAATAAGGCTAATTTATGCTTACATTTACTAGATGCGAGTGTGGCATTTCGAGTCCAGTGGATTTCACGATTGTCCTAATTCTTCGTTGTACCTTTAAGAATACCATTAAGTGGAGCTTGGGACATTGCACCACGTTGAAGAAATTTTTTGTAAGAATTTAGCATGGCCAAAAATCTTCTTAATTCTCTAATGGTTTTTGGAAGAGGATACTCAGTAATGGCTTTGACTTTATATGAAAGCGGACTGATGCCATTGGATGAAGAAATCCCAGCAAAAAAAAAATGCTTCCTAAACTTTAGTTCTTTTATGAATTTTGGTTGTAATTCTAAGGAACTCCTAAAAGAATTCATATGTTCATATTAAAAATATATTGATTTTGATATAAACCTGATGCATATCTTAAAAAATCACTCTTTTTCAACTCTTTTTCTGAATCTAAAGCATTTATTCAAAATATTGTTCTGAGCATTTAAAATCAAAAATTTCAATGAGAACTTTTATAATTTTTTTATTAAAACATTTTTTATATTTTTGTTTAAAATGAACGTTAGACTTGATGCAGTTTTGCAATTTTTAATAAAAGATTTGAAAAGTCAAGTAAAACAGGTTTCTTTAACCTTTAATTGAAGTTAGCTTAGCCTGTCATTTGAATTTTTTCAGCCTTAAACAGTTATGAAGATGAAATATGTGCATTTTTGCATTGTGTATTTTATTAAACACTACACTCAGAAAATAAAGTTAGTAGAAAAATTTGTAAACGGTTTTCAATCCCACTCTACTATTTTTGTACTTATTTTTAGTAAAAAATTATTATTTAGCAAATCTTTTTGCTATTTACATTTTACGAATTACAGAATTTTTACAGAATATTTACAAATTTTTGTTGCTAATTTCTGAAATCATTTTACAAATTTTTGAAAACCGATTTGCTAAGGAAATGTCATTTCTAATTAAAATCTACACCTACAAACTTAAATTTCCTTAAAATGCTACATATATTAAAAAAGGGATCGGAAGTGAAAATACCGACTGATGTCTAAAAAGAGGACATCCACTTAGCACTAAAAAGGTTTTTAGTTCTAAAAATCCGCTCTAAAAACAATTAAAAAAAAGTTGAATACCCTCCACCATAGGGGCTGAAGATGATATACGTATATACTAAATTTTGCATGAACTGTAATATGAATATGTTTTGTCAATTTATGTAACGAACTTTTGTTATTTAGTGTTAGTAATGTTATTTATTTAGTTTTAGCAATGTTATTTACAAAGGTCTGCTCGTTAGCGACTTTAACATTGTTGATTTTTACTTAGTTATCAGAGTAACACACATATAGCTCTAAGAATGTTATTATTCTCTATGTAAGACAATAAATGTAATCGAACAATAAGAAGACTTAATAACATTTTTACTTACTTAACAGAAAAAAAATAGATACAGAAAAATTGTACAAATTTGTATGGAAAATTTAGAGGTACCTTCACATTTTCACTCATAACTTTTGAACCGCTTAACCGAATTTGCTCATTTTAAATACCAAACTGCTCGGGAGGATGTTCAATAATCTGGATGAAAATAGGCACCCCCGCTTGCGTCTTCGCGTCGTGATCGCCATTTCAACAGACATACAGACGGACAGACAGACAGACAGACGGACAGACAGACAGACAGACAGACAGACAGACGGACATCGCTAAATCGACTTAAAATTGCATAAGGATCACGAATATATATACTTTATGGGGTCTTAAACCTATATTTCGACTCTTACAAACGGAATGACAAACTGATATATACCCTCACCATATATGGTGGAGGGTATAAAAAAATTTACCAAAATATTTTTTAAAACAGAAATTATCAAATTAAAAAAAATGATAAATTCATTTTTTAAAAAATATAATCAAAATATTTTATGATCGATAAGAAAAATAAATTCAAAGCTTTTTACTAATATTAATTAAATTTAGTATTTTTTTTTGCTGATTTTAGCAAACAGATTTTAAATTCCACTTTACAAAAAGTCTACTAAAATTTAGTAGCGGCCACTAATTTTTCTACTAATTTCATTGTACTACACGTCAGCAGACATGTGTTGCTAAGATTAGCAAAAAATACCGCTGGGCTCAAATTAGCAGAATTTCCCGTAATAACAACAAAATTTTCAGTTGCCATTACAGACTTTTTTTGGTGAGTGTACACCATTTCCAGTTTACCAAAATGATTTTAAAATTGTGTAAAAATTATTTCAAATTGCCCAAAAAGGTTTAAAATTGTTCAAAAATTATTTAAAATTGTTCAAAAATATTTTAAAACTGTCTAAAAATGTTTCAAAATTGTACAACCAGTTTTTAAATTATACAAAAATATTCCAAATTTGTCCAAAAATTGTTTCAAAGTTTCCTTAAAATGCTTTTTCACTAATGTTCTAATAAACAATATTTCTATATCAATGCATAAATTTTGCTTTCTTAAACTTATTTTTCTGCATTTTTATGAGTTAAGTTTTCATCAAAGCTTAAATTCTACAAAGTATATGAACATTTTCCACTTATGCATCAGAATATCTAATCATTGTATTTTCATTGCTTCCTTTGAGTAAAGTATAAGTAAGGGTAGTAGCTATAATTGAATCCTTCCATCCTATGACACGCCAATGTTAAATTCATCGATGAAACCATCAGAAAAGAAGTGATGCCTTTGCCATAGTAGTGATGCAGGTGGACCACGACTGACAATGTGTTGGTAGTCTCATAATTGGATTAAAAAATTTCATTTGTTATGAAAATTTTGGGATAATCTTTCAAGAGTGTGTTTCACTAGAAACCATCTTTTTGCCAATAAAGGAATCTTAGGTTTGTTGTTCCATCAACTAGCACTCGTTCCGTTTAGTCTGGAAGATGATAATCACGGAGAAAATTGCCTCCAATGATTGCACTAGACACATTAGAAATCATGAAATTCCACTAAAAACATCTGGGGAGTCCAACATTAGGGGTGAGAAGGATGTGGCCATAAGTTTTGATTTCAGTGCCATTAGCAGCAGAAAGGCATAGCTTTTAAGGTGATTTAAGATTTGTGCTGGGATATACTGAAATTTCAGCTCCGGTCTCGATTAGAAACGATATTTTCGAATGTTGATCCATTACGAATCAATACGAAGGACTTGCACGGGAACAATATAGTTTTTTGGAGCTTGTAACTTACAAAGTTGAATGCATTTGCGAGTATTTTAAGCAAAACGTTAGTGATGCCAACATATACCTGATTAATTAATTACATGAGCTCTGGAAAATTGACGGATATTGAGTTCATCTTGACTGAGTTTCCAGAGCATAAATTCTGGCAATGAGGGAGTCTAATTTCTTTGGAACGTTATCTTCGTTTGAAGATGGAGAAACTTCAGACACAAACATGAATGTCAAATTTGAAAATACTTCAACAATTTTATCGACTTGTCAATATCAGACATTTCATAAACGGCCAAAATGCTCTTAACTTTGTCTGGCAACCTTTCCAGAAATAATGTTTTTTAAATATCGGTACTAACCTTACCAACTGAAAGGGATTTCATACGTTTAAGGAAATGGGACGGCTTCTGATCTCCCATTTCAATACCACCAAGTAACCGCTTTACTTGTAGTTCGGCAGATTCAGAAAATGAATCCATAATACGTTTTTTGAGGGCCTCATATTTTCCGGATGTTGGTGGAGCAATTATGATGTCTTTTACCATAAACAAAACCGATTGGTCCAAATTCATAACCAAGTATTCAAATTTCGTTGTATCTCGAGTGATACCACAAATTCGGAAACAATCCTCTACTTGAAGGAACTACACTTCTGGTTCGTCTTTCCAAAATACCGGAAGTTTTGGAGTCTTTGATGATTATTTATGGAGCAATGACTGATCCTACAAGAGCTCTTACATACTTGGTCTCCTAGTGGTATTGATGAGTTGCATGCTGTTATGTCGTCAGGCATTTTGATGTTTACGTAATCTTTTTGTTTTTCTTTTGAGGGTCATCAATTATAAATAAATGAACACCATTTATACAAAATATTTAAATTTAAATATTATTTTGAAAATAAATTATTTGACAATTAACATCAAATCGAAAAATGAAAAATCTGAACTCGAAAGAAAAAATTGTGTAAAACTTTTTACCACTATAAAAATTGATTGGTTGCAAAGTTGATTTACTTAAAGTTAAAAACTGAATAAAACAAATATTTTATTACCTACAATTTTATAGCCCAGTGTACCAGAATCAACTTCAAGGCAAGAATTTACATGAGACATTAGAAGAGTGTGAGCAATTGTATATTCAACTCTAATAGGCAAATGTAAACCATAGTGGTACAATTTTCTAAGACCCAAAGTTACACCTAAAGAAATAGCATCTATTTGCTCACCAAAATTAAGGTATTGATCAATAACAACACCCAGGCATTTAAACAAAAATTAACCGAATCCATCATTATGATTTTTTCTTCATTAAACACATCAATCATATTTTTATACTTTATTTTGTCCGATAGTGTATGTAGAAGTTGTACATTAATGTGTATAATTAGGTGTATAATTAGCGTAATTGTTTAACGTGAGCCAGCCTCATTAAATCAGAAAAAAATTATATTGTTTTTTTAAAACCAAACAAAAAAAAATTTCTCGGGCACTTGAATCACTAATTGTGTGTTAAATTGAGGAGATTGTTGATTGTTTGAATTAAATTTAGCTGAATTGCAGGTGTTACATTTTTATTCCCACCAAAAAACAATAAACAGCAAATGAGTACCACAAGCAGATTTATACAAAGTAATGAACGACGTTTGTTCTTCACTACGTCATGAAACAGCTTTGGTAGGTTATGACGACGTTTACCTCAACAGAACGGTGGAACGACGAAGTGCTGTCATGAAACAATACTACCGGTTTTAAATGACAGGTATTTTATAAAAGCTGCAGTTGTTGCTCTGTTGGAGACAGTGTGGCCACCAAACGATCACAGACAACAACAATATCATAAGCATTATTGGAACCATAGCAACTCTTCGATTCAAGTGTCCGTCGTATTAATTATAATATTGTTATTATCGTGCCTCTTGTTGAAACATTTTTGTGATTGTTTTTCATTGTATTATAAATTAAAATGCTCGCCAGCGAGAGTATACGTGGTCCTCATCATCATCATCAGCAGCAGCATCATCATCGTAATCATCATTACAATGAATCTAACATATACACAAAGCAACAACAAGTGGCGTGTGACGCTGTCGAAACAACCGAATTGGCACGAAATTCCACAGATGCCAGTGAATTAATTTTATCGCATAGAACAATAAAACCTTCACCCACTATTGCGACCACTCTTGACAATGACACTCAGATTGCAAATAGTGGCATATTAGCAACAGATGAAAACGGAGCACCATTGAAAATATTTGATTTTGAAAAATTTAGTAAAATGAATTCTGTGAAGAGTGAAACTGAAGGTACAGAATGCGGTGGGACAACGTCTTATCGTCTCATCATCAGTCATCCATATACGGAAATTGAGGAGTTTATACGCGTTTGTGTAGACGAAATAATAAAATCGGCTGTCTTTGATGGCACTAGTCGCTGCAACAAAGTGGTTGACTGGCATTCACCCGAGGAAATGAGAGAACTCTTTGATTTCAAATTGAAAAATCAGGCAGAATCACAAGACGGACTATTTGACTTACTAAAGAAAACTATTGAGTTTTCAGTAAAAACAGGCCATCCATACTTCATTAATCAATTGTATTCCGGTATTGATCCGTACGCACTAATTGGACAATGGCTAACAGATGCCCTAAATCCGAGTGTATATACATACGAAGTTGCTCCAGTTTTCACCCTAATGGAGGAAGAAGTCTTATCTGAAATGCGTCGAATAGTTGGCTTTCCGAATTCTGGATATGGCGATGGTATATTCTGTCCCGGAGGGTCAATTGCAAATGGTTATGCAATAAGTTGCGCTCGTTATCAAAAGTCACCAAATTCAAAGGTTAGTTGCTTATTCGTTTTTTCTGTTTTTCCAACAATAATTAAGGTCGTTCACACGCTAATCATCCGTGTTCACTAGATGTGTTCAACTCTGTATGACCATTTTTCAAAATGAGTTGTAGTCCTCGAATAGGATAATTTGGTTCCTATTGGATAGAGAAAAATCGAGGCGGAAATCGATTGAGCATTTTCGAAATCCGCCGAAATTAAATAACTGCCCGCACTAAATTAAACAGGGGATGTATGTAATTTTTGGTATTGGTATTGTGCGAAACTTAAATTTTTTAATTTTGTTAAACAACATTTTAACAAATTTGAAATTAGTATTGAAAATGTTTTAAAAAAAATTGCATTTTAAGTCATACTCAAAAATTTGATAACGCGATCTTAGAGGAACAAAACTTCACATCTGAATTATGGATACACTCAGAATATTATGTAGTTAACTGTTTGTAGTTTAATCAAAAAGTTTTCCGTTCCATTTAAAAATAAAGGAACATACATTTATTTTTCAAAGAAATATCTATATTAACTTTTTTATACATTTATTAGAAATAATTTACTATCATTTACCATTTTTTTCAAAAAATTAACCCACAAAACGGAAACTTGTGGTTTATTTGTGTCCGTAACAGTTATTACAAACTTAAACTTTGTTTGGTGTCTGTTTCAAAAAAAATATTAAAAAAATTTCAATTTGTTTGTTTTTTAAATTGGTTGTATATATACAAAATTTTTCAATACAAATTACAAGAACTTCATAAACACACATACATACACAAACACATTAACACAAAAAGTGTGTATAGCTCCATATGCATACATACATTTTGTATTTTACGAGTATATTAAAAAAAAAACAAAAAATACAAAAACGGAAATAAAAATAAATGAAAAAAACATTTATTTTTTGAGGATTGGTAGGTAAGATTTTGACATTTATTTTAACTGATTATATCATTTGTTTCTTACGGATGTGTCAGTTGATTAATCAACATTTAAAAATAAATAACAAATGGCATTTAATTTAAATGAAAATTAAGTAGACCGGTTTTTAAATGAAATATCATTTCTTTTAAATTATATTTTCAGTTATTTTAACTTACAAACTTTTTTAAGTGTATAAAAAATATATAAATAATGTAGCATTAAAAAAAAATTGTAAAAAATACGAATTGTCCTTTGCCCAGCAAAAACATGGTATTAACTACTTACCACCCTATTTACTCACTTAATGACTTTTGTTCGCAAAGTCCAAAAAGAATGGGTAATTTTTTGGCTGTTCGTAAGCGAGAAGGTAATGGCCATTACTTCTGGGAATCGCGAACAAAAGTAATTAAGCGAGAAAATAGGCTGGTAAGTAGTTGAAATCCTGCTTTTGCTGGCCATTTGTAGTAACTTAGATGTTTTTCATCCGATTTCCATTTGTTATACATTTTAATAATGATAATGAAGGCTCTGTGCGATGTGGCTAAATAAATTCTAAACTTAATAAAAATAGACAAAAGGTTTTAAAATTGTTTTGAAAAATATTTGAAAATATTTTGAAATTTCAAAAAAATTTGAAACCTGAATTTGGTTTAGATTTTATTTATCCAGTACGTACCCACCCTAAACAGCAACTATATTATACTTTTGCTAGCTTAAGCAAATGTGCGAATACATGTTATTAAATGTGTATAACTATATTGTACTTAACAAACTTTTCGTTAAGTTTCGTCAAGTGTCATTTGCTTAAGCAAACAGCGGAACTGACCGCACTTTACTTAAGGAATCAAATGTTTTAAGAAAAACTCTTTATGAAAAAAAACAAGTTGTAATGTACGCGGAAAATAATTTTAAAGAAAATTTAATAGAAAATTATAAAAAACAAACGGGATAGTTTTTGTTATTGTTTTTCGACTAAAATGCAGGCACTGTTAAATTTTTCAGTACTTTTTATTTATGTTTTAAATCGTTTCTTAAAAATCTTTAAAATAAATATAGATTTATTCGTAAATTGTAAAATATTTATAAATTGTACATATTAAATAATAATTTTCGAAAAAATACATATATTTGGGAAATATAAGAAGAAAACAGTTTTTGCAAAAGTACAAATATTTGCAACTAAGTGTAGTAAATATTTAAGTTTAAAAAGTACATTGTAGCCACCCAGAAGTCGTCAATAAGTTGATTAAGCATTTGACAGACTTTTCGCTAATTTTTGACAGTAGTTTAAGTTAGCAGACTTTTTTTTACGAAATGCAAAAATTACATAAAAGCACTTGAGCGGAAAAAATAACTACTTTTACCTAAAAAAATGTACTTCAAAGAAAAATATGAAAATATCAATGATTTTAGTTCGAAATATTGCACCAACCAACATGTTTATTTAAAATTTTCTTGTTTTCTCTAGATGGCGACTTTTTTACTCATGCCATGTTATCCCACATAAAAAAAGAGTAATTTAAAGTTCAATATAAGTTTCTCTCATAACTTGAAAAAGCAAGATGTATCTGTTGATATCCTTAGTTTAAGGAATGCCTTGTCCTAACGATGATAAATTTAGGGAATTCCTAAACTAAGTGACCTTCTAATTTTCAAGAGATTTTTAATATCACACACTTTAACTTTTTCTGAAATAAAGTTAACACTTTTTATTCGTCATAGCAGTTGCGTTCCTTTATTTTTTGTTAAAGTTCGGTAAAATGAGAGTAAGTACAATATACTTTATCAAAATGACAAAATTACCCAAAAGTACGGGAACGCATAAAACATTTTTCTAATTTAAGTTTGACAAAAATACATACGAGGGCGGATCAATAAGTCCGTGACTTCGAATTTCCTTCGTAGTTATATGAAATGCGACACTGCTCCCATCAAGTACCACCTGTTAATGGACTACTGTCAAGTTCTGAGACTGAGCAAGTTCCGTCATTTACTTTGCGTCTAACAGCTGTTCAAAACATACATCGTGGATTTTTTTTTAAAATGGAAAAAAGTGAATTTCGAGTGCTAATTAAACATTATTTTTTGCGAAAAATCAAATCAAGGAAAAGCTTGATAAATACTATGGGGACTCTGGACCATCGATTTCAATGGTAAAAAAAGTGGTTTACTGTCTCGTTGTGGTCGCACAAGTACAAATGACGCTGAAAGTTCTGGACGGCCAATTGAAGTCAATACACCCGAAAATGTCGAAAAAAAACACGATATGGTGTTGACCGATCGAATAGTAAAAGTGCGTGAGATTGTTGATGCCATAGGTATTTCATATGGTAGTGTGGTTTCGATTTTAAATGATCAGTTGGATTTAAGAAAGCTGTCTGCAAGATGGGTGCCGCGTTTGCTCTCATTGACCATAATGCACGGGTGCACACGTGTGTAGTCTCAATGGCAAAATTCCATGAATTGGTACCTCATCTGATATATTCTCCGGATTTAGCGCCCAGTGACTATTTCCTACTTCCAAACCTAAAGAAATGGTGATGAAATTATTGATCAAACAAATGCCTATTTTATGGACCTCGAAAAATCCTGTTTTTTGGAAGGGATACAAAAATTGGAGAAACGTTGGACTAAGTGTATTCAGCTAAAAGAGATTATGTTGAAAAATAAAACTGTTTCATTCAAAAAGTCACGGACTTATTGATCTGCCCTCGTATTTATGTGCATTTAAAAGTTCTTTAAGATTTTCTTAAATAAATCCTTATGATCAATTTATTTTTGCAATTATTTTTGTTTATTTTATATTTATCAAAGTTACCAGAAGAAAAAACCTAGGTAACTTTTGGCAAATAGAGAAACACAAATACACCCTCTTGAGCGCTTTCATTTATCCAATTCTCGAGTATAGGAACTGGGAACCCACGAGTACAATACACAACAATGAAAATTTGCCAAAAAATTCCT
This sequence comes from Eustalomyia histrio, assembly GCA_949748255.1. NCBI lineage: Eukaryota > Metazoa > Arthropoda > Insecta > Diptera > Anthomyiidae > Eustalomyia > Eustalomyia histrio. The sequence goes on along the minus strand of OX456526.1, from coordinate 108,122,184 downwards.
AAATTGTTTTATACAACAACAAAAACAAAAAACATCTGTTTTTAAATAATCTATGACAATTGTGTGTGAAGCAAAATTTAGGCCAAATGCTCGGCACGGCTTCGGTGGCATACCTCTATCCGATGGTCCATATTTTCAATCAATCTGAGACATAATTGAGGTTCAATGTCGTTAATGTACCGAATTTTCTCATCACTTAGCTCTTGAATTGTTCTTGGCTTATTGAATAACACTTTATCTTTTAAATATCCCCAAAGAAAAGAGTCCAACGGTGTCAAATCACATGATAGTGGCGGCCAATTAACATCGCCACGACCTGAGATAACGCGGCCATTGGATTTCTCGCGCAAAAGAAGCATTGTTTCGTTGGCTGTGTGGCAATTGGCACCATCCTGTTGGAACCACATATCGTCTAGGTCCATATTCTCAATTTCTGGCCACAAGAAGTCCGTTATCATATCGCAAACACCGACGACGAGTCGAAGTTAACGGCTCTTCTGCCAAACTATAGCGAACAACAGCAATGTTTTCCGCAGAACGAACTGGCCGAGCATGCATAGGTGTTTTCACATTTCCTATAGACCCGGTTTGCTGAAATTTGCGCACAATTCTCCCGATTGTGGACACATATGGAGCAATTCCATATAAAAACGATCAAAATTGGCAAATTTTTGGACGACCCCTCTCCGATTTTAAAATAAATAGTCTCAATCGATTGCCCAGCAAAAAATAATGTACCTACATATTTTATTTTTTTTTATAGTGACTGGTTTAGTGGTGGTGTACACCACTGTCATGTGACAAAATTGAAGAATTCTTCATAAGGGACCTCATTGAAAGTTGTTTTAAAAATAAACTACTAAAGCGATCGCAACGAGTGATAGCTCGTTGGAAAGGTATTGAATCAGGCTTTAATTGAGAAATAAAATTTTCCTAATTTTTCTCAGAAATTTACCTTTTTTCCCATGAAAATTAAATTTTCCCATGAAAATTAAATTTTCCGATTTTCCACAGAAGCTCCTAAAATTTCCGGCTAATTTTATTTTTTTTGGATCAGCAATAAAAAATGGGCTCCGACTCCTTGTTTGGACAGGAGAAGAGCATTTAAGAGACCACCTTGTTCTCATTGTTTTTATATTTTTTATAATTGAATTATTTTTAATTATTTAACATTATTTTATTTTATTATTAAAAATACATTTTAAAAATTATTTTACAGTTAAAAATACATTTATGAAGAAAAAATCAATTTTTTTTAAGAGCCCCAAGTTGAGTGTGTAGTGAATATGGTCTGCCTGCCTTCACAAGATCGGCCATAAATCCATGGATAATAGCAGCATGGCATGTAATGGCACACCAAACCCGACTGAGGCTACAGGTCATAAAATGTTTTGTAAATTTTTTAAATTACCAGGTAATAAATATTTCGCCTAAAATGACACGTGCAGAAACAAGTCATAAAACACGGATTTTCCATAAATATGGCGAAATATTTATTACCTGGTAATTTAAAAAATTTACAAAACATTTTATGACCTGTGGTCGGCTTATTGGCAGTAACCAATTAAGTCCCTCTTTAAAAAACATTTTATGACCAGTAGTTCACGCAAATTTTCCTATTAAAGAAAAGCAAATATCGCTTATTTTTTTTTACCTATTTTTTACCAAAAAATAAATATAAATACTTCACACACTCTGAGTCAAATTTCAGTTGAATACTAAACGTGAAAGTGTTAAAGTGTTTTTTTTTGTAAAGTAAAGAGTGAAGCTGTAAAGACAATTTAAAGTAAAATGAATAAATTTTGCTGCAATCCGTTTAACAAGAGTGGACATCGTTCGAAAAAGATAAAAGTATTAAAATTAACTGGTGTTTCGAAGCGATACATGAATGAATTAAATATACAATACGGTGAAGAAGCACAATTAATTTGCCCCAAGTGTAAAATCGATTTGTCTCAACAAGCAAATGCATTGAAACAAATGCAACCACAATCCGAGGGTGAAATGACAACTGAACAAAATGTTTCATCTGATAGTGAGGCAGACATTCCGATGGTCAATATGTCTTTGAGTCCTTTGAATGAGGCTATTACCACTTTAGGTGAAATGCCTATTAGAAAAAGAAAGTTGCGAAGTGAAAAATACAGGAAAGATAAAAAAGGCAAGGTTATGAGTGCAATCGCGACAATATTTGATGAAGGCTCTGATAACGAATGCAGTCAAGCAGATGACGTTGATGACGGCAAACAAATGATTGAGCAGTTGAAAAGAAAATTCAATTTAGCGACCACTTTTCCGGAGAAATATCTCATTTTATCTGTGCTGCCTCAATCATGGTCTATACGCAAGATTTCTGAACAGTTTCAAACATCTTTTTACATCGCGAGAAGAAGCAAAGAATTAGTTCGACAGAAGGGCATATTGGCGACTCCCACCAAGAAATTTGGCTCCAGGACCCTCAGCGAAGCAACGGTGAAATTGATTCAAGATTTTTACTGCAATGATGACAACAGCCGCGCCTGCCCAGGTACACGTGACTATGTTATCACACGTGAAGATGGAGAAAAAGTACACAAGCAGCGCAGATTATTATTATGTAATCTATCCGAAGCATACCATCAGTTCAAAGAGAAATACCCAGCAGAAAAAGTGGGATTTTCTAAGTTTGCCATCCTACGACCAAAAGAATGCGTGCTGGCCTTAGACAGGCACGGAACGCATTCAGTCTGCGTTTGCATGTTTCATCAAAACATCAAATTAATGTTCTTTCCATGCAAGAAATTGAAAGTATTTCACGGTGAAATTGAAACATATAGGGACCTCCTGTCGAAGTCGTTGTGCGCATACCCCACGGAAAATTGTCATCTGTCCAAATGCGACAATTGTCCGAAGATTGACGAGCTAGAGCAAGTTTGAACAGCTGTTAATTCAGGAGGTGCATTTCAAACAGTGGATAATTAGCAGCGGCAGATGTTCCCTTGAGACCGTGGTAAAGCATTCGGATTCAAGTTCGATTGCATCCGAGATGCAATCGAAATTTCTAAAGGAAAGTAAGGAGAAATTAGCCCAAAATGAATTCATTGTGATAAGCGACTTTGCCGAGAATTACACTTTTCTCGTTCAGGATAAAATTCAGGCTTATCACTGGGCAAACGACCAGTGCACGGTGCATCCTTTTTGCATTTATTTCAAAAACGAAGATAACGAACTACAGACCGTAAGCCTTGTTGTTGTCGCGGAGAGTTTAGCTCATAATTATGTGTCCGTTTATTTATTTCAAATGAAACTGTTTGAATTCTTAAGATCAAAATTCGATGCAATCGACAAAGTAACGTTTTTCTCAGACGGCGCGGCTTCTCAGTACAAGAATAAAAAAAATTTTTACAATTTTTGCATAATTGAAGAAGAACAAAACTGCAAGGTCGAGTGGCACTTTTTTGCGACGCCCCACGGTAAGGGCCCATGCGATGTGTTAGGGGGAACCCTAAAACGCATGGCGACTAAGGCAAGTTTGCAAAGGCCATATACTGACCAGATCTTAAATGTACAACATTTGTTTTCGTGGATTCAAAGCAAGGAAATTGCCATTAACACAGTTTTATGCACTCAAAAAGAACACGATGCCATGGAGCGACGACTTCAAAACAGATATAATAATGTCAAAACTATAACTGGAACGCAAAAGTTTCATTGCTTCATACCAAATATTTATGATATGTCAATTAATGTAAAGCGGTACTCTTCGTCTGCCGACGTGCTAAATTTAAAGTTACTTTAATTTTATAATGATGCCAAGACAATTGAAATTTTTAATAAATATTGTAATTAAGTATAAGCAGCAAAATAAGAAAGATTTTTTCTTCATAAATGTATTTTTAACTGTAAAATAATTTTTAAAATGTATTTTTAATAATAAAATAAAATAATGTTAAATAATTAAAAATAATTCAATTATAAAAAATATAAAAACAATGAGAACAAGGTGGTCTTTTAAATGCTCTTCTCCTGTCCAAACAAGGAGTCGGGCCCATTTTTTTATTGCTGATTCTTAAAGCAAAAATTATGAGGAATCCAAAAAAAATAAAATTAGCCGGAAAATTTAGGAGCTTCAGTGGAAAATCGGAAAATTTAATTTTCATGGGAAAAAAGGTAAATTTCTGAGAAAAATTAGGAAAATTTTATTTTTCAATTAAAGCCTGATTCAATACCTTTCCAACGAGCTATCACTCGTTGCGATCGATAGTAGTTTTTTTTTAAAACAACTTTCAATGAGGTCCCTTATGAAGAATTCTTCAATTTTGTCACATGACAGTGGTGTACACCACCACTAAACCAGTCACTATAAAAAAAAAAAAAAATATGTAGGTACATTATTTTTTGCTGGGCAATCGATTGAGACTATTTATTTTAAAATCGGAGAGGGGTCGTCCAAAAGGTGATCGCTTTCACATGGAATTGCTCTATGGTCGATTATGCTGTTTTTTCAGTTCTTTTAAGATGCTAAACAGTTTTCCATTTTTTCATGAACAAATTTTTTTTATTTTTTTTAAATTTCAGCATTTTTACAGTTTTAAAAATTTAAATAATTTAAAAATTTTCAATACAAATATTACAAAAAATTGTCCAATGAAAAGTACTACGCCTTGATTGCAAATGTGTCATAAGTTTTTACTCCACATTTGACATTTATTTGTATTGCATCCCTGAAATGGCATTTAGTTTCTTCTGTTTTTTAATTTAAATATTTTTGCAAGACAAATAAATATAATTATTATATAATTATTTTTATTACAAAATACAACTTGTGATTCCAGAATAAAACCTTTGCGACACTATCTTTTCTCAATTTTTCTTGACTTTTTAGAATTAAATTCCAAGTAGTTTTAAAATTAACGCCTTATGAACTTAAAACCTTTATTCTGATTGTATGCGTTGTTTTCAATTCCAATGATTTTCAATAGCATTGTTTTTCCTTTGTTTTGCTTACAAGATGGACTAAAATTCCCTTTACAAAAGACTTTTCATATTTTTTATGAGGTAAAAAATTAAAAATTTTCCTGTAAAAATATAGTATGTTTAAAAAAAATATATTATAATTACTATTAGAGCTATTCGTCCGGGCCAAAGCCCAGAGTCCCCAGATGATTCCTCGAAGTTTCCCATTTTTAGCATGTCCCTGGCCAAAACTCGGACATTTACCTTATCAATGAGCTAGCTCAAATTTCAGGTTTCTAGCTAAATCGATGTGGGCAGGCCATCAAAGGGAGGACTTTTCTCCTTTTGTCCCTTCCCGTAGGAATTTTCAGAAATCACGTCTGAGAGGATGTTTAATGAACCTTCATACCAAATTTCACCAATTCTCACGGTTTTGGCAGGCCGTCATATTTCCCCTTTTTGCCCTCCCTTCAGGCATACTCCAGGTAACATATACACTCAGAAAAAAAGTTAGTGGAAAAATTTGTAAAAGGTTTTCAATCCCACTTTAATATTTTGATACTGATTTTTAGTAAAAATAATATTATTTAGTAAACTTTTTTGCTTTTTACATTTTACAAATTACAGATTTTTTACAGAATATTTACAAATTTTTCTTGCTAACTTCAGAAATCATTTTACAAATTTTTAAAAACCCATTTGCTAAAATTAGCAAAAAGATTTTATTAATTTAAAAAAGTGGATATTGAAGGAAATTTTGTTTCTAATAACACTTGTTAACAAATTTTAAAAAATTTTGTGCGACAAGAGTGCAACTATTTTTTTGTTATTGAAAATTTTGTTATTGAATTTTTGAAAATTTTTTTGTTTTTATATATTAATTTTTGAAAAATTTTACTATTTTGACTATATCTCAAACTAGGACAAAGATATTTCGATCAATCAAATTGAAAAAGAATTGTCATTTAATTGTTCTAGAGAACGGGTTTAAAATTGGTTCAGTTTTGGACCTATGGGTCAAAATTTTACAGAAAATTCTCTTTTTTCCGTCAAAAACTGAAATCTGAAAATTTCAAAAAAATAAAAATGGTATTAATCTTGAAAGGAAAAAAATAAAATAATTTTCAAAGAACATCTATGGGTATATACCAAAGCTATGACCATTTATGTAAAAGTACCTAATTTGAGATTTTCTCCTTTTTTTGTTTTATATTATTATGAAAGCATGCCCAATAATATTGTATAGTTAAGATCAACAGTATTAAAAAAAAAATAAAATGAACTTTTAATTTATTAATATTGTTTATTGATTTTCTTTAAATTTATATGAGTTTTAGTATTAAAAATAGCTGTTGGACCTTCTTTTACGTTTGGTTTCCAAGCTGCAGTCTCTTGTGGGGACAAATACTTCTCGAATTTTGTATCTTTTATAAGTTTTTTTTTTTATTTGTGGACCATTAAAAATTCCTTCCTTGATTTTTGCAAAAGAAATACTCCTTCCTTATTCAATGCTTTGACGAAGAGTCCAAGTTTTATATGTAATGGTGGAAGAATAATGTTTTCTTTCCTAATATGAGGCACATACTTTATGTTTTCTTGGGTCACTGTAATGGCTAATCTTTCCGGCCAATGTTTTATCTTATAATGAAAATCACGAGCTCGACTGTCCCAGAAGCAAATAAAACAACATTATTTTGTGTATCCACGTTGCAATCCACATAGCATGTCCACCACTTTTAAATCGGAACAAACTTTCTAATTGTGATCTTCATAGTTAATACATTTTAGCAATTTAACCATTGTTTCGTACGATTCTTTTGTGTGTACAACATGTGCAATGGGTATAGATAGTTTCTTGTTTCCGCTATGTAAAAGAACTGCTTTGAAACTTTCTTTACTACTATCAACAAATAGTCGCCATTCAATTGCATTGTAAGGCTCTCCAAGCTCCTCGAACAAACCGGGAATGTCCCTACAGAATCATATCTTCGGTTAAATAATATTTCGCGTAAGGAGAATGGCGGTTTTTGTAGTATGTTACTTTTACATTTGACTCCAAAAAGTTGTATTGTTGTAAACGAGATGCAAGTACTTTTGCTTTTTCTTTTGTTAGTCTTTGACGAAATCATTCAATTGAGCCTAATTAAGTTAGCTGCTCTCCCCACTTGTGTTATAATTGTCTTCAGATGAATTTTTATTAACAAATGATGATTCGGAACTTACTTTGGTGTTAGTTGATTTTGGATATTTAGGAATGGGATATTTGGATATTTAGGAATGCATCCGAATAAGGAACTGGAAAACCGACAGAGTCTACATTAGCATAAAACCACCTTTTTTTAGCTCCAAATGCAGAACTCTTGCATTGACAAAAATAGCAGTCGTCGATATGATTAGATGGTTTTCTCCAAATCATTGGTCCGAATTTCATGCATCGGCTAATAAAAACAATGTTTAACACATGAGGTATTTATATTAAATAAATCAGTAAAAAAATAATTTCAATTTCGTGCCAGAAGCCCATCCTGTAAGATTTCTATAGCACGGAATACATATGATATATCCATCTTTCTTGCAAATTTGTGACAGGCATTCCAAAGTATTTCTGATAAATATCTTTGAGTAAATTGCATACCACCAACACATTCTCATTTTTTGTGTAACATAACTCTTTTTGGCATTTTTGTCATTTATATTTATGAGGGCACTTGCTTTCTTGTCTACATAATTTGCAAATAAAATAAAAAACGGGTTGTCAGTACCTGCTAAGAAGTACATTAGTTTCACAATTTTTCCTCCCAAAATAGATTTTTTAACTCTCCAATTGTAGTTTTCTTCAAAAAAAAAAAAATGATTTTTGTGCAGTAATTCTGTAAAAAATAGTAATATAAAACAAAAAATTTAAAATTTGGGTACCTTTACATAAATGATCATAACTTTGGTATTTATCCATAGATTTTCTTTTAAAATGACTTATGTTCTTCGTAGAAGTACTACATTTAAGAAAAAAATATTTCATATTTTACCATGTAAGACAAATATCTTTTTTATTTTTTTGGAAATTTTGATTGATAAAAAACTTTTGAGCCAAACTCGAGATCTAGTCAAAATGGTAAATTCACTAATACATTAAAATAAAAAATTGTTTTTAATGCGATTTTCGGCCTTAGGAGGCCCTTATACATAAAAAAGTCGCATTTTTGCTGTAAACTAGTGTAATTAAAGCTTTAACATACAAACTTAAATTGCCTTAAACATGTAACAAACATAGGTTGAAAGAAGGACTCATGTCCAAAATTAGGACATACACTAAAAATAGCATTAAAAACTTTTTTAGTTCTAAGAATCAGCCCTTAAAACAATAAAAATTTGATCTTAAAATCCAAAAAACTTATTATAAATATTTTTCAAAACAAACTTTAGCAAATTAAAACAAGATGTTATGTATTAACTATTTTTTAAGCCTTTATTTTTTTTTTGTTTTTTAATTTTGTCTAAAGTCTAAAATATTTTTTTGATAAAAAAATAAATAAAAAATGTTCGATAAAAAAACATATAAATTTGTATATTTGAATTCGCAATTCAAAAGAAATTATCAGCTTTAAAGTGTAACAAGTGTATCTAAAAATAATTGAGTAAATTTGTACATTTTAATAATTTTTTTTAAGAAATTAAAATTTTGCTATATTTTACAATTCATTGATTTTACAGCAATTTACTAAAATTTAGTAGCGCTTACTACATAATTTTTTAATACTAATTTGATTGTACTAATATAAAGAATATATATTTTTTTGCCGATTTTAGCAAACCGATTTTAAATTGCATTTTACAAAAGGTTTACTAAAATTTTGTACCGGGTATTAATTTTCTACTAATTTCATTGTACTACATGTCAGCTGACATGTGTTGCTAATATAAGCAAAAAATACCGCTGGGCTGAAATTAGCAAAATTTCCCGTAATAACAACAAAATTTTCAGTTGCCACTACAGACTTTTTTTTGGTGAGTGTAGACCTGAACCGTTTTTTTTTTTAACGAAACCTTTTGCAGACTTGGACTCTTGGCTTATAATTTTTCTTCTGCTGTTTTTAGCGTTTTACTGTACCATCTATCGGAGAAATATGGAACTAAAGCTAAATTGGCAATGGAATACCGATCTTTTTCAAATTATTTTAGTAGTAACCATTTCAGTATATAATCCAAATTAAATTTTTAAATTAAAAAAACTAAAAACAAAAAGGTAAAAAATCACAAAAATAACAAATATTTTAAATTCTGACTTTGGGATAACCAAATTACACGATTAAATGAATTAGTTGAGATTCGCACAATTGCATATATTTTTTTAATTTCTTGAATTTTCATTTGTTTTGTTTTTTTAATTGCTAATTTTATCTGTATATAATTTTTCGCATCTTTTTAATTTGCTTAAGTTGGGTACGAAGAGTTTTCATTGTAAGTTAACTGAATCAGTAGAGATGGAACTTTTCAAAAGTTGACTTAAGCTAAATATGGATTCTTCAATGTATTTGTATGGAACCGCTCTTTCCCTTAATTTAACTTCGCTTTATGGGCATCCTTAAAGAGCTACACTCGCCAAAAAAAAATCAGTAATGGCAACTGAACATTTTGCTGTTATTACGGGAAATTTTGCTAATTTAAGCCCATCGGTATTTTTTGCTAATATTAGCAACACATGTCTGCTGACGTGTAGTACAATAAAATTTGTAGAAAAAATTAGCTGCCGCTACTAAGTTTTAGTACACTTTTTGTAAAGTGGAATTTAAAATCTGTTTGCTAAAACAGCAAAAAAAATTAATTAATATTATTAATATAAGTACAAAAATTTAAATTTTTTTTATCGAGCATTAAAATTTTTTTATTTTATTTATTTAATTCAAAAAATATTTTAAACAAAATTAAAAAAAAATCAATGGCTTAAAAATTGTAAAAACATAAACGAATTCATCATTTCGTTTTAATTTGGTAGTTTCTGTTTTGAAAAATATTTTAGTAATTTTTTTTTACTTTTAAGGTAAAATTTTAATTGTGATTTTTAGAACTAAAAAAACTTTTTAGTGCTATTTTAAGTGGATATCCTATTTTAAGACATGAGTTGGTGTTTTCACTTCCGATCCCTTTTTTAATCTATGTAAAATTTTAAGGCAATTTAAGTTTGAAGGTGGAAGTTTTAATTAGAAATAACATTTCCGTCAATATCCACTTTTTTAAAATTAGTAATTTTTTTTGCTAATTTTAGCAAATCGTTTTTCAAAAATTTGTAAAATGATTTCTGAAATAAACAATAAAAATTTTTAAATATTCTGTAATTTGTAATATGTTTAAAATAGCAAAAAAAATTGTCTTTTATCAACCATTTTTTTTCAATAAAAAATTTATATCAATTATTATAAACAAACAAACAGTGCAATTATAATTTTTAATACACCGTCCCTTTAAGTGGGCTCACAAGTACACTATACAATACATATATAACATAATTTTTAGTAATATTTATGATTTATAATACAGCAAATGTATTTGTTTATACAGATTTGAATGCAAGAAAAAAATTTAAAAAAGCTCACTTTTATATAATAGCAGATAAAATAAAGTTCAGGGTTAAAATTAAAGGAAATAAATGAGTTGGCAAGCCACCAATATTTTTTATATTAAGGTTTTGTTTCATGTGCTTATCTGCTAGATAAACACTAGTGTCGAATCTAATATTTTGGGTTGTAAGTTGGCTGCAAGTTGAGGCTTAAATATTGGCCCTTCTATGAATGTGGTATATTATAGGTGTGCCTATCTCATTCTGGGTATATGCAGTATTATCTAGGAAGAGGAAGGCTTCTGGTGGAATGTAACTTGTTTGTAAGGTTTTAGATATATACTCATAATTTGCGTAGTATGGAGCCATAATTAAATTGTTATCGAAATATTCTGTACTTTTTAGAATATGATTTCTTATTAAATGCACAATAAAATCATTAATACTGCTTACCTTTGCGGTTTTAATGATTTTATTATCGGCTATTCGCCGATCTATAAAGGGAGGTAGAGCTCCTTAGACATTTTCTTTCAAACACTCTTAATTTTTCCATAAAAGATGGGGTTATGTTGTACACAATGTGACAACCATATGTGAGAATAGTCATTATAAGAGACTAATACTTAATTATTTTAACCCCTTTTTGAGAAATTTAAAATAAATATTTTTTATACAAGAAAAATGCTTTTTGGGCTTTTTGGAGTTGTAGATAAATGTGCTCATTAAAATATAAAAATTTATCTACATAAATGAATACCTAGGTACTTAACAATTTTCCTGCTTCGAATAAGTGCATTGTTAAGAGATTTAACACAAAGGATTTCAAATTACGTTTTATGTTATTACATTCACCAAAAAAAGTCTGTAATGGCAACGAAAAATTTTGCTGTTATTACGGGAAATTTTGCTGATTTGAGCCCAGCGGTTTTTTTTGCTTATCTTAGCAACACATGTCTGCTGACGTGTAGTACAATGAAATTAGTAGCCGCTACTAAATTTTAGTAAACCGTTTGTAAAAGGAAATTTAAAATCGGTTTGCTAAAATCAGCAAAAAATTTTCTAAATATTATTAATATCCCAGCAAAAACATGGCATCAAATACTTACCAGACTATTTACTCGCTTAATTACTTTTGTTCGCGATGTCCCAAAAGTAATGAGTGGTCATTATCTTCACGCTTACAAAATACAAAGTAATAGGTGGTCATTACCCTCTCGCTTTCGAGCAACCAAAAAATAATGAGTATCCATTACTTGTTGGACATCGCGAACAGAAGTAATTAAGCAAGTAAATAGCCTAGTAAGTAGTTGATACCATGTTTAAATAATAATATTAAAATAATTAAATATTTTGAAAATCCATAACTCAAGAGTTTTGAAATTAATCCAGGGATCCAGATATTATCAAAGGCTTTTTCAAAATCTACTAAACAGGGTCCGGTAACTAAGGATTATTTAAACTCCATTGTGTATTTGAGACTAACGAATGTATCGCATGGATTATGGAATGTTTGAACTTTAACCCAAATTGCCTATTATTTATAAGGCTCTTTTCATTACACTATTTATTAAAGTTATTGTTAATGCAAATCTCAAAAACTTTGCTTATGTTTGGAAGTAAGCTAATTGCTCGCAAATTGTTTGGATTACTGGAGTATTTTTCTTTCTTAGGTATGACAAACGCTTTCGCTATTTTCTACGCATGAGGAAAGTATGAGTTATTTAACATATTGTTAAAAAGGGTTTTGCCCCTACCCTTAGGATTTAAAAAATCCCGTCTTAGCTGATGTCTACAAGGGAGGAGAGGTGTCTCCAAATTTTAGCTTCCTAGTTCTCCTTTACACCGAAGGCTTAACCTTCATAATAAATTTCAACTTCCCAGCTCTAGCGGTTTGAGCAGGTCGTTAAGAGGGAGGTTTTTCGTCCTTTGAACTCCCATTTTTACAACATCCCTGGCGAAAATTCTTATGATGTAACAAACATCCAGACAGACACCTAGACAAACAAAAGGATTTATAATATTAAATTTTATCTAACAAGTTTTATGACATTTTTATAATTTCAGAAAACTGGGTTATTTAGCTCAAAGCGTCAAATTATATTTACTTCTGAAGATTCACATTATTCTGTTGAAAAATTGGCCATGTTTATGGGTATGGGCAGTGATAATGTTTGCAAAATCAAAACGAATAAAATTGGAAAGATTGACATTATCAATTTAGAAGAAAAAATCCAGAACTACATAAATGACAATGAATGTGAGGCACTGATGATATCGGCAACAGCAGGGACTACAGTTCTTGGAGCATTTGATGATCTAAATAGTATCGCTGATTTATGTGAAAAATACGGAATGTGGATGCATGTAGATGCAGCCTGGGGTGGAGGTGCATTAATGAGTCAAAAATACCGTAAGCTTTTAAGTGGTATCGAGAGGTATATTTTACATAAGCCACAATTTTGGATACCTTAATTTAATATTTAACACAATTTTTAGGGCTGATTCAGTAACTTGGAATCCTCATAAAATGTTAACGGCTTCTCAGCAATGTTCAACATTTTTGACACGACACAAGGATATTCTCAAACTGTGTCATTCAACAAATGCCACATATCTATTTCAAAAGGATAAATTTTACGATACATCATATGATACCGGTGATAAACATATTCAATGCGGTCGTAGAGCGGATGTTTTCAAATTTTGGTTCATGTGGAAAGCAAAGGGCACCCATGGACTAGAAGACCATGTTAATCAAGTATTCCATATGGCAGAATTTCTAACAAATCAGATAAGAGAGCGATCGGGATTTGAGCTTGTTTTGGAGAATCCTGAATGTACAAATATTAGCTTTTGGTATGTGCCTCCCAGTATAAGAGATCTGGAAAGAAACGAAGAGTTTTATAGTAAATTACATAAGGTTGCACCGAAAATTAAAGAAAGCATGATAAAAAAGGGTTCGATGATGGTAACATATCAACCGTTACACAATTTACCTAACTTTTTCCGAATAGTTTTGCAGAATTCGTGTTTGAATGAATCGGATATGATATATTTTTTAGATGAAATTGAAACTCTTGGAAATAAATTTTAAGTTAAAATGTAATAAGAATTTAGATTATTTTAGCAACATTTTAAATAAATATATGTACATATATAGGTATATAAAAACATTTCGTGACTCATTGAATGATTGACAGACTTTGTATCGCCCAGCTCAGACTCCAGATCCTAGGAATATGACATATAGGATCCTCCTCCGATTCAGGCATCTACTAAGACTCGATTTTCGAATGTTCAACAGAGAGGGCCAAAAAGTGGAAATAGTATTTTTTTTTTCCAAAAAAGTTTAGTGTAGAGACGGACACGTAAGCGATTTTTGACTCACGCTCACCCTCGATCAAGAACCAAAAATTACAATCACGCAAGAAGATTTTTTTACTCACGTTCAGGCACGATCACCTAAGTAATTTGAATTTTTGTACACACTTAAAAAATTTAAAATATTTCGAAAAATTAAAAAATATAATTTATTTTATCACTTGAATGAAGTGTTACCATACTAATACATAAAGAAAAAGCAGTCTTGCTACATTATATGTAAAATTATCGGAAAAATACAAAATAAATGGAATAATCACGAAAAATCGATTCACGCACGCTCACCCCCGATTTTTTTTACTGATCACGCACGTTTACGTGAGTAATTTAAATTTTGGCTCACGCTCACGCGTGATTCACGTGAATTTCGTGGCATGTTCCCACCTCTAATCTAGTGGCATCCAGAGAAAAATGATCTGGCTCAATATTTAATCTGTAATATCTAGCTGCTCGATCAAAAAAGTTTATATAAAATTATATGTGGTCTTATCTAATAATATATTATCATATAAAAATACATATGCCGGTATGTATTACCATATATAATTTTATATTACATGATTTTTTTAAAATTATCTTATATTGTGTCATATATAATCAGATCTAGTTATATATTGATGTTTATAAAATTAGATATGCGTTATATGCAAAGATATGATATATTTTATATTATATAAAATTATATATAGCTCTACATAAAAATATGATTGTCTCACACAGGACCATATATCTCTATATATAATGGAATAACGTTACTGACTCATTCAAAACCGCCCAGCCTAAACCGCTGGAGCTGGGAAGTTGCGATTTGGCATGTAGGCTCCTCCTCCGGTATAGACATCCGCTAAGAGGTTTTTGGAAATACCTCCGGGGAGGGGCGAAAAGGGGAAAACTTCCCTTTGACGGTCTGCCCAAACCCCTTTGGCAAGAAATTTGAAATATGTTTTCTTTGGATTGTGTGTACTTTGAGTGGTACGCTTTGCAATTTTGGCCAGGGGCGTGGTAAAAATTGGAGTTTAAAGGGCAAGAAGTCTCCCCCTAACGGCCTGCCCAAACCGCTGGACCTAGGAATTTGAAATTTGGTATGCAGGTTTCTTCTCCAGTATAGGCGGGATTTTTGAAAAATCCAAGGGGGAGGGGCAAAAAGTCGAAATATCCCCGGTATCGGCCTGCCCATCTCGATTTAGCTTAAAATATGTGTTACCTGCAGTATGGGCTATCTCAGTGAGAAGGTACATTTTAGAATTTAGTTCAGACACGTGGTAAAAATGAAAAGTCTCCCCGTTAACGGGCTACCCAAACTGCTGGACCTAGGAAGTTGAAGTTTGGTATGCAGGTTCCTTTTCCAGTATAGACATCAGCTAAGACGGGATTTTTGGAAAATACCAATAAAGGGGAAAATTCTCTTCTACATTTGGTCAATCCTCAGCTGCGACTGGATTTTTGCGAAATCCTTCGGGGAGGGGCGAAATTCTCCACCTTGACGGAGTGCCAAAACCGCTTAAGGTGGGAAGTTGAAATTCGGTAAATTGCTTTATCCTCTAACGCACAGTAGGTA
This sequence comes from Eustalomyia histrio, assembly GCA_949748255.1. NCBI lineage: Eukaryota > Metazoa > Arthropoda > Insecta > Diptera > Anthomyiidae > Eustalomyia > Eustalomyia histrio. Next base: position 108,106,756 of record OX456526.1, on the reverse strand, counting down.
ATTTGATCAGAAATATTGGCTTAAAATCATTTTCCGCACTAACAATAATAATATTTTTGTTGGATAGAGAAAATATCAAAGCAAGCATTTTTCCCCATTTTTTTTTAAATTCCCGAATATATAATTATTTTTAACAAAATTACACAAACAATGAAGTCTTATACATCCAGCTATTATGTACATATAATTTCAATTTCCATTTACTTCTAGAAACATAAATTCCCATTGGTTAAGACAATGATAAGCCTTAACCACAACAAAGGTTGCATAAGTATTTCCTTCTGTCAACGTTAAAGAACACACTAGACGTTTCCGGTATACACCCTTCGGACAATGCTGTCACTTTCTAGTTATTCTCTCCGCACATATAAATACGACAACAATCTGGAATGTCAATTTGATAGCACTATTGTGCTATTTGAAAAAATCGACAAGCGGAGCACCTTAGCTGCTGCACACAAAAAAATAAAATTCATAATTATTTATGAAAATTGTTCATAATTTTAAAGTTTCATATTATATACGAAGCTTACTTACTATTTATGAAGTGTTCCTAACTTCCCAGTGTTGTTTTTATAAATTCGATCATAATTATTAGGAACTTTGTTCATAAAGAAAAAAATCATATTTAACATGTCTTAATTCTTAAATATTATGAAAATTTCATAACTTAAAAATGTTTCTACAATTTCCCTACGTTAGTCGTTGACGGCGGACATACATAATAGAAACATGTTCATATGTTTTAAGAATGGGTTCAGAATTACAAAATATTATGAAATACTTCATATATATCATATTTTATTGTTTTCATATATATATTTTAACAATTTTTTTAACTTTAAATTCAAATTCATACACAGAGCATTTTGATTTATGTTATGGAGAGTTTCATAGCATATATGAATAGGTTCTTAAAATTTATTTATATTATAAATTATATCCTAACTAAATTCCCAGTATTATATGTATTTATGCACTCGTTCCTTAATAATAAGATTTTGTACATTGGCAAATTTTTTAAGTACTTTTTCATAAATAATAAGTACATCTTCAGACATTTTAAGAACCATTTCATAATAAACGAGTAGACAAAGTTTCCCAGTATTTTTTTTAAATAAATACAACCTGAGTTTATAAAAAGTTCTTAAATAAGTACATTGGCAAATTTTCATAAAATATTCATAAATAGTATGAATTTGTTTTTTGTGTTTGGTGGGTAAAACTAGATCAACTACGCTGAATCCAATGGCGCTAACCGTTTTTCTAGATAAGCTCTTAAAAAAGTTAGCAAAATGAAAAACTGGCATTGGGCCAATGACAAACATAATTGAAAATAAAAATAGAAATCTCTGTATAACACATAGAGAAATAACGTTACTGACTGAACGACTCACTCATTCAACATCGCACGGCCCAAGCTGCAGGAGCTGGGAGGTTAAAATTTGGTATATTGGTTCCACCTTAGGTGTAGACATCCACCCAGGTGGGTTTTTTGTAAATTCCTATGGGGAGGTGCAAAAATTGGGAAAAGCTCTCCCTATAACGGTCTGACCACACCGAGTTAGCTGGACACCTGAAATTTGAAATATGTATGTGAGTTAGTCCTTACTCCAGGGACTAACTCACTGATAAGCTACATTTCAGAATTTTAGCCAGTGCAAAGTGAGTTTAAAAGGGTGAAATGTCTCCCCCTTAACTGCCCGAACCGCTCGGCCTAGGAAGTTGAAATTTGGTATGCAGGCTCCTTATCCAGTTGAGATAACAGATAAGATGTCAATTTTGAAATTTCCACCGGTTAGGGCTAGAAAAGATGCAAAATTCACCCCCTTGACAGCCAACCAAAAACACGGGAGCTGGGAAGTTGAAATTTGGTACATAGGTTCCTCCTCCATCATAGACATCCACCCAGGTGGAATTTTTGGAAATTTTTGCGGGGAAGAGGAAAAATCTCCCCCAAGGACCTTGCCCATACCGATTTAGCTAGAAACCTGAAATTTTAAATGTTGTTACCTGGAGAATTGACTAACTGATTGATAAGCTACATTTGAGAATTTTGACTAGGGTCGTGATACAAATAGGGGTACAAAGGGCGAAAACTCCCCCTTTTAACGGCCTGCCTAAACTGCTGAACTGAGGAAGTTGAGATTTAGTATGCAGGTTCCTTCTCCAGTGTAGACAACAGATAAGACGGGATTTTTGGAAAATCCAACGGGATGGGGCACAGTAGGAAAAAATTTTCCCCTTGAAGGCCTGGCAAAACTGCTGAATCTACGGCGTAGACATTCACCTAGGGCTGGAAAAGGGTAAAATTCTCCCCCGGCCTGCCAAAACCGCTAGAGCTGGGAAGTTGAAATTTGGCATATTGGCTCCTCCTGCGGTGGAGACATCCATCCAGAAAATGTTGAAAATCTCCCCCCAACGGCTTGCCAACAACAAAATAGCTATAAATCTGAAATTTGTATTACCTGTAGTGTGGACTAACTCACTGATAAGCTACATTTTCGAATTTTAGCCAGGCAATAAAGAGGTAGTGGTAAAGTTAAGAAAGAAAATAGCAATAGAAGAAATATCTCAAACGAAACAAAAGCAAATATGTATACACATACATACAAAAAAATAAATTTCATAATTATTTATGAAAATTATTCATAATTTTAAAGATTCATATTACATATGAAGTCTACTTACTATTTCCTAATAGAGTATTCAAAAAACCGGCCTTTTAAAAAAAACGGTTTTGGTTTTCTTTGAAAAATCAAATTTATATATTTACAGCACATGTTGCGGGGACTGTTTTGTTCCACAAGTTACTATGAAGACATTTTGTTACTTTGGGGACTGTCCTTTAACTTTTCGTTATTCTACTGTTTACACTGAAGACATTTTACTGGATACATATTATAGGGACTTCTTTGGCTGTATATACCGATGTCTTCAAAGTATGCATATATATATATATATATATATATATATATATATATATATATATATATATATATATATATATGTGTGCACAGCACATGTTGCGGGGACGGTTTTTCGTTCCACAAGTTACTATGAAGACATTTTGCTACTTTGGGGACTATATATATATATATATATATATTCATTTCGCATACTTTGAAGACATCTGTATATACAGCCAAAAAAGTCCCTATAATATGCGCTGTATCCAGTAAAATGTCTTCAGTGTAAACAGTAGAATAACGAAATATATATATATATATATATATATATATATATAAATTTAATTTCTTTATTGTATTTAATTTCAACGAAAAATTAATATCTTAAAAATTAATATTATAAAACTATATTCATATCAAATGAATAGAGGTCATTAAGTTTGTAAATAGGAAAAGTTAGGTACGTTAGTAATTTGGACGTTTAAAACGTTTGGCATTAAAAAGTTTTTTATTATTACATTTTAAATATATAAAAGGAAAATCTATTTTTCAGTTCTAAAATAAAATTTTAGAAATAATATGCAATTTAAATGTTTCGCTTTAAGACGATTTTTATACCCTTCACCACAGGTGGAAGGGTATATATAAGTTTGTCATTCCGTTTGTAATTTCTACAATATTGATCTTAAAGCATTTATATTCTGGGTCCTTATAAAGAGCAAAGTTGATTTAACGATGTCCGTCAGACATGATGAGGACTTTATTGAATTATATTTCTGTTACATGTGATCCATTTCTGTTTGTTATTAAAAATCAGCCAGATCGGTTGATAAATGGCTGAGATATTAGCAAAAAACCAGGACTACCTCTAATTTTTTCCGTAAAATCACTTTGTTTTTATATGTATGTTGAATATTACGCATCCATTTGTTGAAATGCTTTTCTTTCACCTATTCACCATTTATACACAAACAACAAACACATACAAAGATGTGTCATTTAAATAAAAAGCAAACAAATCCCTATTGAAAGAAAACTATTTATTTAATTCTATAAACGATGATTCCACATGACCTTAATAGCTCAGTTGTCTAAACGCTATGTCACAAATGCTTTTTTTCTCTAAGGCGCGGGTTCGAATCCTACACCCGGTCAATTAAACTTTTTTTTTGTACAATTTTTTTTTTATATTTTGTTTTTTTTAAGATTTAATAATTAATTTGAATAAAATTTTTTATTAATAATTAAATAATCCATAAATAGGCTAAAAACATCAAAATTTTTATAAAAACCCTCTGATACAAACAAAATACAAACGGTTTTATTTCTATTTTTTGCTCCGATTTAAAAGAATTTTTAAACAGATTTTTAAACCATTTTATTTCTCATATATTAAGAAAATTTTATACATAATTTCCCTTTGAGTGCAACTTTTTTAGGTCATAACTTATAATAATTTATAAAAAAAAATTTATAAACTATTTTCCTTAAAAATTTTTAAAATTAAGCTAAAGAAATTAAAAATATGTATGAAAATGTATTTTTAGTTTGACTCGATATCATAGGAAAAGTTTTTTCAAATGAAAAATTTTTTCCTTATTTTTTTAATTTTAGTAAACATGGAGAATACACAGAAAAAGTTATTAGACACCAGCCGAATGGAATGCATTTCCTAGTCAGCTACGACTTTCATCAACATTCTTTGTGCCGAAATACCAATTGTAAATAGCTTTTTCCGTTGATTTGTGAGTTAAATAGAGATATTAGGCATGTTTTCTTTGTACACTTAAGCTAGCAAGTTATTTCATTTATATGGAGAATTAAGCGAGTTAAGAACTTGTCGCTTAGTACTCGCTTAATTCTTCATATAAATGAAATAACTTGCTAGCTTAAGTGTACAAAGAAAACATGCCTAATATCTCTATTTAACTCACAAATCAACGGAAAAAGCTATTTTATGCTAACATACAGTTGATTTTTATTATTGAGTACAGATGAAATTTACTAACTATTTTTGTGTTATTTAATTCTCCTTTGTTTACCGTATGTCCAAATTAGCTATTAGCTAATACTAAAGACATGTGTTTTTTAAAATTGTTTTTACAATGTTTAAACAATTCTTTTAACCGTGCCAAGTTATATTTTATATTGAAGTTTATATTTTATAGTTGATCTTTTTAATACTTATATGTATGAAAATGTATTTTTAGTTTGACTCGAGATCATAGGAAAAGTTTTTTCAAATGAAAAATTTTTTCCTTATTTTTTTAATTTTAGTAAACATGAAAAATGAGAATACACAGAAAAAGTTAAAAAAAATAAGGAAAAAATTTTTCATTTGAAAAAACTTTTCCTTTGATCTCGAGTCAAACTAAAAATACATTTTCATACATATAAGTATTAAAAAGATCAACTATAAAATATAAACTTCAATATTGAAATTAAAAATATTTTGTAATAAAAAAGCGAAATAAAATCCCAAATACAAATTTGCCAGCTAAATCAAACGTTTTTGTAGAAATAAAACACATGCAGTTCTAGTGATTTCTTTTAAGGATTTGTTGAAATTCTTTTCTTTCATCTTTTCAACTTTTATACACAAACAACAAACACTATTTTAGAGCTGTAATATGACATATATAGCAAAAGATCGAAAATCTTTAGTATAACATATTTGCTAAAAAACTCGGAAATATCGGTTCAGATACAAAAAAGTTATGCCCAAAACACATTTTTTTTAAATACCTATTTTCTAGAACCATAAATCTTCCCGAGTCCAAGTTTTATCACCAAACTAAATGGTTAATTTCCTCTTAAAATCTGTCCATTCCATATATGTCCATATATAAACTTCAGTTTTTTCCCAACCATGGTGAAGGGTATATAAGATTCGGCATAGCCAAATTTAGCCGCTCTTACTTGTTTTGTTTGCTTTTGATAAAGCTAGAAGTGGAAAATACTCTTTCACTAATAGTAGATGTTGGACAAATAGTCAAAAGACCATTATATAAATTTTCCAACTTTTCAGTTCTTTTGTCGCATTTATCAAGATATATGAAATCATCATATACTGATGAATGATTTTGTACAGTCTCTTTTTTAGGATTTTGAATACTGTTTATTGTGTTATTTAGATCAGAAATTAAACTATTTGAATTTGGAATATCCACAGTTAAGTCTTCATCGGAATCTATCAGACTTACATCTAAATCTTCATAACCAAACAAACGATTATAAAAGATTATAAAGAGACCAAGTAACCCAGTTGGGGATGTAATTAAAAAAACTGGTTAACCGAACAAAAAATACCGGTTTTCGGTTTTCTTCGAATTTACAAAATAAAAAAAATACTGGGAAAGTTTGTGTACTCGTTGGTTATGAAATGGTTCTTAAAATATCTGAAGAAATACTTATTATTTATGAAAAAGTACTTAAAAAATTTGCCAATGTACAAAATCGTATTATTAAGGAACGAGTGCATAAATACATATAATACTGGGAATTTAGTTAGGAAACAATTCATATTATAAATTAATTTTATGTACCTATTCATATAAGCTAGGAAATTCTCCATAACATAAATAAAAATTCTCTGTGTAATGTTTTTTCATATATTTAAATATATATATATATATATATATATATATATATATATATATATATATATATATATATATATATATATATATATGCATTGCCCATACTTTGAAGACTTCTGTATATACAGCCAAAAAAGTCCCTATAAAATGCGCTGTGTCCAGTAAAATGTCTTCAGTGTAAACAGTAGAATAACGAAATGTTTAAGGACAGTCCCCAAAGTAACAAAATGTCTTCATAGTAACTTGTGGAACGAAAACCCGTCCCCGCAACATGTGCTGTGCAGTGCACATATATATATATATATATTTGTATATAAATTTTCCGAAACCACAGTCGTGGGAAAAAATTGAAAAGAACAACGTAAATATGTATGTCATTATATTTTCAAGTTTCAGGGATACTATAGCCGTTTTGCTAAAATTTTGACTCTCCATTTTTTCTTTTGAACATATATACATATTTTTTCTTGTTGGAATCGTACAGTAAAATACTAAAAATTCAAGTTTTCATATTTTTGCTGTACTGTTATTTTTTTGCTCCATTTTTTATTATTTTTTCCTTTAATATATTCTTTTCACACTTGGCTCCTAGCTCTCTTTCCTTACCCTCTTCTGTTTTCGAGAACTAATTTTACCACTAATATACTCTTCCATTGCCACTATTTGTATTTGAAGCAGTAATTAACAAAAAAAAAAAATACACTTACAACCAATATTCTCTTCATTTCCCCTCTTAATTTACTTTTTTTTTAACAATAATTTAACATTTACTGCTCTTGGAAAAAACTAGCTGATCTTTTCCATTGTACCTTTACTTTATTTTACGTTGCTGCCTAGGACAAAACACATATTTACTTTTTTCCTATAAATTTGTTGACACTCCAGCAAACATTTTGTATATGAACAATTTTCATTGGGGTTGTAATCAACAGTATTATTTTTAACATTTGAAGCTTCTTGTGATCAATTACGAAATCGGAAATTTTAGTTTAAATACACATATTCGGTAGAAAACATAAGCGATATTTCTCTTTTTTTCAAAATTGTATGAAAAATAGTTTCTCTAAAAGTCACGAAATAAATTAATTAAATCGACAATCCCAAGATAAGGTTATTCCTAGAACAGCGCTACATTTGCGAAGAAGCATCAAATTACTTACCGCTGACTTCTACGAAAACTTATGGATGATTTCGACAGTATGTGCTGAGTATCTCAATACGTAGTCATAATTCTACCTACATACAAGTAAAGGAAGACATACTTACAAATTAATTATTTATTTACATGCTACTATTCTGAAACCCACTCGAGAAAAATCAGTCGGTCATTATAATGAATTAATCAATTTTTTTTTTTGAGTTTATATCAGTTCATCTGCGGAAATATTGCAAACACAATAGTAGTAGTTTACGATTTTATTCGACAAGAGTGTGGGCCATATTTTTTTCCTATATGACTTTAATTTGTATAAATTAATTTGGCTATAATATTTAATTTGTTATAAATTAAATTTTAAAGTCAATGTTTTACTAACATAGTACTGTGGGGGAGAGTTTATGAAAACGGCTGATTCTATTGTTTTTTTTTTTTGAGAATATTCCATGGTCTCTGAGAACCAAACAAAAATCCTTCCAAGGCGTGGAAATATTCCAATTAAGTTCCAGATTCATTGAACTTTTATTTAGATTTATTCACAGATATTTCCAAAAGGGAAAAGTATCTGCACCAATATATAAGCTGATTCATATTTGCATTGAATTTTTGTTTAACAGAATATTTCGGTATTATCGTAGCAAGTTGTAGTCACAACTCAACTTTTCCGATACTCTATAATATTGCTTTAACTTTTATAAAAGCTATGTTATAATTATACGCATTTTTAAAAAAAAACAATAATTCTGTCTGCTAAACATTTCTTCGAATTTGGTTATTTTGATATTATATATATACTGATATACTTTTCCTTACACTCGAGGGAAAATTTAGTAGGAACTTGTGAACTTGTGCTAATAACGATTTATATATTTCTTCTAAAATTCTTTTTCTGCCGATTTTGTTCGAAATTTTTTTATTGAATCCCTGTAAGACCCAACAAATATCATTACTTTCGAGTGGCTCACGGAAGTTAATTTTCTTTCTATGGTTTTTGTTTCTTCGGAAAAGGTACACAGGAATAATTAGACTTTCGTCTAGTTACTGATTAATCAAAACAACAATCACAATATTTCAAATTGTTTTTGTTTTGGATCTATCTGGTTAAATTAATCGATTTAAGAGCGATCAGAGTTCACTGTTACCCTAGTTTAAACATTCTGTATTAAATTCGCTCTTACGTTCTTTTTACGTTCTCCACTGTACTAGCCCAAGGAACCCGTTTATTTTTCCTTTTAGTCCATCGTAACACGTTCAGAATGTCTTTGGAGCATTTTATTCGTTTGGCTGACAGCTTAGTAGAATTTGAAGCTGACTTGAATGAGAACAGATACCCTGTCAACCATACCATTGAATTACATAGATCCGAGATAAAGACCACCGGTCTCGCATCAAATCCGCATATGAAAAATTTCTTTTCGATATGGAAAGTGATCAAAATGCGGAAACAGATGGTGAAAAGGAGACTGACAGGGATCCTACTGACCTAGAATCATTCAAGGCCAAATATCTAAGCACTTATGTTACTTACTGTAATTGTTTAGAGAAGTTCTCTGACCTGGCTGATACTCGACCATCTGAGTCTGCTCTTAAAAGTGACCCCCTGAATAGAGTAGTCAATAATGAGTCCCTTACTTCTTTCCAAAATTCCAATTTAAATAATTTCCATTTATCTCCATGCGACATTAAACAATTTAATGGGGATTATTCAGCTTGGCCGACTTTTCGTGATCTGTTTGAGGCTGTTTACATAAGAAATTCTAGACTTAGCTCTATAGAAAAACTTCTCTACTTGACGAACAAAACTTCAGGAGAGGCCGGCGAAGTAATCGTAAAGGCGCCCCTAACTAATCAAGGTTTCAACGAGGCTTGGAAAAGTCTTTGCGCTCGTTTTGACAATCTAAAGGTACTGGTCAATAAACAGATTAGAGCCCTTCTGCACCTTTCCGTTATAGACTCTGAGTCGGGCATGAAGATTAGGATGCTCCAGCGGGATATAAATGCTGTTATCACTGCTCTGAGGCTCTATGATATTGATGTTACAAGTTGCGATGCACTCTTTGTCCTCATTTGCAATGACCGGCTTCCAGATGCCACCTCTGGGAGCAGAGCTTACCTGATAAGACAAGACTCCAGAAGTGTTCTAGCATGGACGCTTTCTTAACCGATCGTTGTAGGACCCTAGAGTCTGTAGGGGAGTCCCGCATCTCACATAAGAATAACTCCATTAGTTCGAAGCCCAAAAATGTCCCTCAACCATCCAGTTCTTCCAAAAATGTTAAATCTTTTCAACCTTCCGTCAAGGATCCAAAATATCCTCTATGTCCTAAAGAATTTCATATAATTCGAAAGTGTCATCGGTTGTTAAAAATGGACCAATCTCAAAGACTTAGTGAGATAAAGAAACAGAACTTGTGCAATAACTGTTTCTCTAAAGCACACACTGTGAGAAATTGCAATAGCGAACACAGCTGTTATACATGTCAAAAATGTCACAATACTTTGCTCCATAAAGATGTTGGTTCCAATTCCAACTCTTTCACCAAGCCACATAGTTCAAACACCAATTCATCATTGAATCCGAACTCACCTTCATTTCCTTCCAATTCGAATCCTAATATACAGTCAATTAAAAATACGGGAGGTGGGATTGTTCAAAGTTTTTTCACTCGTAACGCTAGGGGTGTTTTGCTAGGTACAGCTTTAGTAGATGTGTCTCATATGGGTAAAAGATACCAGGCTCGCGCTCTTATTGATCCCGCTTCAGAGTTGTCTTTTATTTCGGAAGATTTCTTCAGGCAAATTAAGCTGCCGAATAGACGAACAAAAGTATGGGACGTTTCCGGACTTGGTGACTTTGTTTCCGCTTCTACTCAGCGGGAATGTTTTTTCATTCTCGGTTCGCCAGTAGACGATAGCATTGAAATACCGGTTGATGCATTAGTTGTTCAACAAGTAACGGACAAGCTCCCTATGCCAGTTTCCTATTTTTCAAACCTTCCATAAATTCAACTCGCTGATCCTCAATCCTACTATGGTTCTAAAGTGGATATACTAATTGGTGGAGAGGTGTTCCCTTCTATAATACGTTCCGCTACAAGGCACAAAGTGTGCGAATCCTTAATTGCTCAATAAACTATCTTCGGATGGATTCTAACTGGTCCCGTTCCTCTTAATGCGTCCAATCCAGAACCAACTATTGCATCGTATATGTGTAAAATCTCTTTAGAAAAAGAGATTTCACGCTTTTGGGAGGTGGAGGATCTTCCACGGAAGAACTTTGCATCCCCAACCGATAAACTTTGTGAAGATTTGTATGTTAAAACTACGAAAAGGGATGAAAGTGGTAGATATATCGTTTCACTACCATTTAAAGAAGGTTATCCTTAAAAGTTAAAGTTGGGTCAGTCAAGAATTAGTTCCATGGCACAATTTCTTAGGAATGAAGCTAGGTTGCTTCATAACCCTACATTTAAAGAGCAGTATGATAAGGTCATAGAAGAGTATGGTCACTTGGATCACATGTTTAAAGTTCTTCCTCTTGAGCTTTCTAAATTCCCTTTGCATTATTATAACCGCATGGGTTATAAAACCAGAAAGCACATCCACGAAAATTCGTGTGGTTTTTAATGCTTCTTCCCGATTTTCAAATGGGTTAAGTCTTAATGATATTCTTCATACTGGTCCCGTTCTTCAAAATGACTTAACTCTCCTAATACTTAAATGGCGTTTCTTCCGATACGTGTTCAATGCTGATATCGAAACGATGTACCGGCAAATATTGGTAAATCCAGAACACACTCCGTTTCAAAGAATTTTGTTTAGAAAAGGCCCAAGTGAAATTGTACAGGATTATGAACTCAAAACGGTCACTTTTGGAATAAACTGTGCCCCATACCTTGCAATTCGCACAATTATCCAATTGCCTAATGACATTCAGTCCACTTATCCACTTGCCAGCGATATTACGACACTAGCACAGCAAAACCATTGGGAAGGGAATTCGCTGGAACCCGCGATCAGACTCATTTTACTTTGCAGCAAAACCTTTTCCCGAGTCATCCAAGTTTACTACACGAGAAGTGTTGTCTCAGATCGCCCAATTGTTTGATCCTGCCGGCTGGCTGTCTCCCTGCGTTATTCAGGCAAAAATAATTATGCAGAAAATATGGGTAAAAGGCACAGATTGGGATGATATCCTCTCTCCGGACTCCCTTTCTCAATGGAAAACTTTCCAATTGAATTACTCATTTATTAATGATATTCGTATCCCTCGCTGGATTCACTTTACTCCAAATGCTGAAGTCCAATTCCATGGTTTCTGCGATGCATCCGAAAAGGCATACGCAGCAGCATTATATATCCGAATTGTGAAAAATAATTCCATATACACTCACTTGGTGTCTTCAAAAAAGAGAGTAGCTCCAGTTAAGACCATTCCGCGATTAGAGCTTTGTGGGGCTGTTCTCCTTGCGGAAATGATTGACACTCTGTTTCCCAGAATAGGTGTTAAAAAATATTCAGTTTTCTGTTGGACGGATTCCACTATTGTCCTTTCTTGGCTCGCTAAACCTCCATGTACTTGGTTGACCTTTGTCGCAAATAGGGTATCGAGGATTATACAAATAATTGGTCCCCAACAATGGTACCATGTTACTTCGGAAAATAATCCTGGGGACTTGGCAAGCCGTGGGGTTCCTCCTCCAGAGCTAGTGGATAACAAAATGTGGTGGTGTGGGCCAAAACGGCTCACAAAATGGACTCTGCCAAACGTATCGTTTCCCACTTCTGAGGGGCAAACTTGGAGTGATACTAATTTATAGAAGAAGTCTATCAAAGTCCATTTTACCTATTTCAGTCATTTTGATGATGTGTTGGAACGATTTTCTTCTTTTTCACGGGCAATGCGCGTTATGTCTTACATTTATAGATTTTATCGCCGTACGCACCCTAAATACCGATCCAATTTCGCGAGGGAATCCAGTGTGATAACGAATTCTGAGATTCTAGCTGTCCGCAACCGACTAATTATAATGTATCGAAACGAGTACAAAGCTCTATCATCTAGACAAGAGATATCTTCATCGAGTTCTCTATTGAACCTCAATCCTTTTTTTGATCAGGAGGGTCTTATTCGATCTTGTGGTAGGCTCGAATTTTCACCCGGTTTATCTTTTAATGAAAAGCATCCAATTATAGTTCCATATGGTTGTCAGTATTCCAGGCTTTTGGTGAAATTTGTCCATGATATTAGCATTCATGGAGGAAACCAACTTGTTTTCCGAATTATAAGGTCAAATTACTGGATTCCTAAAGTCAAAAACCTTATCAAGACCACTATTAATAATGTAAGCCTTGTATTCTCTACGAGAGACGGTGTCAAAAACAACTTATGGCATCTTTGCCATCCGAAAGATCCGAAATTTCACGTCCATTCACCCACACGGGAGTAGACTTTGCTGGTCCTTTTGACATTAAGAGTTATTCTGGTAGAGCATGCCGTATCTCCAAAGGATACGTATGTATATTTTTGTGTTTTCCACCAAAGCTATACATCTCGAAAGCACCTCAGATTTATCCACCCCCGCCTTTTTAGCTGCTTTTAGCCGGTTTGTATCTCGCCAGGGTTGTCCACTCCATTTGCACTCTGATAATGGTACAACATTCGTTAAAGTTCGATAAATAACCTTCTATCTTACTCCCGCATTAAAGCCTAAATAACGGGTCAAATCTGAAGCAAAAGTCATAGATACTGACTTTCGTTTAAATCGGTCGTATGACCGCTTCTTCTAAAATAAGCATCCATACTGGTAAGATCGTGTTCAATTATTTGTCCACTAAATAATATTCTAAATAGTAATTCCGACTTTCTTTATTTACTTATTTTCTTTTGGTACTATTTGGAATATTGTGCACTGAACACAATCGTATTGTATTTGTGTTTGGCTCTGAGATCACTTCCATCGTAAATCCAGGAATTGTCCAACGATTTCTACTCACTTGATTGTGACGAAAACAATGGTATTAATCTTAAAATAAAAAATATAAAATAATTTTTTTCTAATGGAATTTTATGAATTGTTGATCTGTTATTTTGTAAGTGAATAGTATAGAAGGATTTAAGATCATATCATATTCTTTTTATTAATTATTTTATTGTAAAGAAACATGAACATTTTTATTAGTAAGTTATAGAAAATAAAAATTGAGAAATTCCACTGAGCCAGCAGGAAAGAATACTTAGTATTTTCGGTTGGCGCTACCCAACCTTATCAATATCCATGCTCTTCTTCTCCCTTTGCGGTCATTGCTTGTTGATGATTGTCTATTTTATATTGAGTGTAAGGAAACAAATTAACAAACTTGTAAACAACAACACAATTAGACTAACATCAACGAAATTTAACAATTTATATTTATCCTGTATATTTTACAGTTTTGTGTTATGAACTTTAATTCTTAAAGTATCAAACAACACAGCTTGTATGAAGCATTTAATATCAAATGTTTGTCCTAATCCATATTAAATCTACAACTTAATCTATGTTGATAGTTAATGAATATACAATTTTTTGAATTTTATTTTGCACTGTATCCTTGTGTGTAAAGTAATGGAATTTTATGAATTGTTGATCTGTTATTTTGTAAGTGAATAATATAGTAGGATTTAAGATCATATCATATTCATTTTATTAATTATTTTATTGTAAAGAAACATGAAAATTTTTATTAGTAAGTTATAGATAATAAAAATTGAGAAATTCCACAGAGCCAGCAGGATAGAATACTTTTCGGTTCGGTACAATAAAATAATTAATAAAAAGAATATGATATGATCTTAAATCCTACTATACTATTCACTTATAATTTTTTTCTTTAATGTACTACTTCTATATAAAAAAAAAAAAGTAATTTTCAAAGAACATCTATGGGTAAATACCAAAGCTATGACCATTTATGTAAAAGTACCTAGTTTGAGATTTTCTCCTTTTTTTGTTTTATATTATTATGAAAGCATGCCCAATAATGTTGTATAGTTAAGATCTACAGTATTAAAAAAAATAAAATTAACTTTTTATTTATTAATATTGTTTATTGATTTTCTTTAAATTTATTTGTATTTTAGTATTAAAAATAGTTGTTGGACCTTCTTTTACGTTTGTTTTCGTTGGGGTCCGTTTATCTTAAGAGAAACTAAATGTAATCTCCCATCATTCTCTCATCCCAATATCCCTGATATCGCCTCTCGATGGATTTCATTACTTGGTGGAACCTCTCTCCGTAGTCATCACTTACATCACTGAGATTCTCTGGGAAAAAGCTCGAGTGAGAATGTAAAAAATGAATCTTAAGTGACAAATTAACACCTGTGGCAAATTAACACCTGTTGTGTGTTAAATTAGAAAAAAGTATTATATATCCATTTTTTCATAATTCTTAATCAAATCTTCAACAAGAGTCTTGTACTCCGAGTTTTTATTGTTTCCCATGAAATCAGAAACCACCAATTTAAATGATTTCCAAGCTGCAGTCTCATGTGGGGACAAATATTTCTCGAATTTTGTATCTTTAATAAGTTTTTTTTTTTATTTGTGGACCATTACAAATTTATTCCTTGATTTTTGCAAAAGAAATACCTTAAAAAATTTTACTCAAATAGGCAAAAGCTTGGCCTTCCTTATTCAATGCTTTCACGAAGTTTTTCAAGAGTTCCAGTTTTATATGTAATGGTGGACTAATAATGTTTTTTTCCTAATAAGAGGCACATACTTTATGTTGTCTTGGACTTGTAATGGCTAATCTTTCCGGCCAATGTTTTCTCTTATAATGAAAATCACGAGCTCGACTGTCCCAGAGCAAATAAAACAACAATATTTTGTGTATCCACATAGCATGTCCACCAAATCGGAACAAACTTTCTAATTGTGATCTTCATAGTTAATACATTTTAGCAATTAAACCATTGTTTCTTACGATTCTTTAGTGTTTACAACATGTGCGATGGGTATAGATGGTTTCTTGTTTCCGTTATGTTAAAGCACTGCTTTGAAACTTTCTTTACTACTATCAACAAATAGTCGTCATTCAATTGCATTGTAAGGCTCTCCAAGCTCCTCGAACGAACTGGGACTGCCTGCAGAATCATATCTCATCTTCGGTTGAATAATACCTCGCGTAAGGAGAATTGCGGTTTTTGTAGTATGTTACTTTTTCATTTGACTCCAAAAAGTTGTATTGTTGTAAACGAGGTGCAAGTACTTCTGCTTTTTCTTTTGTGAGCTCCAAGTCTCTGACCAAATCATTTAATTGAGCCAGAGTAAGTAAGCGGCTCTCTCCACTTGTATTATAATTGTCTTCAGGTGAGTTTTGATTTAGAAATGATGAGTCGGTGTTAGTTGATTTTGGATATTTTGGATTAGGCAATACATCCAAATGAGTAACTGGAAAAATGACAGAACTCTTGCATTGACAAAAATAGCAGTCGTCGATATGATTAGATTTTTTTTTCCAAATCATTGGTGCTCCGAATTTCATGCATCGGCTAATAAAAATAAATTTTAACCCATGAGATATTTTTATTAAATAAATCAGAAAAAAATAATTTCAATTTCGTGCCAGAAGACCATCTTGTAAGATTTCTATAGCACGGAAGACATGTGATAAATATCTTTAAATAAATTGCATACCACCAACACATTCTCAATTTTTGGAATTTTTGTCATTAATATTTATGAGGGCACTTGCTTTCTTGTCTACATAATATGCAAATAACCACCTGTTGTCACATGCAAGTAATTACTTGCAAGTAGTGTATACGTGTTATCAATGAAAAACATATATTCCTTGATTATCAGAGAGATTGGCGGGATCTAACATCTTTGATAAAGGGAAATATGGAATAGCTTATCGTAATTTGAATACATTAGTGAAATTATTTAGTAAAACTAAAGATAGAATTGATAAGTGGGATATGTCAAATTTAGTTTACAAGATACCTTGTCAGAGAAATGATCAGAAAATTGTAATAAAGTATATATAGGAACGACAAAGAATAAATTAAGGACCAGAATTTCAGGATATAAAACAGACCAAAAATATAGAAATATTAATTCATAAAAAACCGCATTGTCATCTCATTGTTCTATATTAAATCACTTTCCTAACTTTGAAAATGTTTCAATATTAAGAATAGAAAATAATTATAAAAAACGTTACATGTTAGAAATCATTAATACACATACGACACAGAGAATGAACTTTAAAGCGGACACAGAAAACTTAGCTCAAAATTATAGATATTTAATTAATAAAAAATTAGGAAACTTAAATGTATAGATATATTTAAATAATTATAATAATTTAATTTCATAATGTTATTTTATTTTATAAACAACATTTATTATGTTGAATTTCATAAACAAGAGTATTAAACCAATATAAAAATATTTTTTACAAGCTTTAATAAGAAAATGTTGTTTATAAAATTACCACTTCTATTTGTTTAAATGTTAATTTAATTTTGTAAAAATTTAATTTATATTTAAATGTTAAATATTTTTATGACAAAATGTTTGTCAACTTTTTTTATAATTATAATTATTAATTTTGTTTTCCTGAAGATGCTTACAAATTGTTAGCGAAATATTGAAAATAAAATAAGATTTTTATAAAAAAAGATCTTTAGCTTAAAAAAATCGATATTAATATTAAAATTAGATCGAATAAAGTTATAAAAACAATTTTGGGGAAAATTGGTAAATTTTAATAATTTTATAATATTGCCAAATAAATGTATTAAAAATGCCTAAAAACAAGAAGACCGCCTTGCAAGATATAGCAAAATTTTTTGCTAAAGCATAGTTAGTTGTTCGGGTTTTACGTTGAAAAACTGTAATACTCTATATAAAGAATTATTTTCACGATAATGAATTTTAGTGAAAATTTAGTACAATTTGTTTTTAGGCAATTTTAATATACAACATTCTTATCCTAGAGAAATAGTAACATTTTGGGTTAAACGTGACTGTGTCTTTCTTATTAAATAAAAAGCTATTAATTTTCAGAATTTAAAATAGGATTTGAGTCATTAAAGTTCTAACGAAATTTTATCATGGGAAGACCAATTTACTATTCTTAATTCTTACGCCCCATATCTCAATGACCCTTTAGCCACTAATTACGACTTTAACTGACAAATTTGTTGTTGTTTCCCATTTAAATTTTTAATTTAACTGGAGGTTAAATTTAAACGGAGCATTCAGTAATCGAGCCAAAATCATACTTTTTAAAACTTAATGTGTCCATACAAATAAATGATGTTTGGTCGGTTTTTGCTTTCTGGGATACATTATCAACAAATTGTTTCCTTTACCTCGGGCGTTTTCTAAATCGGCTCAACAAACATTTTTGTTAATAAAATTTGTCCATAATGCTTCAAAATACCGGATACAGACCTAGTAAAATTTTATTTAAAATCTCTACTACAGTGTTAAAAAATCGTTGGATTTGACGAGAGAGCAGTTTTATTTAAAATTTAAAAAAATGATAGCTTTATTAAAAATATGTAGTTATGACAGGGGAATAACATTTTTGCTGCTCCTACAGACATAAATATTTGGTGCCAACCAAATTGTGAAGCATATTTTGGATACTGCAAGAAATAAATTCTGTTAGAACAACCATTTTCAAATGTGATTTCTTATAATTTTGGATGTTGCAACTAAAAGTCAGTTGTATTAACCGAATTTCGTTGTTAAAATTAATAATTAGTTGTAGTGGATGCAAAAAATGTTTACTAAGTTTATACAAAAATTTACTTTTCTAAATAAGGTGAGGCCCTTTATGATTTATGGAAAACCTCAAAGTGGCCCTTGGTGTTAAATATATGCACACCAGAAAACTGCAAAATCAACTTTTTCCTTGATTTAATCACACACTAAAATTCTTGTTCACATTTAATCACTCAATAAAATTCAGTGTAGAATAAATTCAACATAATGTTATTGAACACGTAGTTCGGATCAGTTTCAGTCGTCTGTCGACTATGTTTTATTCAAATTTGAATAAATCAGAAAAACAACAAACAACGCGTATGTGAGTATCAGAGAACTGCAACTGCTGATTGCAAAACGTTCATACGCAATCAATACAAGAATAAATATGTGTTTGCGTTCAATCGCTGAATATACTCCAACACACATATTTGTTGATGATTTTAAATCAATCAAACGACGTGCAAATTGTTGTGTCACTGATTTATAATCATCGGTCGTTTTCATACCATTGATTTTATTCTGTTCGTTCGAGTCAACAATAATTATTTTGATGTAGAATAAATCAGAAAAAACAACAAACAACGCGTATGTATGTATTCATAATTAAAACAAATTAGTTTCTTATCTATAAAAAGGGTGTGGTTTTGTAGAAACACATTTCATAAATGGAATAATGTATATTAGGGTGGGGCTAAAATCCGTTTTTTTAGAATTTTTATTAGTGATACCAAAAATATTGTTCTTTGTGAAT
This sequence comes from Eustalomyia histrio, assembly GCA_949748255.1. NCBI lineage: Eukaryota > Metazoa > Arthropoda > Insecta > Diptera > Anthomyiidae > Eustalomyia > Eustalomyia histrio. Next base: position 108,087,569 of record OX456526.1, on the reverse strand, counting down.
TTTTTTTAAATTTAGGTCGATATCTCAGGCTCGCCCAATTAAAGTTAAATATTGTCTAAATTTCCAATCAAAATAGATGAACAAAAATTTAGATAATGTTAAAGTTTTTACGGATTAGGCAAGCCTGAGATATCGACCTAAATTTTTTTTCCAAAAAATATTTTTATTTTACAAAGACGAATATTTTTAGTATTGTATTACTAATAAAAATTCTAAAAAAGCGGATTTAAGTCCCACCCTAATGTACACTATATCATTTATCAAATGTATTTCTATTTTGTTTTATTATGAATACACACATACGCGTTGTTTGTTCTTTTTTCCGATTTATTAAACGCTATTTGTTGAGTGATTACATTTGCATAAAACATAATCGACAGATGATTCAAACTGATCCGAATTACGCGTTCAGTAACATGATGCTGATTTTATCCTACAGTGAATTTTTTTGAGTTATTAAATGTGAACACGAATTTTTGTGTATGATTAAATCAAGAAAAAAGTTGATTTTGCAGTTCTCTGGTGTGTATTCATAATAAAAACAAAATAGTTTCATATCAATAAAAAAGGGGTTTTGTAGAAACACATTTCATAAATGGTATAGTGGGACTTAAGTCCGCTTTCTTAGAATTTTTATTAGTAATACAATACCAAAAAATATTCTTCTTTGTGAAATGAAAATATTTTTTTGGAAAAAAAATTTAGGTCGATATCTCAGGCTTGCCCAAGTTACTTAGCTATTAACAATTTTGGTAAAAAAAATTATTTTTTGATTATATTATAAATTTTTAAGGATGAAAAATGATTTTGAATTGTCGTAAGTATTGTCAACATTATAAAGGGTGGTTAAATTTTAATTGAATGTGAACCACACCTAAACGTCAAGTTCTTTTCTGCATTTCATTTGACATTTCTCAATTTCAGACTAACTCAATTTGAACCATGGAAACGCGTTAAAGTTATTCAGGCTTGTAAATTTTGTATATTATTTGATCTATCTGTTTCAATTATATATTTCTAATTTTATCAGGCTCAAGATCAAAATTTTTTATTGTTACTAACGAATAGTAAACACTAATTTATTTTATTAACCTATTAATGGCCAATTAAAATTTGGAGGAGAAAATTCAATAAAAAATATTTTTATGTTATAGGCAAAGACATCAAATAGAATAAAGTAAATTCGAAATTGAAAGAAAAATTAATATATCCTTGTAAATTGTCAAGGAGCAAAAAGTGGAAACCGACTCTCCCACATACACCGTTTTGAAATTCGCTCTTGTAAAATTTGATTCAAACGGTTCAATTAGTGCCTAATTAAATAATAAACACTAATTACAAATATATTCAAATTTGTATTACAAATTTTAATAATAAAATTTTTACCTTTAAGAAAAATGTTGCCAAAATCTAATATTTTTGAATTTCCAACAAACAATGTGGATTTAAACAATAATAACAGTATTAGATTAGAAAAAGCTTTTGCTTTTAATTTCTAAATTTGGTTGGCTCTCAAAAAATTATTTTACTTAAATTATAGGACAAATAGTGTCAGAGAAAATCTAAAAAAGTCAAGGTGTTGAGTACAATGGCTTCTAATGGGTTAAAATAGAACAAATTGTAAGGATCAGCGCTAGAGGGAGTGCACACTTTCGACCCGAGCGACCAGGTCATCTTCAGCCTCCTTCTGAACCACCCAACACAAATAACTCATGGTTTTGAACAGGCATTTATATCACACACCCTAAGGAAAATTACTATGTGAAATAACATTTTTCATTAGTGAATGATTACCCGTACAAATGAGCTTTTTCCATCTATTTATAGAAATACCCTTTGCCATCTTCTATTTTCGAAGCACAAATTGACAGGGTTGCCATTCCAATTGTTAATGTTTCCATTTCTGAGAACGAATTGGGAATCTGGCATACTAATATTTTTTTTTATTTCACAACATATTTAAGTGTTGTTTATTATATTAGATTATAAATTACATCGTGCCCTATGTTTTTGTATGTAAATTTTGTATATTATTTGATCCTTACAATTTTTTCCGTCGATATGCTGCAAAATTACCAATATTTTAAGCGTAATTTAAATTTAAAAATCGGATGAAAAATAAAGTTTTTATTAAGGATTTTGTGGAACTATATTCGGCATCCATCAGTTTTAACGTATTAAAAAAAACGGAATTTGAATCTCTGTATATGTTGGTAGCCCTGATTGATAAAATATGACATTTTGCTATCTCTCTATCACAGTAAACACATGTCAGTTTGGCTTTGTACGTGCAAAAAATAAAATGTGTTCAATCGATCCCAACGAATTTTGTTATGTTTGTGCTCCTGAGACACGTGTTACATATTACCGTGATCGCAGCAAAGAACTTGCACAGTTCTTCGCTTTCCAACAAAATGATGACCCAGAGCAATGGCGGATAGTTTGAGGGCAGTCTTGCTTCATAAAGGGAATACGAAACCATCAATTCCAATCGGATATGGAAAATACATAAAGGAAACATATGAAGCAATGAAAGAACTTCCTGATTTCATACATTATGACCAACATCAATGGAAAGTTTGCTCTGATTTTAAATTAGTTGCCATACTATCTGGATTGCAAGGGGGCAATACGAAGTTTCTCTGTTTTCCATGTCTATGGGACAGCCGTGACCATCAGAATCACTACACCCGAAAAGTTTGGCCCAAGCGAAGTGGACGTACGCACGGAGAGTACATCAAAAATGACCCACTAATTCCTCAGGAGAAGATAATACTTCCTCCATTACATATTAAGCTTGGGTTATTTACAAATATTGTGAAAAAGTTGCCAAAAGACAGTCTTGCCATGAATTACCTTAACCCTTTGACGACCAGGGGACATATGTGTCCCAAAAAGAAAAATATGATATTTTCAGCTTCATGCAAAGTTAAATGTTGGGTTTTAAAAATTTATAAAGAGCTAAAAAGCAAGTTTTGCACATACCGTAAACAGGATATTTAAACTTCTCTAAATCATAGACGAAATTTTCTCTTTCTTTCAAATTAAAAACGTGTAGGGTGTCCCTGTGGTCGTCAATGGTAACTTTTCGTTCGATGAATTTTAATGTAACTGCTAATAGTGGTGAGAGTTGGCATATTAAAAAACTAAAAAGGGACTTCCCCATTAAGTTTGTAAACTTTATCAGGTGACTAATTCCTAGAATTTGTATTCTATTTACTTACTTTACGCTGTGAGAAGTGTTCGTGTTTTCTAATTTGCTAAAAAAGTGATATTTGAGAGAAAGGTTTTTGTTCTTTTATTTGCTGATTCATTTTGGTAAGTTTGGTGAATGTAAATTCTATAGCACGTTGTAACAACATTTTTTGTAGAGGAATGGCTTTCCAGCGTCGTAGATTTTTTAAACTGAATGAAGAAGATGAAGACGATTTGTGTCTAGATGAAGAAGACCAGGTTTTTCTTGAAGGTGATGTTGATGCAGGTGCAGGATTTTGTGAAATCGATGATAATGCGGTTGAGACAACAAAACAAGTCGTTGAGATAACGTAACAAGCGCCTCGTATTCCAGAAAATTACAAGAAAAAAGCGACAGAAAAAAGTGAACCAAATTTTAGATGGAGAAATTCATACACTGCAAACGTATTCCCTAACAGTGACTATGAATTTGGAAAAGTGCAAATCTACGATGTTGGGGACCCCAACTGTAATCTTTCACTATTTCAGATCTTTTTACTGACTACGAACTTTGATGTTTTGATAAAAATGTAACTTTTATTGAAAAACCTATGTATAATAAAAAAGACATTTTGGCACCTTTAAGGACCATAGGGACAGATGTGTCCCATAAAAAACTCGTATACGAATAATTTTTTTTCACATTTTTTAATAGGTTTTGCTTTAGTTGGATTCTGACAAGCTTATTTCATATCAAAATGATAAAGGGAAAGTCCCCAGAAGCTTATGGTCCTGAAAGGGTTAAACAAAAATTTCCGAGAGCCACAGCGAGCAAAATTGAAGCTGGTATACCAAGCATTTAATGAGTGTTTAGGTCCAGCTCATTTGGAGGCATGGGAAGCATTCCAGGACATCGTTCACAACTTTTTGAGAAACTACAGAAGTCCTGATTACGCTGAGAAGATCGATACATTACTGCAAAAATTCAATGCCATTGGTAAGCGTTGAGTGAAAACACGTATAACAAAAAGGCCGTTATCATTTGAAAATTTATTCTTTTTAACTTTTATGACACCTAAATTACACTTTTTATTCAGTAATTTGGATATTTTCCCCACGAACTTGGGCTCCGAAAGTGATGAACAAGGTGAAAGATTTCACCAAGAAATGGAAGAAATCGAGAGACGTTACAAAGGCTGGTGGGATGAACAAATGATGGCGGACTATTATTGGTTCCTCATTCGCGAAGATCCATCCGAAAAAAAAGCAAAAGTTCAACAATAAAACATTCCAGATCTTCAATATAACGTAGAAAAAAAATGAAATAAAAATTAAAAACTTTGAAAAAAACGTAAAAAATAGGTAAATTTTGTGGTGCCATTTTATATCAGTTAGAAAAGGCATTCAATTACCTTTCCATCGATATGCCACTTATCTTGATCGGACTCCACAAGGGTTTGAGTGGGACCATACACCGAAAAACACAAAAGTACCGTTATCTAAAAAAACGGTATTTAGAAAAAAAAAATAACAACGTTTTTCGTGTTCAGGAGGTCCCAATTAACTTATCTAGGCATGTAGCGTTCTTGGTATTTTTCCAAATTAAAAATTTGTAAACCTGTGTAATTGAACCATACCATATTATTATAATAAAAAGAAATGACAATAATTTCCTAAATAATTTATGGTTTATTCAAAATCAACATCGGCAATTAAAATTAAATCACCCTTTACGATTTTTCATCTTTAAAAAGCGAAAATATAGTAAAACGTTCAAATTTTGTTGATTTCATGTGAATATTAAAAGTATTATGAATAATAATTTTTAAAAGAAAACTTATTGTTTTCAATAAAAATTTCACGTTTTTACCAAAGAACCATTTTTTAGAGATATGAATTTACTATAAAATTAATATGTTCAAAATCATTTTTCATCCTCAAAACGCGGTAGTACAGGGTGTCCGCTGGGAAGGTATACCACTTTGTTTGTTTATAATTTTTGATTAAATGAAAGAGAATTGATAAATGTTTTATTTAATGTCGGCAATTATGTATAGAATACAATATCAGATAAATGTCCGCCTCTGTTAGCCTCACAAATGCAAGCCCTTTTGTGCACATTTTTCATTACATTCTCACATATTTCACGCGGTATTTCATTAATTTCATCACGAATATATTGTTTCTGGTTTGTTTTGCATAAACCTTGCTTTTCAGATATCCCCACAAAAAAGAAGTCCGGAGCAGTCAAATCAGGCGACCGTGGAGGCCAATAAACATCACCATTTCTTGAAATAACTTGTTGTGGAAAGAGGTCTCGCAGCAATTCCGATGCAATCCTGGCTGTATGCGATATGGCACCGTCTTGTTGATACCACATGTTAATCAAGCCCAAAGCATGCAGTTATGGCTTTAAAAAGTTTTCAATCATATCACGATATCGCTCCCCATTCACAGTTACCGTTACGCCGTTTTCATTTTCAAAGAAGTAAGGTCCAATGATTTCTCCTGACAAAATTGCACACCAGACTGTCACTTTTAATGGATGCAAAGGTGACTGATGAATAATTTGATTTCATGAAAATCGGGGTTGTCATGGGCGAGCTGTAACATCCTATTGGAGAGACATTACTTTTTAAAATAAACTTTTTCTAAAGTAAAAATTTTGCGATTGCAGACTTTTATTTTACTTGACTTACAAACGTTATAAAAATATTAAAATCGCAAATCATTTAATTTAATTTTGTTTTTTAAACATTCTAAATCTTTCTCAAAAATAACCTCCAATCATTCGCTTCATGTCGGTGATTAAGGTAAAAAAACAGCTCTTCTATATTTGAACAATATCACCATCACTGGCTTTAAAAATTTCCTCAAAACACGATTGGGAGTTGTCTCTTGGAAATGTAATGTAATGTTTTAGTCGCGACTCTAAAGCCTCTAATTGTATCCACGAAAATTTTAATCCATGTCACATTCCTCGTTTAGGTGAAGATTCATTACATTTATTGTACTTAATACTGGTTGCCAGCCAAGAACTCTACCCACTGAGCTATCGACATTACATTAAACTTAAATGAATTGTTGCGCTTCGTTTTTTCGCTAGTGTTGTCAAAACAAACATACATTACCCCTTTGCTTACAAAAAAACACAAAGTAATGTATCTAAAAATAGATTTTCAAAAATATTTCAGTTATTACTTTACGTTTATAAATCATATATTACGTAATCAATAATCAGTAACTTATTACTTTATGCTTGCAAATAATGAAAGAGGTAACGAGCTATCATTACAAGGTAACGCATGAGAATATCTCACCCATTACCAAAGTTTTGCTGGGTGTTCTAAGATTAATCATCTCGCGCAATTACAGTGTTGGCATATCTGAAATCTTTCATCTTTCACCAACTTTCATCTGTCCTCTATCCCCTTTCCAAAGAACGAAACACATTACGAGTAAGTGTTGCTTTTCTTAAAAAAAATGTTTGTCTATTGGCAAAGGAATATAATATGTTTTCCGATTTTGCTTATTTATCAAAGGAAAAATGTTCCCTTTGGTTTAAAGAAACGGTAACAATGCCAGCAAAACTTACTTGTTTTGTAGAGGTTCTTATTGAACAGTCTTCTAATTCGTATTTTTACTTGAAAGAATTGTATGTTAATAAGCCAAATGCTGTGTACCGAATTATGAGATGTGTAATGAGAAAATAAGTGTTTGCCTTTGTGGAAAATGAGTCGAATGAAAATCACTTAGATAAAGTTTATAAAAAGCGGTTAAGAGAGCTCAAGAGATTTTCATGTTGATGTATCCGAATCGTATTGGGTGTTAGCTATGCAACTTTATGATGATAGATGTAAATTTTTAACTGAAACTCTTCATAGTACTCAGAAGGATATACAGGAAAAACAAATACATGCCGAGTACAATAGATTCATTGTGACAACCGAATTTTTTTGCAAACTGAATAGTTTGGTTGCAGCAACCGAATTATTCGGTTGTCGCAACCAAATGTAGTCCTGATCCAATTGATATATGTATATTGTTTTAACCGAAATTTTATTGTATTACCCGAATTTCGGTCGCCACAAACAAATATGTCAGTAGTTCCAACCAAACCATTCGGTTGGCAAAAAATTCAGTTGACATACTGAAAAAGGTTGTATAGAAAAACAGAGAATGGTAGTATGTAGTACCAAGTTTATCTAGGAGAGAAATTGTTTTTGATAAAGATTTTCTTTATTTATTTTTTAGATAAATAAATGAAATATTGCTTTGATTTGTTATAACATATATAAGTTAACATATTAAATAAAAATAAGTGTCATACTCGTATCTTTTGTTACGTATTTTTTTTTAAATATTGAAATTTAATTGATGTGGTTGAAATTTGAAATTACATTGTATTTAAAATTAAATTTAGAACAAAAAAAATATTTTTTAAATAAAATTAGTATATGACAAACGACTTGTCATTGTCATAAAAATCCTTTATTTTAAAATTGTAAACTATGTATTTGCACTTTTTAAAAATAAAGATTTATTATTATTATTATTACATTACCTTGAGGTTGACCGCCTGTAAAGTTCATTAATGAAGTAAGATGTAAAGTAAACATTACTTTACACATTATTTGATGTGTGGTTTTGCTAGATATTAACAAATTGGATAAAAATACTGAAGTAAATATAAAGGGTGGTTAAATTTTAAGGACCGATGTTGAATGTGAACCACACCTAAAAGTCAAGTTTTTTTCTGCATTTCATTTGACATTTCTCAATTTCAGACTAACTCAATTTGAACCATGGAAAGATACACAATCGAACAACGCGTTAAAGTTATTCAGGCTTATTATGAAAAGGGGCGTTCAAATCAAAATGCATTTCGTGCACTTCGTGATTTTTTTTGGTCAGCATAATAGACCAAATGTGTCCACAATCGGGAGAATTGTGGGCAAATTTTAGCAAACCGGGTCTGCGAAAACACCTGTGCATGCTTGCCCAGTTCGTTCTGCGGAAAACATTGCTGTTGTTCGCGATAGTGTGTCATGAGGTCGGCCAAGCATTTACCGTGAATGGGATTCGTTATCGCGAGATGATAACGCAAGGACACGCCTACCTCCCTATCCCGAAGTTTAAAAATGTAATAAAATCTTCAAATTTGGTCAGAACCTAACGAAAACTAATAATTGTTATAAGAACAAAGTTATTAACGTGTCTGCCAATTTTCTTTTCAATCGAAGGAAGAACTCGCTTGCCTGTCATAAATCCTTTTTTTTTTAAAAATTACATAAAATCTGTAAAAGTTAACCGATTACATTCAAACTTATCAAATTAATTTAAATAAACATAAAAAACTTGTATATTAAAGTAATTTTGTATATCATTTTTTTAAGTCTTTATAATCCCTAAAAATATTTTTAAAAAATATAAAAAAATTTACTTACAAAAAAATAAAATATTTTTAACGTAATAACAAATAAAATAAGTTTTTATTGAAATCTGACTTATAAAAATCGAACTTGAATTTCAAAATTACTTACAAAAAAATAAAAAATTTTTAACGTAATAACAAATAAAATAAGTTTTTATTGAAATCTGACTTTTATAAAAATCGAACTTGAATTTCAAAATTTCTTTTGTATATTCACAACTTGGGAAGTTTTTAAAATAAAAAAACTTAAAACGAGAAAAAACTACACTTCCAACCAACTATCATCGGTAGTTGAGTCTTCGCTTAACGAAGCCATGTAGAATATATATTTCAAAAAAACTTCTATTATACTCGCTTATATTCCAGTACTTTTTCATTTGAACATTAAAAAAAATTAACACTTTGTATTAAGGTGTTCTTGTCGGAATATGAGTCTCATATCTTTTGTGTTACAAATTTGTAAATGTTTGCTACTTTATTATTTGAAGGTGCAGAAAGCCAACAATCAATTAAATCTGAATTTTTTAAAATAGAAGCCATCACAAAAAAATTTAAAATTTTAAATACAGTGTTTTTATTTGATATTTTGTTTATATTAACAATAGAGATAGACCCGTGAGAAGTTTTAACATTTACGTTCAATGTACTTAGGAAATTTTAAGTTCACCCACAACTATAAAACAAATTATTTAAAAATAGGTTTGACAAACAATAGGTTTATTGTAATTATTTTAAATTGCATTACCCTTAAAATACAGTTACATTACACGTCATTGAAATTAATTTTTATCAAAAAATCCGTGATTAAATTTTAAAACTTTTTATTAAATAAAAACTATGTCACGTTCTCATCCCTAACTAAATAAATTTTAATAACGGAAATAATATGTCAATATGATAAAACAAAACAAAGAATGCGACAAATATGAATAGTTACAGTCGAAAACGCCTAATTCCGAGTTTTTAGGATGTAGATTATCTTTAAACTCAGTTTATCGCAGCTTGTAACTTGAATACTAATTTTGAAATTTGTTTTAATTTATTTCATTTCTATGAAGACCAAAATTTTATGTAACTAAAAAATGTTCCGACAAATTTATGTTATTAAACATGGAAATGGCAGACAAAATTCGTTTTCGGTTTAACTAAACCAAGTTTAACTCACATCCCAAAAACTCGGCCTAAGTAATCATTTTATTAAGAAAATTGCAATTTTATTCTGAATTTGTTTTTTTGTATTCGGCCGAATATTCGGTATTCGCTTCGAACCGAATACCGAATATTCGGTATTTTGAATACACTATTTGTGATGAATACACTTGAATACACTATTCGAGATATCTCTAATTAAAACCGATTTCTTGTTAACAGGTTTTCCTTAAAATTCCACGTATTTAGCGCCCTCTAGTAGTACAAATAAGAGTCAAATCAAAATTTTTTTCACACAACGCTTTATAATCTTTCTAAAAATATGTTTTTTTTTAAAATATATTATCGGGGAACTTTATTTTATTTGAATTCATTTTAATTTTTAACACTAAAAAATTGCATCAAATTTATGAAAAAATCATGAAAATAGACATTTTTAAAAACATAATTTTTTATAATTTGTGGCTAAATAACCCTTTTTTCGTATTTTTTTTTACTCCATCAAAGTTTTATAAATTTTGGGTTTTTAACAAAACAAAATCTATAAAATTTATATTTTTAATTTATTACAAATATACTAGAACAATAAAAAAAACTTTAAGCCACTTTTTGAAAAACTTAAAAAACTTTTAAATTTTTTTGTGAAACATCTAAAATTTTTTTGTGTTTAACTATTTTTGCTTTAAATTCTCTAAGTTTAGCGCCCTCTCGTGGCTCTAAAAAAAGGTAAAACCAAAATATTCTCTTACACGATTTTAAGCTACTTTATAATCTTTCCAAAAATATATTTTTCATCCATATTAATGGTAAATATTTATTATTTTTACGTCATTTCAAATTTTGGCACTTTAAAAGTGGAACAAATTTTAGTATAAATTAAGAAAATAGACATATATAAAAACATGTTTTTTTGTAATTTGTGGCAAAATATTGGGTCAATTCTTTTCATTATCTTTGAGATAATAGTATAAACTTTGAAAAACAACAAAAAAATAACCCTTTTTTTGTATTTTATTTTTTTACTCCATCAAAGTTATGTAAATTTCGATTTTTTAACACAAAAAAAGTAATTTTCAGATCCATAAAAATAATTGTACTAAAGATTTATACTGTACAGTATATTTTTAGTCGATTACAAATATATTAAGACAAAATAAAAACCAAACCTTAAATTTTTTAAAAAATGAATTTTGTATATATTTTTTCGTGAAACAACTAAAAGCCATATTTATTGTTATACCATTATTGCTTAAAATTGTCCTAGTTTAGCGCCCTCTCATGGCGCCAAAAAGAGTTAAACCAATTTTTTTTTCATATCTTTAGTTGCTTTATAATCTTTCCAAAAATATATTATTTATCAATATTCAAGACCAACATTTTATTTTTGATTTTTGTCTATGGAACAAAACACTGTGGGACGGTGCCACTTGCCACACAGCTAACGAAACAATGGCTCTTTTGCGCTACAAATTCAATGGCCGTGTTATCTCACGTGGTGGCGATGTCAATTGGCCGTCAAGATCATATGATTTGACACCGTTGGACTTCTTTCTTTGGGGTTATTTAAAAGAAAAGGTGTACGTCGATAAGCCAGCAACAATTCAAGAGCTTAAGGATGAGATAATTCGGCACATTAACGGCATAGAATCTAAATTATGCATCAGCGTCATCGAAAATATGGACCATCGGATGGCCGATATTTTGTTACATACATAATTGAACCACACTATATTATCATAATAAAAGAAATGACAATAATTTCCTAAATAATGTGTTTTATTCAAAATCAACATCGGCCCTTAAAATTTAACCACCCTTTACATACACATGGTCGATTTTAAATGTATTATGTAACAGTGACTCCTAGAGGGTTGTTGTTAGAACCATATTAACGGGAGACGACTCGGTGTTCTTGTTCTCCCGCTTGAGCTCAGTTGGGGCAGATCCTTGTCTCTCCCCGAGAAATTAAGTCACAAAAAAATTTAAAACACCGACAACAGCAAAGAAAATTAGAAAAACAGAGAATGAAGCCGGAAGTTAAAGATTTCCCGTCTTATTCAGTTGAATTCATTAATAAGAGAAATCCCATTAATGAGGTCTATTTCACCCATCCCTGCCTGTGAATACCCCTTGGCCCAAATTCATTATATAACAGTTCCCTTTTCTTATTTATTCCTACCCCATATTAAATCCTTACTCCATCCTGGAAATTATATACAACATTTTCAAATCATAACAAAACTATTTTAATTTTACAATAAATACTAGTCAATTAATAAAATATTACTATATCAATTAAGGAATAAAATTAATGAAGAACTAATAAACTGAATCATTTGAATAAATATAAGTAAGAAAAGAACAACACAAAAAAATATCATGGACCATAAAAAAATACTTAGGAAATCTCACTTGATATGAATTATTTAAAACAAATTTAATGCTTTCAATTTAATATTGAGTCCAAATTGAAACAATTGTTATCATGAACAAAATAATAGTCAAAAATCACTCACCTCTTATTCAGCCGATGAAACGAGCTCACCTCATTTGCGAATCTGCAGAGTTATAAATTCCATGGTTGTTAACAATTTTTTTCTTTTGAACTTCCATAAACAAAAAAAAATACCTTCTTTTCCAAGTCTTCTCTTTTTTTATGGTCTTACAGATGGTTACGTTAAAAATGTTTAAAAAATTACAGAGCGAAAAAACTATTATTAATAAATAAAAAAAATATTATTTAAAAATTAGGATATTATTTAAAATTTAGCAAAGTAAAAAAGTAAAGTTATTATTAAAAAAAAAACAATATGAAGATACAACTTTCAAATTAATTTATAAAAAAAATCCGTTAACAAATATTCCTAGACACCATCCACTAACTCTTGTTTTTATCTTTTGTTTGAAATTATAGTCTCCAAAAAGATTAGACGAAGTTTGAATCCATGAAACTTGAAAAGGACTGATTTCCAAAAAAAAAAAATACAAAATTTTTACAAAAAACCCGAGTGATTTACAAAAACAAATCAAAAAGTTGTTGACCATGAATCGCACACCAAAGAAATATACAAACTTGAAGTGAAGACGTAAATCAAAAATTCCAAAATTCATAACGCTTTCCAAATGTTCAACGAACTTAAAATTCAAAATTCAAGCCGACTGGAATAAAAACATACCAAAAACAAATAAGCAACAACACTCAACACAAAAAAAATCAAAACACTTCCACACTCTATTCACCAATACCAAAAAACTAATACCAATATCACAGCGTACACAGGGAAGACACGGTGATTAGAGCGCCTTTTTTTTACGGCCTTTTAGAAAACTACGTAGAAACTACTATTTTAATACACTATAAAAGCAACTGCGCTATGAAAAACTGTAGGTGAAACAACTGTATGACAATTATTCTGTCTCTCTTTCTTGCATCTGATTTTCCAATTCGTCAGCTTATTATTGGTTTGGCCCACTCACCATTTTTGTAATAATAGAGGCGAATGGATTATATATAATATCAATATCCTCCTTCTAATTCTGAAACCCGTTTTTCGATATCTGTAATCATAACTGAGCTAACTAATATCAACTTTGCTATAAAATTAAGAATGAAAACCATTTTTATTGTTTTTCTTTTAAATCTTTGGGCAAACTAATAATAAGCTGACGATTAATTAAATGTGTTTTGTGAGTGTGTTTATTTGCTTATACATTTCACAGATCATATAAATGTGAAACTTTGTTGTATGTTTTGTTGTTTCGAATACTGAGATAAAATTAAAGAAATACATTAATTATGTGCAAAAATGTTATAAAAACATAAAACAGTTTTTGTTATTACAATATGTAACCCAAGTATAAAATTTGTTGTGAGTTTGTACTAAGTTTATGAAACAACAATTTTAGTAAATACATTCATGTTGCACTTCTATGGTATCTTTTTGATATTTTTGGCGATCATATGTTTTAAAACATGCTGTGTAGTTGTTCACTTTTACACATTATTTTTTTGTATACATTGTTTTTAAATCTCTTTCTCGCCTAGGACATGAAATACAACAACAACCCTCACCATACGGTTTTGGATCACTCGTTTGACAGCTGTCACTTTTGACATCACTGTGTACCCTGTGACCAATATCATGCAAGGAAAAAATATTTTCTGTTTATCACAATTAGTACAGCAAATCATTTTTCCACACAAAACCACTAAACGTTGTTACTTTTTTAAATTGATACAATTCCTAAAGTTCTTTCCTCTTTATATAGTAACATCTTCTAATCAAAGCCTACTATTAAAAATCTTGAGGAAAATAATGAATTTTTTTTCAAATATTTCATCAAACATAAATTCAAAGCCTACCAAAAATTATATTTTTTTTTCTGTTGAATTAAAACAAGTATTATAATTTAGTGTGACGGTGAATATCTGCCCATGTAGAGAAACCAAAAACGGTACCTATAAATATTAAAATATAATATATAGGGTCCTTATAGGAAAAAAATGGCTGTCACAATTCTTACAGAATTTGATAACTAATTATAAAAATATAACTCTTTTACACAATAATTGTTGAATAAAAAAAATATATATATATATATATAATTTTAAGACTTTTCGTTCTTTATTCTAAAGCCACCTTAATTAAAATACACATTTTAACAATAGTGTTATACTTTATTGTTATTATTAAATTACTAGTTACTACTGTCAATAATGTATTTATTTTATTATTTACAATAACATAACATATGGTGAGTAAATACCAATAGTTTTTGCATCCATATCACACATCGCCAGGTAATAAATATTATTCTTGGTTTGTACTTGGGTAAGGAAACATCGTACCTTTATCTAGTGTTAAATTAAATAAGCATAAAAAGAAAAAAAATTTATTTGAATATGAATTTACAGGAGTGTTCTATATTTAATCCTGGTTTCAGTTTAAAGTGCAGATTTCAAGCTTAACTTTTTTAGTTTCAAATTCTCAGACTCAGTCGTGATTTTTTTAAGCAACCCGTATATATATTAGGTTGGGTTGAATTGTAGGGGGCCGAAAAAATGTAGAAAAGCGCATCGCGATTCTTGTTCTATGGGTCATGCCAAGAACCTATGCCGGAGAAACCATGGCTCAGAAATAAATTTCCAGCCACCGGTAAAGTTTCTTGGAATTATCCATAGAACAAGAATCGCGATGCGCATTTGTCGCAAAAAATTTGACCCGCCCTAATCTATATACATATATATTATATTCGAACACACGTTTTTCCTATTAAATAAATATTATATTTTTGAGCCATAAACAAATAAGTTTTATTTATTTGTTTTAAATCTTATAAAATAAATTTAACATAAAAACAAAAATAATTCGATTACTTGAGTGCTTTTTTAACTTTTTTAAATACACTTCAATTATTTTTTGGACATATAATTAAGTCATTAAAATTAAAACCATTTTATAATGGTATTTTTTTTTTGGTGGGATATCCATTTCGACGTATTAATTCGGCACATCTGTTTGTCATTTTTTTTTTGACAATTTAACAACACTGTTCAGGGGTGATATTATACCACTTTTCTTAAATAATCTGCGATAGGTTCCCTATTGGATTCAAATATGATGAAATATGCCAAGCAAAGAAATGTTGCTTATGCAGAGCAACATACGAATTTATATTGCTTGGAATCAATAACATCGGTATGTACTCCGAGCCAGTTCTTATTAAATTTGCTGATAACAATGGAAGAGCCATCAATTTCCGATATGCGGTTTTTGAGCGAATGGTTTTCTATAACATTGCGTCTTAGAGCTTGGCAATTTTTAAACCAGTTAAGAATTATTTTTGTTCTTAATGTATGAAAAACAAAATTTTCGTCTGCGGCGCCAACTTCCACAACTATTCCCAAGAAACATTTTTACGGACTCTCCGATACGTACGGATTCATATACCCGGCTTCTTCTGTACGTTTACGGTCCGAAAATACGTATCCGTCAAAGCTTGTACGTAAACGAAACATTAACGGACCGTATAATTGAATTTTCGAAAGCAATACGTTTTTACTCCGTTTTGGTGTATCCGTTTCTGTACCGTCAAATACGGACCACTGTTTTTCATCAGTTTTTCTTTCGTTGCTTTTGGATTTGCTTAGTAATACAAAACTAATACTTAAATATCCCTCAGGTAAATATATATGAAATTGAAAACAAGTTTTACGATGATGTGTGCAAGTTATGTTGATTTGCAAATAAAAATATTGCCCGACAGCTTAAAATAATTTTGTGAAAAAATTTGCAAATTTGCATTGTTTGCTTCATCATATCGTAAGTACCAAAATTAAATATTTGTTTTTTTTTTTATTTCAATCGCAGTGATTGATGTATCGTAATTGTGGTGGAGATAAATATGGTATTTGTTGGATTTAGTTTATTTAGTTTTGTTATTTTAATTTAAATATATTTGTTAATAAATTTAAAGAAAAAAAAATAAAAATTTGCTACTAACAATTAAAATAATATGCCTTTACACAAATCCGTTTTTTGTTGAAAAAACGGTATGTATACGGATCCGTAAACGATCCGTCACTGACGGACTATTAACGGACAACTCCGTTTTTCATCCGATATATCTGGTCCGTAAACGGTCCGTCATTGACGGGTTTTAAACGGATTCGAATCAGTTTCGATGTTCCTTAAAATCCGTTTTCTGGTTCGTGTACGGATAAAAAAAACGGTACGTAAACGGAGTTTGATTCCGTTTATGACGGACCGAAACCGGTACGTTAACTGTACGTATTGTTTGTTGGGTTAATATACGAAGAACAAAATGAAAATTTTTTAAAAAATTTGTGGGATTTTTAGTAAAAATTTTCGCCTGACAAACTGATTTTCCGGTCACGATAATGTGGTATAGAATTTATAATATATTGCACCAAGCCGAGCCTTTGACGTTTTGTCAAAAGAATTTTGTAGCATAATAGATTTTTATCAAAATGATCTAAAAGCGAAGAGAAATAAGCTTTACAACACACAAACAATCAAAATGTGCTTAATATTAAAAGTATATTAGATCTCAGTCAATGCAATAAATAAGTTTTAAATAAAAACTGTTCATGAATTAAAAAGCTATAAATTTTGTTTTAAGTGCTTCAAAAAGGTCAAACAAATTAGGTTTAGAAATTGATAACTTAAAAAAAAAATTATAAAAAAAAATCCTGGGCACGCCACTGATACCGCATTTCTATTAAATTTTATTTGTTAATTGTTTTTTATGTTATTAAGTTTTAATAAAATAATGACTATATTTAAAAATTAAATGATTTAAACTGTATCGCCAAATTAGTTTTTTTTTAATTAAACACTTAAATTTAACTGGAAATTAATCCATAGCTTGGACTGATACACCTAAAAGAGAAGAAGCCATACTTAATTGCATATAGTTCGCCCTAATAAATTTGTTACTTGGTTTCTGCAACAAACTTAGTTTTCGAAACAGCCTAAA
This sequence comes from Eustalomyia histrio, assembly GCA_949748255.1. Taxonomy (NCBI): domain Eukaryota; kingdom Metazoa; phylum Arthropoda; class Insecta; order Diptera; family Anthomyiidae; genus Eustalomyia; species Eustalomyia histrio. Next base: position 108,070,312 of record OX456526.1, on the reverse strand, counting down.
TATCTATTAGTTGCGTTAAGCAAGGTTACACTGTATACGATTAATATAAATAAAAATAAGTTATTTTGTGTTTAATTTATCGAAATATTTTTTTAATTCGTATTTCATGAGCGTGACCGAAAATTTAAATTACTATAGTGATTATGCGTGAGCGGGAGTAGAAAAAAAATTCGTGCCTGATTGTCGTGATCGTGTGTTAGCGTGAGTCAAAAATCTCCCACGTGCTAAAATACTAAAATATACCAATTTGTATGGAGAATTTAAAGGTACCTTCACATTTTCATTCATAACTTTTTAACCGCTGGGCCGATTTTCCTCAATATCAAATTGCTCAGGATGTCCATAAATCTATAGATTACCTATACATATGTAAAAATATTTTTCATCATAATCTCCTTTTAGCTCAATACACTTAGTCCAACGTTTCTCCAATTTTTGTATCCCTTCCAAAAAATAGGATTTTTCGAGGTCAATAATTTCATCGTTGGAGCTAAATCTCTTTCCACGGAGCCATGTCTTTAGGTTAGGCTAAGTCCGGAGAATATGGCGGATGAGGTACCAATTAGTAGCCCAATTCATGGAATTTTGCCAATCCTTTAAAGTTGTCCACGATTACGTTTATGGTCCATTGAGAGCAAACGCGGCACCCATCTTGCAGACAGCTTTCTTTAATCCAAATGATCATTTAAAATCGAAACCACACTGCCATATGAAATACCTATACTATTAACAGGTGGTACTTGATGGGAGCAGTGTTGCATTTCATATAACTACGAGGGAAGTTCGAAAAGTCACGGACTTATTGATCCGTCTTTGTACCTACCATCCTAGATATCTATTGGTTTTTTTCGTCTGCACGGTAGGTGCATGATACAAACGGATTGATAAACCTATATTTCGGAATGATACAAACGAAATGATAAACTGATATATACCCTCACCATGTATAGTGGAGGTTATAATTAGAATATAACAAGTAAAAAAGGGCTAAATTCGGCAGTGCCGAATCTTTGAATACCCTCCACCATAGGGGCTGATGATGATATACGTTTATACTAAATTTTGCATGAACTGTAATATGAATATGTTTTGTCAATTTATGTAACGAACTTTTGTTATTTAGTTTTAGTAATGTTATTTATTTAGTTTTAGCAATGTTATTTACAGAGGTCTGCTCTGTTAGCAACTTTAACATTTTTCATTTTTACGTTAACTTAGTTATCATAGTATGTAAGACAATAAATGTAATCGAACAATAAGAAGACTTAATAACATTTTTACTTACTTAACAGAAAAAAAATAGATACAGAAAAATTTTACAAATTTGTATGGAAAATTTAGAGGTACCTTCACATTTTCACTCATAACTTTTTAACCGCTTAACCGATTTTGCTCATTTTAAATACCAAACTGCTCGGGAGGATGTTCAATAATCTGGGTAAAAATAGGCACCCCCGCTTGCGTCTTCGCGTCGTGATCGCCATTTCAACAGACAGACAGACAGACGGACAGACAGACAGACAGACAGACGGACATCGCTAAATCGACTTAAAATTGCATAAGGATCACGAATATATATACTTTATGGGGTCTTAAACCTATATTTCGACATGTTACAAACGGAATGACAAACTGATATATACCCTCACCATATATGGTGGAGGGTATAAAAATTCAATATCATATATTGACAAAAAAAATCACAAGGCGGGTAATGAATAAAAGAAATACAGCGTACAGCAAAAGTCATGGTACTCTAGCTTTCGTAATTTCTAAAAAAATACGTAACAAAAGATATCACACTTATTTTTATTCAATGTGTTAACTTATATACTAAAACAAATCAAAATAATATTTCACTTGTTTACATGGATGGCAACAGAAACAAATGCGGTTATCGGTAAGGGTAACGCTATTTTCTATTATTTCGGTAACATTACTTAAGGAGTAACGCTATTTTCTATTATTTCGGTAACGTTATTTTAAGGGTAACGACATTTTCTATAATTTCGGTAACGGTATTTTAAGGATAACGATTGTTTTAGTTATTTTAGTAACGGTATTTTAGGGGTAACGATAGTCAGTTGAAAATGTGTTGAATCGATAACGGTGTTTTAGCGGTATTGCCTGCCAACCCTGCTTATTTATCTAAAAGATAATGGTATTTTTTCACAGCAAAAGTGATGGTACCCCTGAAAAAAATAACAAAACTTTATTAAAATTTTGTGATTTTTGAACTGGATTGCTTTACCTGATACTTAGTAGGATATGTCTTAAGTCGTAGAACTTAAATCAACCATTTCGGCATTGAGTCAAAAGTATTTTCTTTAGCTGGACTTTACTAGAAAGAGTGTAATTTCGTATGCGCTTTTATAAATTATCCCACAAGTGATCAATAGGGCTCAAATCGAGACTTTGAGGAGGGGTTTTTAGCATATGTGGTGCGTTATTTGCGATCCACATATTTACGTCAGCTGGTGTATGCTTAGGATCATTGTCCTCTTCAAAATAATAACTATCTCGAATATTATGTTTTCAGCATTCTGATTATCTATTAGAATGTTCATGTAAACTGTTTTGTCCATTGTCTCCTCAATGATCACTAAATTGCTTACACCGGCTGCTGACATGAACCCCATACCATTACTTCCTCCTCTCCAAACTTTAAATTTTTTATAATGTTCTTTGTATTTAGCTCGTCGCACTTTTTGCGCCACACCAATTCACGTCCGTTCGATCCAAAAATGTTAAATTTAGATTTTTCCGAGAAAATTACTTTTTCCCGAAAGTCGTTTGCTTTAATTGTATATTGCGTTGTGAATCCATAAGCTCTTTTCTGTTTGTTAAGCTAAAGTGCAGCTTCTTTTGAGCAGTACGAGCATTATAACCGGCCTACAGAATGCACCCACGTGCCGTGACTGCAGAAAAAGCTTCCCCAATGATTTCTTCAACTCCGAAGATATTTTAGGTGCACTTCTGAATGGGTCTTTTATAATAAGGGCTTAAATTTTTCGTGTATCTTAATTATCAAGCTTTTTTATTTTTCATCTTTGGAAAAGATTTATAACTCTTTGCAATGTTGATTTGTTTTAGCAGTTCGGTGTATGAAATTTACCCATTTCGTCACTATTAATTATTATATTTCGTTCTTTTATTGCTAACTCTTTTCTCGACATTTTAAAAAATTACTTCACTTCTTGTCATAAACAAATGCTGCTTGGAAATTTGGAAAGTGCCGTTACGTTTTATGGCTAGGTGTACCATGACTTATGCTGTGTTTAAATATGAAGTTATTTTGGTCTTCTTATAAGTTTTATTTAGTTTTTTTTTTTTTTTTTTTTTTTTTTTTTTAAGTATTTTTTCATTTATTCAATAATATATATAAAACAAATTCAATTATCGCCTCAGCGCTTTAAAGGCTTTAAAGAGGCTCCTAGGCAACATTACATTATATATTTTGAATATAAAAAAGAATTAAATAAAATTCATTGATATAAAGTAAAGTAAAATTTCACAAAGTTAAAATCTTATGACAAATGTATAATTATTTACATATTTACATGATTTGAAAGATTACATAAGAAGTGTTTCTATAGTTTGCAATAAATATTGTTTAACTTATTCTTTAAATGTAGAAAGAACTTGAATACTCCTTAAATTTACTGGTAGTTGATTATATTCAAGTGGTTACAGAGCTTAAGTTTAAAGCTTGTCTGGTATTTCTTTGTGTACGTACTACATTCTGGGTAAACTGTTTAGGCTGATTGACATCTCTTCTAGTTGTTTTAAAAATATACATTTAAATTTTATGTTTATAAAGACCACGAATTGGCAATACATTTTTAGCATATATTCTAAAAATATCCAATGTGGAATACCGTATTGGTAGATTGAACACTAGTTTTAGAGCTTTATTTTGAGCAGATTGAAGAGATTTTAGCGCTGTATTCTCTCTGCAACCGTAAATAATTGGTAGATAAGTCAAATGCGAGTGTATGAGTGATTTATAAATCAGCATTTTCACATCACAGCTAAGTTTATTTTTAAATTTATAAAGAACACCGATTCCAGACGAAATTTTTGATTTTAACAAATTTATATGCGTATCCCAGAGTAAGTTGTGATTTAAATATATGCCTAAATATTTTACAATATCCGATTCAGTTATCAGGGTACCATCAATATACACAAACATTTTATTCAATCTTGAAAACTCTGAAAGGGTAGCAGAGTCATACTCAATCTGCGTCTGTAAAACTTTAACATGTTTATATCCATAAAATATGCATATGTCATCTGCGTACATAAACAACTTGCCGTTGAAATTAATATTTTTAACATCATTTTTATAAATTTTAAATAAAAGTGGTCCAAGGACACTACCTTGTGGAACTCCAGAATTCACTGGTAGCATAATGCTACTACATTCGCCAACCTTTACAAACTGCATTCTGTTTGCTACACCATTATAACCAGCATCTAACTGTCTACATATATATTCAACTACCTTGATCACTGCTTCCTCAGTACCAGCGCCCTTTTGAAAACCAAACTGCCTTTCAAACAAAATGTCATTTCCTTTAAGATAAGTAGAAAATTGGTCGAAAATCACCTTTTTTTTATCAACTACGGTTAGCACCGAAATTGTTCGAAAATTTTCAATTCTACTCGATCCAATTACTTTAGGTATGGGTATTATCTTGTGTAATTTAAGGGCATTCGAAAAACTACCTTCATCAACAAGCTTATTAAAAATATCTGTTAATATTTCAACTACCAATTCTTTTCTTGTTAATAATATTTTAGGGGTTATGCTATCATAACCTGGACTTTTATTAGTTTTCAAATTATCCAAAACATTTTCAATTTCTGTTTTATCAACTTTTTGAAGAGCAAAATTGGTTCTCTTTGGTATTAATGTATGAAAAAAGTTGATATCATCATCTAAATTTACAGTTATTTTTGTATGCATATTTCTAATGGTTCTGAAGAAATAATCATTAAAAGCCAAAGCTTTTCTTTCATTAGTTGTTAAAATATCACCATTATCATTAAAAATAGTTTTCGCATCATGCCTATCACAACCAAGCTCTTTATTCAAAAATTTCCAAGTTTTTTTTGGATCACCTGCACACAAATTTATATTTTTCATATAATATTCGTTCATTAGATTATTACTACATAATTTAATGACTTTACTTATCCTTTTCAGTTGATTATATATTGCCGAATTTTTTCGGATTTTCCTTCCAGCTATCAATAAAGAATTTTTATAAGCTATTAAAGATAATAAATTATCAGTTATCCAAGGAGTTATCTTTTCATAAATATTATAACGTTTGGTAGTTATAATATTATATTTATGAATTTATCACACAAATCATCAGAAGTACCAAAGTTTCCACTTGAAAAACCATTATCTATGTAGCGCCCAAATTGGTCATAATCAATTTTATATTTCTTCTCAATAACTACATCCTGGCTAATTATATCCATTTCAAGCCCACAGCTTATCATATTATGATCACTTAATTCATTTTCAATAGAGTGTACAAAAACTTCTTGAGATATATTTGTAAAAACGCAGTCTAATGATGTATTGCTTTGAGGTCTTGTTACAAGATCATGACAAGAACGCATATTAAATTCAGATAAAAGATTAAGCAAAGAATTTTGATTTTTACTGCTGGATAACATGTCAACATTTAAATCACCACGAAACATACAGGGACCATTAGTATACGAATAAAGCAGATTTTCTGTTTCCTTTAATAAGTTTTGCATATTACATTTCTGCGACCGATACACTGACGTAAAAATCAATGGTTTATTCAATATTTTTACGTTGAATAATTCTATTGCTATAATATCCATATAATCTTTACTGATATTTGTTAAAATTTTGTAATTAAATTGAGATTTAACGAACACAGAGTTTCCTCCAAATCCATCTCTTCTACAACAGTGAACAGATTCATAGCGAGGAATTGTGTAAAGATTAATGCATTTATTACTGAACCAGGTTTCTTGAATAGTTATTATATCAGGCAGTCTTGCAAACTGACTTAATTCATATTTAAATTTGTTAAATTTATTAATAGAAGAAACACTTCTTATGTTAATCGACAAAATGTTTAAAAAATGTATACTATTTTTATTAACAACAGAGTTGTATGAATTTAAATTATAAAAATATTTTTAAATCTTCAATAAAAGAATTAAAAATATATTATATATTATATAAAAACATTATTTGTTAATAAAACAAGAACTAGTTGGGAGATTTAAAAGCATTATTACCATCATCTTCCTCACTATCATTATCATCAACAGATGCTACGCTAAGAACCACATTAGAACGATTATTTTTTTTACCACTACCAGAAGACGTTAACAGCAATTGGTCCACATCATCCATAGATTTGATTCGGATCAGCCTCGTTTGTATATCTTTCTTCACAAGAACGTTACTACCTCTGACAAAAACAAATTTAAAACCAACATCTTTTAATGATTTGGCATAGTTAAAAACATCCATGGTCTCTTTGCTCAAAAAATCATTTACATAAACATTTTTTAGATTATCCATCTCCTTCATCTTAGCTTTTTCATTCATGAAAACTTTCTTGCTTTTCTTATTTAAAAACTTCACAACCACAGATTTTTCCTCACTCTTCTTGTTACGATTTGGCAAAAAATAGGCGTCTTCAATATCATCCTCACAGACATCTGCACCAGTTTTTTTTAGCTATATCCAAAACAACAGACAAAGCATTATGTTCAGCATCCACTGTCACGCCATTTACTATGCAATCGTTTTGAACTCTTATATCATATAAATATTTTACTGATGATTTTAATTGTTTTATTTCATCACGCAGATTTTTATTTTCTTTTTTTAAGGATTCAATTTGCTTTGTGTTTTTAGCAACACCTTTTAAAATAGCATCATATTGGGAGGACATAAATTGAATTGTCTCCCTAATATCTGATTTAGCTTTGTTTTTATTTCTGTTAGCTCACTCACTACAACATTGCTTTCATTTGGTTCACAAAAATGGCATTTATATTCTAACCAAGAATTATTAAGCAGCTTATCTATTTTTCTTTTATCCATTTTCGTACACACTGAATGCAGAGTTTCATTACAAACATCACACTGCAATGCATCGTCGCTTTCCAACACTTCAGTTTTGCACTGTAGACAAACTATTTTATTTTTATTATTTAAACTCTTGCGTTTATTTCCAGCCATTGTTCTTGTAGAAACACGAAACCAGTGACAATTTATTTTCTCTTTAAAGTTATTTTAATATGTTTAAAACGGGTTTTTTAACGAAATTAATTATTTTATATTTTCATATTCCTTTAATTCTCTTTTTGCTCCTTAACCACGAAAGGGTTGCCAACTTTTGTTAAACAAGTAGAATATTTTTTTGGATTTGGGGTAGTATACAAGTGAATACACAAAATAAAAATAAGTGTCACATTTTCAGTTACGTAATTTGAGAAATTCGGGGAGATTTTTTATTTTAACAGGAGAACCATGACTTTTGCTGTACACTGTATATAAAAAAAACAATATTTAGGGCACCAAATAGCAAGAAGAAACATGAGGAATCTCGATCATAAGGTTTAGATTTCATTATTATGAAAAGCTCAAATGGTAATGGTGAAGTGATAAAAATGTGTGCCACTCTTAAAAAAACCTGAAAGAGTTTTAATTTTTAATGGTCTTTTTTATTATTTGCAGAAAATTCTGGACAAAACTTAATAAACAGAAAATCCAAAATTTATTTTTATTTTTTATGAAAATTATTTAAAACAAGAATCTATTTTTGGGAAGTTTCCACATTACCCTCCTTCTTAGTAAAATTATATATTTGAAAAAAAGCTGGCTTGAGTCTATCTAAGAATATATTTTTGAATTGATTAGGATTTGCAGAGTATAAAACTTATTATGCCTTTTAAGTATTTTAAACGTTCCTTGATAATTTAGTTCTAGAGCAGTGATCGGCACTCATAGCACACAGAGGCCGAACACAACCGGCTATTGTAGTACACAACACGAATGTCAACAATTCTCACAGCTAACCCCCCATTGCCACATGCAAGTGCCAAAAACTCAATACACATTTTACTACCACACTCACACTTATGCTACTTGCGACTCAGCTTGAAATTAAATAGTGATGCAAGTAGAATAACAAAACGAAAAACAGAGTTGCCGAGTACTGAGTTTTATATTAAATTATTTATTTGCTGCAATAGGAGTTAATGTTATAGTTTATTTTGTGCACATAAATTAGTAGGAGGCTAATGAGAAAGTTGCCTTTTGAAGGTTAGTATAAATACTAATAATACTAATTTTACGTTTTTAAAAGAAATATAATAACATGATATATATGCCTAGGTACCGCAGAGTATTAAGTACTTGGCAATACTGCAATTTATCTAAGACAGCCATTTTGGATAGAATTTCTCCTATTAACGACATTGTAATTACTTGCATGTGACAACGGGAGTAAGAGCACAAAAAATACAATTATTTCAGTCAGTAGCATGCTTACTTTTAACAGAGCAAGTATATGCCGCTTTGTTGAAGAAATAAAGTACACTCTAAAAATTTGTTTTTTTTATTATAGGTATTTATTTTTTTATTGTAGGTACTTATTTTGTTTTTCGTTTACATTTTAAATTAAAAATGTGGAACGTTGAGTGGGAGGAATTATTTTTATTTTTTTAATACTTTAAATGAGGCAGAGTGCCTTGTATGCAAACAAAAAATTATTACTGTTATGAATTATTTTTATAATAGAGATATCAAAAACAGGAACTATTTTAATTCAATAAATACGGATATTCTTTTGACGATTAATTCATTTATTAATTAATTTATTCATTCATTCATTTCTGTAGAAAGATAAAATAATTTCTTACGGGGTAAAACACCAATACATTAATATTCCCTCTTTCTTCTGACCACTGTTCTATAGTAGGATGAACTGACGAAAGCATGTGTTGTGTTTCGTAAATCCCTGAATATAAAAGGCTTATTAATGGAATGGTAAGTTCCAGTTACGTTTTTTTTGCAATAGACCTACTAATGCAGTGCATGAAGAAAATAGGTTAAGGGAAGGAGAAAAGAGGAAGTAGTGTTTGTGGACATTTGACTTGAATTTCTCTATATTATAGGTAACAGGAAAGACCTCCGAGGGGAGCTTATTCCCTTCAATAACGAATTAATGAGTGCCGACGACCCAATATAGACTTTGGCCATATATGGGAGTTGTATTCCATCTTCGGTCGGGTATAAGTGGTGTAAATATTAAGGAGATCCGATGTAGTGATATATTTCTTACGCCGTTTTAGGAAACAAATACACTTGAATGCTTCTTTCGACACTTCAAATACGTGCTTATTCCAACGGACATCACACTGAATTTGCATGCCCAGAACAAGAGTATTCGATTCCTCGATACTGACACCACCCAAATTTACTGATGGCATTGACGACCCCATAGCCCTATGGGTCATACAACATTGGGTCTTATTAGCATTAAAATCATCTCTATTAGCTGGACCCCAGAACAGAACATCAAGAGTAACCGATTCCTCGAAACCGACACCACCCAAATTTGCTGATGACCTTGATGACCATACCTTTAAATTTTAGAAATTCGTAGAAAGAACTTATCACTTTTATTCATTTATTATTTGTGTTTCCATTGATTGACAGTTATTGCTGTATTATATAAACAACAATGTAACTGTCAATTTACTTAGATATCGTTATTATTTTTATATTAAAAACATTGTACTGAATATGGAGAAAATTAACCTTTTGATAGGGCTCTAAATTTTAATAACTCTTTAAAATTTGATTGTCAATATTGTGAAAAATTTAAATAATGTTTTTTAGATTTTGGTTCGAATACAAATCAATTTAAGAAAATGTTATTAAATTTTTCCAACGTCCAAAAATAAATAAAAAGATTTAAGTATTAATTGATATAGTCTGTAAGAATTTGTATTCCAATGACTTAATAAAGAATAAATAAAAACGCCGAGTTGTAGTGTAAATTGGGAAAAATGAAATTAATTAATAGGAATATTCAAATGTTATCGATTGTCAGAACGCTTGAATTTGCCACTTTTACTTTCGATTTGAAACCACCTTAAATGAAATATAGTGCATGAATGATAAGACTTATTAGTGTTCTTTAACATCATTTTAAAAATCGTACCTGGATTGTTGCAAACATTACCAATTAGACTAGGTTTTGGTGGAAGTTTGGGCAGACCATCTGTTTTCGGAGAGTACTCTTTTGGCGATGATATTGGATGAATACCAGACACTCCTGAAAGCACGTTGTGATGATGATGTTGGTGATGTTGCAGATGTTGATGCTGGTACTGTAGGTGATGTATTGATGGATGCTGGGATGAACATGTTAGAGAGGTAGAGGAACTTGATGTATTCTTGAAAAATAATTGAGGGAGATTAGAAGATATATCAGAAGTCTGATATCCAGAAGGGATATGTGGTGAAATTGGTGTCATTGGAGTCATGGGCGATGTAGTTGTTGAAGAGCTTAACGCTGGCGATATCGATTGGTCATCTGACAAAGTGATTATGGTCGCATTCAAATGGCTTAGTTGTGGAACTATACTGCTGGATGAACTTAAATGACCTGCCGCCATTAAAGATGATGTCGCTGAGACCATTGTTAAGGGCGACGCCGAGGTGCATATTGTTGCAGATGTTGACGCCGAGCGTTTTTCAATCGCAGAATTGCGCCGTATCATAATACTGCTGGTATTTGGTAACAATAAACTGTTAGTACTCATAAATTCGTTAGTTTGGCCACGGGAACTGGATCTAGTGGAATGGTAAAGCTGATGGTGTTGCAGTTGCTGATGAATAATTCTAGGAGGAATAGGTGGTGGACTTAATTCACCATCCCGTGGTGGTAGCTATTTAGCAGAAGTATTAAATAATACAGTTTCAAATATAGCAAAATTTTCTTCATATTATATTTATCATATCTTACCATTGGAGCATCAGGTGCTTGACGTTTTTGTGCTAAATCAGCGCAGCTTTCAGTGCGTTCCTTTCTTCTTGGTGGCAAAGGTGGGGGGGCTGCTCGATATTCAACATTTGCCGCAGTGGGAACATTTACATGTGGAGATACAGGTACAGTGGCATTATTAAATTCCACAACGACCTCATTTGTTGCAAACTGGGGACTTGATGTAGCCATAAAAACGTTTTCTTGAGGACTGCTGAAAAATAGATTAGTTTGAAAATGTTAAAAAATACGTATTTTGAAATAAATACTTTCTGTCATTTTTGCATAATCGTTTGTTGTTGAGAAAGAATTTATTTAATAGACTGAATACAATATTACAATGCAAAACAGTAATATCATAGCAGAGTTGCAATACAATGGTATTTAAAAAGGTACAATAAATTGCACCTATAATATAAAGTGCAGGAGAAATGTAGTGATGTATGCCATTTCTCATTCGGTTCCAACACCCTCCCTGAATGACAAATGTCCTAACCAAAAAACACGAATTTCTCATGCACCCTTTACATTCAAATAACTTAGCATAACAAAATAAAGTGTACATTTCAATTCAAAAAAACAAATTTCATTGTGTTACAATTTAATAATAAAATGAATTAGTAAAGACCAAATTTATCTCTAAAATATTCAAGCTTCTGGGGAGTAACGGCCTTTGTGAATACATCTGCGACCATCTCAGTTGTGCATAGATATTCCAAAACGACTTCCTTATCATCTATCTTCTGGCGGATGAATTTGGCTTTAATATCCACATGTTTAGTTCTTGGCGAATAGTTGTTGTTGAGCGCTACTTGTATAGTGCCCTTATTGTCACAAAATATAATCATACTTTTACTACCTTTAGGGTTGAGTTCACCTTCTAAGCGTTTCAACCAAACTGATTCTTAAATTGCAGCAGTTATTGACATGAATTCAGCTTCCATCGAAGACAATGCCACTGTCTTTTGCTTCTTTGTTGCCCATGATATGGCAGCAGATTGATAAACAAAAACATAACCAGTTGTTGATTTGCGGTCATCTACATTACCGGCCCAATCAGAATCACAGTAACCTTTTATATCGTCATCTGCTTGCTTTTTGTAAACAATACTTTTATCAATCGTGCCTTTCAAATATCTCATAATTCTTTTTACGGCTTCCCAGTGAGGTTCACCAGGATTCGTTCCAAACCGACTTAACAAATTTACGGCATGGCATATGTCAGGGCGAGAAATTTGTGCCGCAAACAATAAGCACCCAATCGCCTGCATATACGGAATTTTTGACATCTGTTGTTTACCTTTATCATCTTTAGGAGACATACTCGTTGACAATTTTTGATTGTAGTCAATTGGAGTCGAAGTTGGCTTACAATCGTTCATTCCAAAACGTATCAAAACATCTGATATATACTGCGATTGATCAATTTTAATTGTATCTTTACTACGGCTAATCTTCATACCTAATACTGATGACAAATCTCCCATATCCTTCATTTTGAATTTGCTGGCAAGTTTTTGCTTCAATGCTTTTATGGATTTTAAATTGTTGGAGAATATCAAAACATCGTCGACATAAATAGCCACGTACAACATTTGACCACCTGCGATTTTATGGTAAATACATTGATCAACTTCGCCTCTTACAAGTCCCATTTGGAGTAATTCATTATTGATGGTTTCATTCCAAACGCGACCCGACTGTTTCAGGCCATAAATTGATTTCTCCAATTTACAAACTTTTTTGGAACCATCATCAAACATTTCGGGTTGTTCCATGTACACAGTCTCCTTTAACGAACCATTCAAATATGCACTTACTGCATCCATTTGGTGAGCATACATATCATGTTTTACAGCCAGTGCCAATAAATATCTTATGGAATCATACCTGACGACAGGAGCAAAAGTTTCGAGAAAGTCAATTCCCTCACGTTGAGAAAAACCTTTCGCCACCAATCTGGCTTTTCGTCTCATAGGATTACCGTGTTCATCCCGTTTCGTTTTAAACACCCACTTTGATTTAATAGCCCTTTCACCCGGTGGCAGCTTTGTTAATACCCATGTTTTATTTGCAGCCAATGAATCTATTTCCTCTTTCATGGCAACCCTCCATTCGGCCGCATTGCTTGATGACATTGCATCCTTTACGTTTGATGGTTCATTACCAACAAATTGCATTGCACAAAGGTTTTGCGCACGTTGACCCACTATAAGACTCGAGCGACGAACATTTTCAACCACGGGAAGAGATCTTGCCTCGTACGAATTCGGGGACCATTCATCATCATCGCCTTCAGCCGGTGCATTTTCAGACGATGGCCACCCCACAGAATCATCGTACTCGCTGGCATTTGTGTCATCATTAGTTGAATCAGAATTTTCATTTGTGGGTTCAATTTCAGGTGTCAATTCAATATCAACACTCTCCTCTGAATTGGCACCATCAATAGTTTGCATAAATTCTGGATAATAAAAATCGTTTTGTACGTTGGCACTCACCTTACTTTGCTCTAAAAATACTACGTCAGGCTAAGGATTATACTGTTGTTTTCGGGATTAAATAATCTGTACGCTTTGCTTTGAGAGCTGTATCCCATCATAATACATTCAATTGATTTTTGATCTAACTTGCGACGTTTTTCTTTTGGTATGTGGACAAGAGCAGGACAACCAAAAACTCGCAAAAACTTTAAATCAGGTCGACGACCAGACCATATTTCTTCAGGACTACGATTATCATTACGACAAGGAACTCTGTTAACCAAATAACTAGCGGTGTTTATGGCCTCAGCCCAAAAACGCTGGTCCAGACCGCTGTCGATTAACATACAACGAACTCGTTCCATCAACGTGCGGTTTATTCTTTCCGCCACACCATTTTGTTCCGGCGAATACCTGCACGTTTTCTGATGATTTATGCCATTATTCTTTAAAAAAACATAAAACCTTTTGTTTAAATATTCAGTTCCGTTGTCCGTCCGTAGAATTTTTATTTTTGTCGAACACTGATTTTCTGCCATCTGCTTAAATTCTATAAAAGTTTCGAAAACATCAGATTTGTTTTTCATGGGATATACAAAAACTTTTCTTGAAAAATCGTCCACAAACGTTACTAAGAAACGAGCACCAGAAAATGAATTTACGTTTAACGGTCCAATCACATCAGAGTGTATCACTTCTAATAATTTAGTGGCCCTGGAACCTTCTTCCCTAATAGGCTTTCTGGTCTGTTTGCCTTTTACACAAATCACACAAGGGTTTTTATTTTCACTTTTGAAATCAATGCCATAAGAGGCTTTTTATACCCTCCACCATATATGGTGAGGGTATATATCAGTTTGTCATTCCGTTTGTAATATGTCGAAATATAGGTTTAAGACCCCATAAAGTATATATATTCGTGATCCTTATGCAATTTTAAGTCGATTTAGCGATGTCCGTCTGTCTGTACGTCTGTCTGTCTGTTGAAATCACGATCACGACGCGAAGACGCAAGCGGGGGTGCCTATTTTTACCCAGATCATTGAACATCCTCCCGAGCAGTTTGGTATTTAAAATGAGCAAAATCGGTCAAGCGGTTCAAAAGTTATGAGTGAAAATGTGAAGGTACCTCTAAATTTTCCATACAAATTTGTACAATTTTTCTGTATCTATATTTTTTTTTTCTGTTAAGTAAGTAAAAATGTTATTAAGTCTTCTTATTGTTCGATTACATTTATTGTCTTACATACTATGATAACTAAGTTAACGTAAAAATGAACAATGTTAAAGTCGCTAACAGAGCACAGCCGAATTTAGCCCTTTTTTACTTGTTTCACATTAGTTAGATTTTTATTGCAAATGTGGCCCATTCTTCTATGCCACAAATCAAAATCTTTTTTAGCCAAAAAAAAACGTTAGTTTTAATGTGCGCTTTAGTATTTATACGGTATAGATCATTGTAAACTACAGCAGAAGTAACAAGTTTATTTTTATCAAAAATTCTGCAGGTTTCACCTTCAAACACTACTCTTTTACCATCTCTTGTCATTTGCCTTACAGAAAGTAAATTAGCACATAAGTTAGGTACATATTCAACGTTTTTTACTGTTACTTTTTTATTCCACTTTTCATTTAGAATCGTTAGATCGACGTCACCAGCGCAGTCCACTTGAAGTTCACTTTTATTAGCAACAATGACTTTTTTATTTTCTATGTTGTGTTTGTTATACATATAACTGCAATCGTTTATCATGTGGTTGCTTGCGCCGCTGTCGATGTACCAATGTACGTAACTGTTGTCTTCTCTTTTAACATTTTGTTTGTTGGTGTTAGTACACACTTGTAAGCTTTTTAATGCAATAAGTGTTGATGAATTCTCTTTTCTATCATTCTTTCTGTATGATTTACCGTTACTGCTGTTATTGTTGCTGTTTTTGTTCTGGCAATTTCTAAAAATATGCCCAAATTCTTTACAGCCGTAGCACTGTATTGGTTTTTTCTCCATTTTGGAATTTTTCGTGTATAACACTGCCTTATCTTCACCATTTGGGTTATCGAATTTTGCATCTTGGAGGAGGAGATTCTTCACCATGTCAACGGATAATTTCTCCTTGGAATTTTCCACCGCCATAACGAGTGGTTTAAAATCATCCGACAATCCGGCTAACATTAAAGATGCTATCAATTCGTCATCAATGTTTAACCCCGCATTTTTTACCTTCAAGGCGATTATCACTAGCTCGTTCACATATTCCTGAATAGAACCATAATTTTGAAGCTTTATGTTGACTAGTTGCTTGAGCAACTCAACCTTTCTTGTAAGGGCTGTGTCTTCATATGCGTTCATCAAGGCATCCCACGCTTCCTTTGCCGTTGTGGCTGTAGCAATATGCCCATAATTACTGGGATCTACCATCAAAGTAATTTCCGCTAAAGCACGTTCATTCAAAATGGCGTCGCTTTCACCAACCATGCCAGTTTCTACAATTTTCCAGCAACCTTTGATAATTAAACAGGACTTTGCCTGTCTCTTCCATACGTCGAAATTCTCACGTCCTTTTAAACGTTCCAACGAAAAACCGACCGGAAGATTTGCCATTTCTTTTTTTTTTCTAAAAACTATCCACTATTATGAACGATTAAAAAAAAATTGTATTAGTCTAAAAAACACGCGCGACAGGGACCCATAACCTGTTGAGAAAGAATTTATTTAATAGACTGAATACAATATTACAATGCAAAACAGTTAGTAATATCATAGCAGAGTTGCAATACAATGAAGGTACAATAAATTGCACCTATAATATAAAGTGCAGGAGAAATGTAGTGATGTATGCCATTTCTCATTCGGTTCCAACATTTGTCGACTTTAGCTTGAATAAAATTTATAGATTATTAGTAATATCATCCTCTGGACGCATATATGCGTCTGGCCCACATTTCAAAATTTCATATATTCAAAAGTTTGTAGAAAAAAATAGCTTAATTTTAGAAGCATAAATCATTTAAAAAATACCGTAAGTTAAAGCAAGGCAACAATAACACAGGCGAATGTAAAAGCTTCCCAACAAGAAATTGCCGATAATAAAAAACAAAGTACTGACAAAGCACTGATTGCCAATGGTACAACAAATAAAGTGTTGACAGAGCACTTAGGTTAGGTCAAAAGGAGGATGAAGCATCGAAATGCAACCTCATATCGTTACGATATACACCTAGGCCTCTGCTGGGCCTGTTGTGCGCTCCTTAAGAACATGAAGATCCATTGTTAACGTCCGGTGTCCAGAAACCTGGTTTCCCGGACGTAACTCCTTAAGGATTTCCAGTCGACGTTCCTCAGGGATTCTAGGTCCGATATAACATCGCTCCCGAGGTGCCTGGATCTTTATTCCGCAAATGCCTGACAGTGGCAGAGAAAGTGATCCAGCGCTCTCTCCCCTCGCCACACGCTCCACACTCGTCAGAATCTGCCCGTCCAATCCGGTACAGTTGTGCCCGTAATCCTGCATACCCAGCCAGGATACGTACCATCATTGACCTGGGACTTACTCCCATTAAGAAGGCCTTTTCCCGTCTGAGTTAACCCACAAAATCTTAGTGGTCCTGGCCACCGTCCCATTGTTCCAAAAGGCCGTGTGGGTTTCTCAAACGGTTTTGCGTTTGCCAAATTAAATGCCTCGAGTTCTCTTCCCCCGGTGGCTAGTGTATTGGCCCTTGCTTTCGATTATTTTCTCTTTTACATAATTTTGAAAGGCCATAACAAATTAGTTGGAGCTATCAGAGGTTAAGTGTAAATTACATATACTACTGTTAAGTATCGAAAGTAAGTATTATAAATTTCAGCTCCCGCATCGTGCCTTCCCCATAACCAGAGCATTTTTAGCGACTTCATTTATTACAAATGATTGACTGGCTGAGTCACTAATGCATTTAACATCGCCCAGCCCAAACCGCTGAAGCTAGGAAGATGAAACTTGGTATGTACGTTTCCTTTCCGGTGTAGACATCCGCTAAGACAGGGTTTTTGGAAATTACTACGGAAGGGGCAAAAAGGGGAAAAAACTACCCGTTAACTGCTTGTCCAAACCCCTTTGACTAGAAAAAAAAAGTATAGGCTAGGGACATGGTCAAAATGGGGTTCAAAGGGCGAACAAACTGCTAGAGCTAGAAAGTTGATTATTTCCCTGGCACAGACTTCAGCCAAGACGGGATTTTTGGATACTCCTACGCCAAGGCGAACAAAAGAAAAATATTCTATCTCTTGATGGCCTGCCAAAACTGCAGGAACTCGAAAGTTGAAATTTTGCACGTAGGTAAGTTTTTCTGCGTGGAAATATAAAACGTGCACTCTGAAATTAAAATGTGTTCCCTTTGTGAGTGCTAATTCTCTAATAAGGTACTTTTAGAACTGTTTTCATCTGAGGACTCCGACAGCCACGGGCTTTAGCCCGGATAGCATTGTTACTATGCTTACCGCTTGGATATTGGAATTAGTAAACAGTCAAATAAAGGTAGAGCAGCAATGCATGTTACATAATGTAGATATGCAGAGAGAAGCAAAATAGGAAAAATTGCTGAAACTTCTACAACATATCACACATCAATTCTTCATAAGGCATCAGAAAAGCTTAGTAAAACATGCAAAGCTTATAAATATATCTTTGAATCATACCTTAAATACACATTTTTTATTACTTTTTTATTTTAATTTTGTTCGATACATTTGGGATGTCAGTGTTAATTTGGCCAACCCCTCTATGTGTATGTCCAACATTTTTATGAGGGATCATATATGTTTTTCTTAATTTGATTAACAAAATTTTAAAGAACTTTAAAGGAACAAAGAAGTTATGAATTTTTGGCCGGAATTGGTCACGGTGCAGTGTCAGCAACAGTTAAGCACGAATGATCCCGAATTTAACTGTCTGGGTTAAATTCAATATATGAACACACATTCATTTTGGATTTCTTTATAGAAGTTCAAACGCGTTTAGGGTGGACTTCTTTAATGACTTCGACGGCCTTTCCGATTCCATATCAAGGATCCTGGATATTTGCATGAGCAGTGAAATCGTCGTTGCTGGTGATTTTAATGTTCCCAACTCTTTCTGGATCCTTGAGAATTACGGCGCACCATCACTTGGCGCATCTAGTGAAGATCCAACGCTTATTAAGAGTGTTGAAGTTGAACACCCAAATACTCCCGACTTCTTCCTATTCCACGCTTCCACCTCTCGGTAATTCAGATCAACAGCTACGCAGCGTTCTATTTTTATCTACGAAAATACACGTTGGGCTGAATAAAAAGCGATAACCTTACAAAAAGCTCTACAAATTTGTCAAGCAACAAAATTAGCACAAAAGCAAACTGCTGAAATACACAACGAAAATTAAAACAAAAATATAAATGTGGTACAGAGGTATGAAAAACCCAAAATATTTGAAAAGATGACATTTGATTGCCGTAATGTGGAAAAAATTATGCCATATACAGTTGTCCAGCATTTCCTCATGTTTGTAAAAACATAAAAATCACTACGAAAATATGCGTAAACAAAACTTTAAAGGTTTTATAAAAACAGTGATGTTTATGTTTTTTCTTTATTTTAATTTTGAACCAATACCCCTACACAAAGAAAACATATTCTTGTTAAACCGAATTTCTTGCCAACTTAATAGTTTGGTTGCAGCAACTGAATTATTCGGTTGTCGCAACCAAATGTATTCCTGACTTAATTGATATATATGGTTTCAAGCGAAATTCTATTGTATTACCCGAATTTTGGTCGCCACAAACAAAAACATATGTCGGTAGTTCCAGCCAAACCATTTGGTTGGCAAAAAAATGGGTTGTCATAATGAATCTGCTTTGTCTGTGTATGTTGCTTGTTTTGAGGAGTAAAGTGAAGACAGTGATCCCAAATTATTTATTGGTTGTGTCCCACAATATTCTGTAAAAAAGAAGATAAATTTACAGAAATTTTAAACAACAATTTCTTCATGCTGGTCGGTTGTGTTTTAATTTCGATCCATTTTTAATCAATTTGAAATAACTTTTTTTTTTAAATAAGCATATACACATATCAGTGATTTAAAGTCAAAACTGTGTAAAGTAAAATATTTTTCTTTCTAAGAAAATATTAACGTTTAAGATTCTAAACAAAAAGCAGAACAAACACAAACAAAAATTATAAGAGTAACTTCAAAAATTGTATTCTCTATTTTTCTCTTGCAATAAGCCAGACCCAGCAAAACTTTGGTAATGGGTGCGATATTCTCATGCGTTACCTTGTATGGATAGCTCGTTAGCTTTTTCATTATTTGCAAGCATAAGCAAATAAGTTACTCATTATTGATTACGTAATATATGATTTATAAATGTAAAGTAATAATTGAAATATTTTTGAAAATATATTTTTAGATACATTACTTTGTGTTTTTTGGTAAGCAAAAGGGTAATGTATGTTTGTTTTGATAACACTAGCGAAAAAACGAAGCGCAACAATTCATTTAAGTTTAAAGCAATCAAATAATATATGCGCCGATAGCTCAGTGGGTAGAGTTCTTGGCTGGCAACCAGATTTCCCTGGTTCGATTCCCATCTTGACCACATTATTTTGAATTACAAATATTTTAAATAAAATATTTGTAATATTTTTTTTTTTAAATTCCACTTTTTTAAAAATCTATTTTTAGACACATTACTTTTTCCATAAGTAACCCCTTTTTTGCGTACACTTTCACATACCATAATACACACTCGAAGTATTTTTAGACACTATAGCCCGTAATCATTGTCAAGCACTAAAGTCGGCTTATTTTAAAACGACTTTAAATTAAAAGCCTGTTATCTATTTTACTATTATAGTCAGAATTAAAGCCAGTTTTAAGTTGCACCGGCTTTAAATGGGTATCACATCAAATGTCCGCATACATTTTGTACTAAAAAATAAGCAAGTGGAACATTGATCAGCTGATTTTATACTAGCCGAAAAAAATAAAAGTGTGTAAATAAAAGATTTGCAATTGAAAAATGTAAAAAGGAACAAATTTTTAGAAAAAGGATAAAAAAGTGTATTTTTATTAATAAAATGTATTTATAAATTTATGAAAAATCCCTTATTTATTGGTAAAATTTTCCTTTGAATTCAATTCAAACATTTTTTTTCACAAAAATTAAATTTTCTTGGTGCAAAACAGCTGTTGTAAGTGTTGTTAAATTGGATAAAACCAACTTCAGGTAGTTTTAATTTTAAAGCAGACTTTAACGATTAATGTATACTACTTGTCCATAGTAGACCTAAAGTATACTTTTAAGAAAAGTCGACTTTAGAACTCCTAAAGTATACTTTATTTAAACTATGATTATGCGCCTATGTGTATACAATTAAGAACATTACTCCTAAAAGTAGTATTAATTTGTTGAATAATTAAAAGTTTGTAAATATACTATCTTATAATGGTAAATAAATATGACATTTTTGAATTGCAAAAAAAAATCTAAAAAATTTAAAAAATTTAAAAAAAAAACTATTAGTTTTTTTTTTTAATTTATCAATTAATGTGAACTACTAAACAATTAATTTATTGTTTTTATTCTTATTGTGAATTACTAAACAATAAATTTATTGTTTTTGTTTTTATTGTCAACTACTAAACAATAAATTTATTGTTTTTTATAACAAAAAAAAAAATAATTTTTGGGCTGTTTAATTTTCAACATCGCGGTAGAAACTATACACATTTTTTCCTCATTTTATGTCTACACTACGTTGTTATCCTATATTACATACCTGAAGCTTTTGGAGGAGCTACAATCCGATCTGCTGAATGTTGCTGCACATTGGAATGGAGATCGGTTGCTTGTGGAATGAATTTCATGTCGTGGGCTTACGACCACCCTAGGAAGCGGTGATGGTAATGGTTCAGCATCACTACCAGCATTAGCTTGGTTATTGTAAATGCTGCTACTTGACGAAAACTGTGCCGTTTGTTGCTGTAATTCAGTTTCATCTGACACATTCCATGATGAATCTAATTTTGATGCTGTAGCAGAGACTGTATCGCTAAATGTGGGACTAAATGCCGCCTGTGAGCTTGAAGCTGAATTGGGCTTCTTCGGCAACATTGGCGCTTCGTCCGTTTCATTCGCTTCCGCTTGTAGTATACCCGTTCTTGCTGGTGGAACTGGTGCTGTTGTCATAGATAGCACACTGTTTATTGTTTGATGACCGCTACTGTTATAAGTCGACGAAGTCCACTTAGCACCGTTTCTTTCGGGAATGTTCACGTTGGCGAATACAGAGAAAGCTTGAACATTACTGCTACTAGTTTGATTGTGAGTATTAATACTGCTGCTACTTTGATTGCTCGGCGAGCTTTGCTCGCCTCCACTAACCACATCAGCAGCTGGTATAAATGAATGTGATCTTGTCGTTAGGGATTGGACAATATTCACAGTATTGAGTGTGCCATTATTTGTCGCATGATGACTACTAGTATTGTTTGCATTACTGTTGCTATTATTTTGACGACGAGGTTTAATTCCAGGTGATTTTAATGTTACAGCACTCCATTTCCTTGCCTAAAGAGAGGGCACAAAATATATTAAGTGTTTGTTGTAGTACCAAAAAACAGAAACCAACTTACAAATTTTGGAGGTTGCTTGCATCCTCGGGGCTCTAAACGTAGACTTTCATGATACAAAAAGTTTGATATATCTGTATCTGACATACCCTTAAAGGGATCCAGATTTTCCAAAAAATTCTAAAAAATATAAAATAAAGTTTGTATGTGTTTTGACCGTATGTTATGGTTGTAATAGTGTACCCTTATTTTAGGATCGACCATAAGACAGTATGGTTGATTTTGATATTGTTGTATTTCACCAATTATTTCTGAAACTTTTCTTCGCTTCGAGAAATTTATTAGTTCAGTATTGGGCAATAAATCTGGATTACCCTCTTCCAAGTGCAATATATTTGTGAGATAACGGCCAAAAAAAGGCACACATGGAGGATTTATAGAGCGCAGACGTTCCTGATACTTTTTCAAATGTCCATCATTTAATTCTCGACATTCTTCCAAAAATTTTTCATATCTTGCGGGAAGGCCTTGAAAGGTTAACTTTAAACGATAGACAGATGCACTGCCCATTGCTGCGCTTATTGATAATATTCCATTAAAATTATTGAGCTCCAACATAACCATCATCACTTCTATGGCACGAGTCACCATGGCTACACGCTCATCGTAATTTTCTGCTTCAATTATTGATTTTTCAATCCAGCGCGTAACATTTGTCGTGTGCTTCATGATCTTGAGCAAATTGGGACTTTTTTGTTCTTTGTCCTTTTTTGTCCAAGGTGAACCCACCAGTTCAGAAGGCTTAACATTTTTATACAATTCAAATTCCAATAGAGTGAGCTGCCTCGCCAACTCTAGTGGATGTAGCGTTAGCAATGTTATCTCTGAATCGGGTACATTTAGATGATGTTCTATTGGAGGTGGACTGTGACCATAGGCAAATGTTATTTGTTTGTGACATTTTTCTTGTTCGCTCTAGAAAACGAAAAAAAAAACAATATTGAAAAATTTTAAATTAAAATACTACCATTGCACAGTAATAACCGTTAAAATACAAACGGCAGAACGTTGGAGACGGTGGTACATACGTTGGTGCCAACACCATTAAACGGCTATACGACTCTATTTTTCGACGTTGGAAAACTGTCCATAATACAAAATATACAGTACTTAAAAAATGGAAAATTTTGTATTTTGCATTTTTTGAAATCATGCCACATTTCTATTCCTCAAATTTGCAGACCATGAACATTCATAGTTTAATTCTCATTGCGGCATAGAGGCTCCTACATTCTCAGCTTTTGATTTTGAACAGTTAAGGTTTAATAAAATCTATTGTAAAATCTCCCGTCAATCAATTATCTAAAATACAGCACGTTTTACATAAAAACAGGAACAATAATATACAATTGATTTATCCCTTGAATAGGAATTTAAGATTCCAAATTTTTTTGACTACCCTCTGCCATCAAAAGAAGTAAAAATTTAAATGAAAATAAGTTCCTGCATTATTTGAACAAATTACTGCATTATTTGAACAAATTTTTACTGGATGGTGTTCGTTAACACAAAAAAAGGGAGAATTTAAACTGGTCAAATTTTTGGCAGGAAGAATTTTCAAGCAGAAAAAAATGATTAAAAATATTTTACAACTACGTTGTTGTATGCAAATGCAAAACAAAAAATATTGAAAAATTAATTATGGAAAAGATAAGAACATATTCTAAAATGTTTATGCTTAATATTTTTTATCACGTATGCTATTTTCCCATATCAACCGGTTACAGGCGCGGATCCAGCTCAAGCTTTTTGGGTGGGGGGGGGGGGCTTTTTGTTTTTTTATACCCTCCACTATACATGGTGAGAGTATATATCAGTTTGTCATTTGTTGTCGTTTGCAACATGTCGAAATATAGGTCTAAGACCCCATAAAGTATATATATTTGTGGTCCTTATGTGATTTTAAGTCGTGTTAGCGATGTCCGTCCGTCTTAAAATGGCGATCACTGCGCGAAGACGCAAGATTAATGGACATCCTTCCGAGCAGTTTGGTATTGAAAATGAGCAAAATCGGTCCAGCGTTTAAAAACTTATGAGTGAAAACGTGAAGGTACCTCTTAGTTTTCCATACAAATTGGTGTATTTTAGTACGATTTGATAGTGGCGACCGGTAAATAATATATTTTCTCATATTTTTTCACCAGTCGCTTAGAAGTAAATAATATTTTATATTCAGCATGTGATTGGGGATTTTAGAGGTCGTTAGATACTTTTGATCCTATAGATAATATTTGTGGGATGAATTTGAAAATCTCCCTTATTCTAGTTGTCGTTATCAATGTCGTCGTCGTTTTTGAGTCAACATCACTTTGCTTCGACGTCGACATCACTTCGACACCAAATTGGTATTATAAAACAGTGTTGTAACGACGTCGACAGTTTATCGATTTAAACAAAAACACATCTCTAAAAATTGAGTCGGCAGATTTATTTTGTTTATTATTTTTGCGAAAAAATGTTTTTTATGTGTAATTTAAATTCTGATACCAGTGATGAAGAAAATAACGAAAATCTAGTATTGGAAAGAAGACTTCTCATACAGAAATCCAATACCTTTAATCTGCCGGATAACAAGTGAGTAGCAAAATCAAAGTCTGTTACTTTAAAGAATGTTAATCTTCTAATTTTTTTTAAAAGGTTTGAAAGTTACTTTCGGCTCAATAAAACAGCCTTCAAAGATGTGCTGAAAACAATAGCACCTAATTTGAAACCCGGAATCAAGTCCACATTTATTTCCAAAACAATAAAGTTGGCAGCTACATTAAGATTTTTAGCACAGGGGTCGTATTAGCTCAGTGTTGGAAACGACTTTAACTTAGGGTTCAGCTGTTTCTGAAACTGTAGAAGATTTGCCACAGCTTCCTCCAGCGGGCTCAATATAAATTGCTTGAATCTTCCGCCACCTGTAGCATTACACTCGGCTTTGTTGGCTACCATTTTCTTTTTAACTTTAAATTTTAAGTCTCGCCAAACCTATAAATAAATTTTTTTATATATTTATAATGCACTTTATATGATCATGCTTTCTTTACCTTCTGCCATCCATCTCATATTATTCTTCGTGGTCCAAGTGCATTTAATAAATTTGATATTTCTTCCCATTTCTCCGTTTTTTTTTTTCAGTCATTACTTTTCCTCAAGTCGTTACTAAAAATTGTATCGACAAAATCAGAGTCGTTTCAAGACAATAACGTCGTCACATTTTCTTACAGAATACTAAATACTTGTCGACAGTTATCAATTATTTTCGATAACGACAACGGGAATACCAATTTCAAAAAAAAAATCCTAAGACGACATTGTCTTGTGTCGATGACGACAACTAGAATAAGGGTGAATATTTATCTTAAAATTTATTTTTAGGTGTCTAATTAACAACTTCATCAAAACAAAATTAGATTCTGATTCGTTTGGACCCAATTGTACCACACACTGTTTTACTTTCATATGATTTTTTAAACATTTTTCATATAACTGCTACCCAAATTTGGAATTTATGTATGTTTACAAAAACTAATGACTTTTAGAATAAAATCAGGTAAATTTCTTAGAAAAAAAAATACATAAAAATCGAATAATTTAATCAGATTTTGTTCTAAAAGTCCTCACTTTTTGTAAAAATAGATAAATTCCAAATCGGGTAGTATATATATGAAAATTTTTGAAAAGTCATATGAAAGTAAAACAGTGTGATGTACAATTGGGTCTAAATGAATCGAAATTTTATTTTGTTTTAAAATATATATTTTAAAATTCACTCCACAAATATTATCTATAGGATCGAAAGTATCTAACGACCTCTAAAATCCCCAATCAAATGGTTTACAATTTTGGATCTATTTTACTAATACCATATTAAAGTTTTTAATTTCTATAATATTGTTGATTTCTTAGATATATATGTTTGTGGGTTTTAATATAGTTGCGCATACAACGGGGAAAGCCAAGAGAATATGTGCCTTGCTTTTATATGAAAATTGTACCAGGGCCAAAAGTTTGTTTCGATATGTACGAGGGCGGATCAACAAGTCTGTGACTTTTCGAACTTCCCTCGTAATTATATGAAACGCAACACTGCTACCATCAAGTACCACCTGTTAAAAGACTACTATCAAATTGCCAGCAAGTTCCGTCCTTAAGAGTGGTCTACAAGAAAACTTTAAAAAAACGATATTTTCAGCCAAATATTTGGATATGCAACAATATATTATTTATAGAAATGTTAAGGAATTTTTTTTAGCAGTTGCAAACGTAAATCACTTAGTTTTTTTTTAAGATTTGTAACCGAGTTGGGGGGGGGGGATATAAATGCATGAGTTTTTAATTTTTATGTCCCCTCCCCCCCCCCCCCCCCTCTGAATCCGCGAATCCGTGCATAACCGGTTATATTTTATTTTTGCATTTGGTGTTACAATTAGTTGTTTAACAAACTTGTAAATTGTTGCAAATTTTCCGTTAGCGTACTTTCTTTGAAAATTTTCTTTTTGAGAGTAAATTTGTCTTAAACAGTTAAAACAACCGATAATAAATACCAAACAACAAAAATTCAACTTGTCAATATGGAAAATATGAATAAAAAACATTCCGGATTCCATCGTAAATAGGCTGATATTTTCATATTTTTTTTTTATACTTATAAAAAAATATTTAATGTGTTTGGAAAAATTTTTTGTTATCCAATTATATTTTATCAGGTGTTTTTTTTTTTTTCTTACAAATTCTTACTGACAAAAATTTATACAGTAAAAACTAGTAAGTTCTCTTGCATCATACTGACACTTTACTCTCTTCTTACTGAGTATTTGTGTAAACAAACACCTTCCAGTAAAATTTTTTACAAATTTGTTTAAAAGAGCGAATAGTCTCCCCCTTAACGGCCTGTACAAACTGGTTTACCTAACATAGGAAGTTGAAATTTTGTATGCAGGTTTCTTCTCCAGTGTAGCCAACGGGGAGGGGCAGAAAAGGGGAAATTATCCACCTTGACGGCCTGCCAAAACCGCCTTAGCTGAGAAGTTTAAATTTGGTACATAGGTTCCTTCTCCGACGTAGAGATCTATCTAGGTCAGAGAGGGGCAAAAAGGTGAAGACTCTCCCTTAACGGCCTGCCTACACCGATTTAGCTGGTACCTGGAGTATTCGCTGACTTATTGATAAGGTACATTTTAGAATTTTAGCTAAGGTAAAAATGGGATTTCAATGGGAAAAAAAACCTCAGCCTTAACTGCCTGTCCAAGCCGTTGGACCTATAAAATTGACATTTGGTATGCAGCTTCTTTCTCCAGTGTAGACAACAACTAAGAAGGGAAAAATAAAAAAATTATTCGCCTTTACGGTAAAGTTGTATTTTATAAAATTCCTACGGGGAGGGGCAAAAAGGGAAAGTCCCCCTTAACGCCCTGCCCTAGGAAGTATACATTTATTATGAACGTTCTTCCTGCGGTGTAGATATCAATTGACAGGATTTTTGGAAAAGTTTGGGGGAGGGGCAAAAAAGGTTAAATTTTTCCCCTTGACAGCCTGTAAAAATAGCTGAAGCTGTGAAGGTGAAATTTGGTATGAAGGTTCCTCCACAAGCGTAAACATCATCTAAGACTGGTTTTAAAAAAAATCCTTCGGGAAGAGATGCATAGGAAAAATTTCCCCTTTTGACGGCCTGCCAAAACCTACGACGAAGACATCTGCCCAGACAGTATTTTCGGAAATTTGGTATGAAGGTTTATAACCCGTCGTATACAGCAGCTAAGAGTAGATCTTTGAAAATCCTACAGTGTGGGGTGAAAAGGGCGAAATATTTCCCTTAACGGACTGTCAAAACCGCTGAAACTAGGAAGTTGAAATTTGGTATATAGATTTCACCTCTGGCATAGATATCGACTCAGACGGGGTTTTTGAAAATACCTACCGGAAGGGGCAAAATTCTCCCACTGAAGGCCCCCCATACCGTTCGAGCTAGGAAGTTGACAACAGCTAAGAGGAAGACATCAGGGGAGGTGCCAAAAAGGTGAAAATTCTCCCCTTGACGGCCTGCCAAAACCACTAGGACTAGGAAGTTAAAATTTGGTATGTAGGTTTCTCCTACGGCGTAGGCATCCTCTCAGACGGGATTTCTGAAAATGTCTACATGAAGGGGTAAAAATGAGAAGAGCCTCCCCGTTGATATTTTGAAGCCTCATATAATTTAATCAAAATTATCTAAAAGCGGAAATAACACTTTATGCACTGGCTCTAATGTTTGTATGTTGTGAAAACTCAAACAAAACTGTTGATAGTTTTATGTCGAAAAATTGTCCTATTAACTTTTCAGTTATATATTAAATGTATTCATTAGATCTCAGTCAATGTAAAAAATAAGTTTTAAATAAAAATTTTATATGAATTTAAAAGCTAAAAATTTTGTTTTAAATGCTTCAAATAGGTCGAAAAATTTTGGTTTTGAAATTATCAGCTTATTAAAAACATATTTTCAAACACATTTTATTATTTAAAAATCTTAATCTGATGGATTGAAAATAAATCTTGTCTGGACTGAGTCAGCCGGTCGCAAGTTCGGAAAAATGGGGAGTGTTTGGAGTAAAGGAGTGGGCCGGGCCTCAGTAAAATTTGAACATACATGAAAGCGCACAACAAGCCGATTTTCGGACTTAATTGTATTTCCTATTTTTAAACATGTGTCGGCTGTGAAAAGTATCTTCACTTCCGATTCCTCTTTTTCAATCTAACCCAAATAGAAAACCTATATAATAAAAGTAGCAACTTTGATGTATCATCAAATTTTAAATAGCTAATACACAATAAAAAAAAGTAGTAGATTTTTTTTTGGAAACCATTCGTTTTGTTATCAAAAGTTTTGCAAAATTCGAAAAAAATATTTGTCATGATTAGCAAACACTAATACTTCATTTCCATATACGTATTTTGAGCGAAAATACATGTTTTGCTCAAACTACGGGTCTTGGTACATATTTTTCCATATATTTATATGCGAGCAAAACATGTGCAAAACATCTCAAACAACGTGTTAAATTTCAAAACATATCGAAAATAGTATAAATTGTGTCTATACGACTCTGGGTTATCCATTCATGGAGAATGATAAATTCGAAAAAAAAAATTTAAGCGTCATTCATGGTGGTAGCAATAAATATAAAAAAGTTTAGGTATATATTATTATATTCCTCTAACTCCTCTAGCATAGGGCGCCTTGAGTTGCTAAAACTGAAACGTGTTGGTTTCCGGAGCAGTTGTTGTTGTATCTCTGTATCTCGGCGATTTCACTTTTTTTTTAATTTTTTCTTTATTGATTCTGAAAGGTCTCCCAAAGACCTTTCGAACAAGCCCAAAAGCAAAAAAAATCCGACCATTGGTTCAGAAGTTACCAATTTTACCCTACTACGCTCCGACCACCAATCCGAAAATCTTCAAACCGCTGCAATTTCGTTCTCTTGCATTTTCGGGGATGGTCGTAATGGACATAGTTTCATGAAATGAGCCAAGGAATACCCTGGTGAAATTCGGCAGGTCGTGACTGAATCACCCTGTATATAAAAAAAAGAAAATTTAATAAATCGAACGAAAAAAATTACTACAAAAAGTTTAATTTATTTTATTTGTTATGAGTATGAAACATCAAATTAATTTCGAAAATTCGAACACTCAAAACACACTTTTGCTAGTGAAAACAGTTTGAAATGTTTTCCTCAAAACATGTTATTTCTGTCATAATGGAAACATGGTATAACTCTACAATACCGGTAACGATTCAAAACCCTTTCAAAAAACTATTTTTAATCTAAAAATGCCAATAACGAAATAACTAAAATACCTAACGAAATTACTTATAATTTCGTTAAAATACCCTAACAAAATTACTTATAATACCGTTTATTCTTAAATACCATAACGAAATATTAAAAAAAAAACCCGTTAACCTTAACACACATGTTTTTCTCTCAAAAGCCTCATAAATGAAAATTAAAATTTTAGTTTTTATCGGCCAGCTATTATTGTTGTTTACACATTCACATAAGGGTAAACACAGTGATGGTCCCTGAGGTTGTCAAAAATGTCAAAAAAATAACTATCTGTAACCTTAAAATAACACTAACGAAATAACATTTAATGCCTTAAAATAACATAACGAAGTAACTTAAACCTTTAAAAAACTTAACGAAATAATTTTTTAATACCGTTAGCAAATAACTTTAAGGGCTAACTATATTATACTTTTGCTAACTTAAGCTACTGTCAAAAATCAACGAAAAGTCTGTCAAATGCTTAATCAACTTATTGAAGACTTTTTGGTGGCTACAATGTACTTTTTAAACTTAAATACTTACTACACTTAGTTGCAAATATTTGTACTTTTGCAAAAACTGTTTTCTTCTTATATTTACAAAATATATGTTTCTTTTTGAAAAATATTATTTAATGTGTTCAATTTATAAATATTTTACAATTAACGAATAAATCTATATTTATTTTAAATAATTTAATGAAACAAATGAAAACATAAATAAAAAAGTACTAAAAAATGCAACAGTGCTTGCATCTTAATCGAAAAACAAATACAAAACCCACCCCTTTTGTTATACATGCACGTTTGTTTTTTAACATTTTCAATTAAATTGTCTATAAAAATATTTTCCGCGTACATTGCAGCTTGTTTTTTTTTCATAAACAGTTTTTTTAAAAACACATGATTCCTTAAGTAAAGTGCGGTCAGTTTCGCTGTTTGCTTAAGCAAATGACACTTGACGAAACTTAACGAAAAGTTTGTTAAGTACAATATAGTCATACACATTTGATTACATGTATTCGCATATTTGCTTAAGCTAGCAAAAGTATAATATAGTTAGCTCTTTAATCGTATGGAACGGTTGTCAACCCAGAAATTTTTTAATTTGGCAACATTTTACTTCTGTGTATTGTCTTGATTGTCATTTTACTTACTTTTCTTTGAACAATTTTGAGCACAGAATCAACCCATTTCCTCATAGATTTTCCGCTTACATTTTCCAAAAATAGTAATAGTTTCTCTAATAATGTCGGGTCCTTTTCAAAATCATAGAAATGATGATCCACCCAATGTCTTAAGACGTTTAGTACACGGAACTGTACGGGTTGAACAAACTCTTTGCGATAACGTTTCCAGTCCTCTCGTTGTGAGTTCTTGTGTAATTTATCCGTGTCACAATTAAATGAATCCTTTTCACTATTGTTCTGGTCGGTATAAACTAAACTTGGATCTGGTATATCAAAACGTTCAATTAGCAATGAAAGGAGGTTTTGAGGAGTACAAAAGTAGCGATATGTAGTGAGAAACGTCCGTACAAACATTGGATCTGCATAAATATGATAAGTTAGTCTTTCAATCAGTTTGCATAAAGTCGCCCCCTGAAATAAAATAGAAATTCAATTAATGACGTAAGACAGTAAACAGCGAATGATTGATTCACATCCCAACTTGCCTTTATAAGTGGAACGCCTGCACTCTCTCTTTCCTCTAGTACAATATTATCGGGACTATCGGGTTCAGCAAATTTGTATAAATCCGTGCTGGGCATCCGTAGTGGATGCTTTTTCTCTATATCCATCAAAATACTATCAAGTATTCGGTCTAACATTGATTTCGTATTAACCATTATGAGATCTGCCATCCAATCATTTTTATGTTGAGAACTTTTAGCCGTGAGTGTGACAGGCGGTTGCACGCGAGGCGCTATTTCAAAAGAATTTTTAAGCTCCTCTGTATCGGTGCGATCATTAATTTCGATACGCCTCATAAAAAATTTTTCCTTTAGACGATATTCGTACACTTGTGTATTTGTCGAAGTAACTTGTCGTTTCATATTGGGTTTGCATAGCATCATTAAACCATCAAAGAGATACACTTTTCGCTCTGCAACTCTTTTACCAGAGCCTAGTTTTCCTAGAACGTCCTCTATAAGGAAATAATTTCTTTAGTACTAAATGTAATATGTAGATAATAAATTTACTAATATTAAAATGATCAGATGTAAGTGCTTAACTTCTGAGCTAGAAAATGCCGATGGTAAAGAAATAAAGTATTCCCAAAGCATTGATTTACAATGCTCTGCCAAAGTCAGTACTTGATTTACAAATTTTAAAATGCTTTCGCAGTACTTGATTTGCATAATTTTAAAACTTGCAAAACATATAAAATATATAAAGAACAACACTTTGCCAACACTAACAAAAAGTACTTTACAAGTACTTGATTTACTAAATTTATAAACTATTTATGCCATAAAAATTATATAAAGCACCTGTTAACAAGCAAAGTTTGGAAGATTTAACTCATTCCCAGACAGAAAGTTAGAGATCTCGTCTGACAATATGACGGCCAGGGTTCAAATCCCGACATGACCAAAAAGTTGCAAATAAACTTTTTTTGTTTTATGTTGTAAAATATATTTTCAGACCAAAAAATTTTTGGTTTTACAATCGTTTTGCTAACACTGGAAATTTTGTTTTCCTTTTCTCTATTGATGTTCATTTTGGGATTAGGAAAGGACTTTTTGACAGCATTTGTACAATCTGTCACAGTGTTTTGCCAGCACTTTGCCGTTTGCATTTTTCTGACTGGAATTGTTTTAAGAGTTCCAGATAAATATCGTATTATAACTTTTCACATATGTCGTCATGTTTAATTTCAATGGATGAAATTTGAGGCTTGGGCTAGTGTTTGATTCTAAGCTTTTATTTTGTAGTCATCTAAATTACTTAGTACCCAAATCTTACTCACTTCTTGATTTTATTTGTCGTAATATTAATAATATGTTTGATTTTAACGTTAAAAAAATATTTTTTTCTTCGTTTGTGCGCTCTAGATTGGAATATTTATTTGGAGTCCCAATGCTAATGTCCACATTAATCGTGTAGGGAAACTTCAAGTTCAATTTTCAAAATATACTTTTTCTTCTATTTACCTTCCAACGCCTCTTACATCTTATGATCATAGGTGTATTTCGATTTCTATAAAGTCCTTGGAATATAGATGGCTTAATTGATTGCCCCGATCTTTTAAATTTAATTAATATATTGGTTCATCAAACAACGTTGAGAAGAAATAATTTTTTACATATAGATTTTCACAGAACTGAATATGCTCGTAATAAACTTCTGCAAAAGCATTGTGTACGAGTCATCTTTACTCAAAATGACTTGCTTGAAAAATGAAGTTGTGCATCGAGGTTGTACACAAAATAGTAACGTTTGTGTGCAAAACGCCCAACTTGGTTACCAAACGTGTTGACCGACGATCGTAACTTGTATGGCTTGCAGAAGTGTATGCATGTAACAGCATATACACTATGTACATTAGGGCGGAGCAAAATTTTTGACAAAATCCATACCTCACCATACCTCAAAAATCAATTTTGACCCTCCCAATTTTCAAAAATAGTTTTGTTCAATATACGATATTTTTAGTTGGGCTTATTTTTATTCAATATATTGTTGTTATAATAAATGGTGTTTATATTTTGTCTAAAGATGTGTATATGGGTACTTTTGTACACGGGGAATTAATATTTGATATTTATTGTGCTGTAAATCCGCCGCTGGGGCAGATAAATTTGTTTGTTTATCAGTATCTTTGTATTATGTTGCATTATCAGGCTCAAATGGCTGAAGTGATTTTCCTGAAATTTTTTGAGCAAATTCAAATAGCCCATATCAAATCGCGATTAAGCAAAGTGGAGTGGTACCTCCCATATAACTCAAAGTTTTAAATTGATATTCTGCGGTCGAACCAATTTTAAAATTCGTTTATTTAAACAAGGTTTAAAGGTATTTCAAGATAATATTCGTTTATGGATACAATCTTATCAAATTTTGCTTAACAATGATTTGAAAATCTATTCAAAATTTTTATGAATACAGCTATAAATGTTTATTGATGAAATTTATATGAAAACACCTGTATTTAAGGTTTAACTATTGCTATTATTTAGACAATTTACCCTCCCTTAATAAAAAAAAATTTACCTCGAATAAATTCATTACAGTTTTGACCAACATCTTTGTCCCAATGTTCGACAGTATTTTGAAGCTCTCTCGTGCGTTCGATAGCTACTTGTCGACGAGTTCTACTGCTCATGGTTACATAAGACTCCCTGTAAGAATATAAAATATTTAAGTAAATATTATTTGAATTGCCATTAAACTTACTTTGGCAATGGAGCTATGATATGTTCAAGGTCACATCTTAAGGGACGAAGTAAACCTTGTACTTGCTCAAAACTTTCAATATCATCTTGTGATGGACTATATTTCATTAATACTTTTATATAGTCAAAGTACACGAATGCATGCCATATCGGTACTAATAATAATTTTGGTAAATAATATTTGACAGCTTCACGAAAACCACGGCCAGCCGCCATTAAAGACATAGCCTAGGCAGAAGATGAAGGATATAGTCACACAAATATATTTGTATATAGAGCAATTCCATATGAAAGCGATCACCTTTTGGACGACCCCTCTCCGATTTTAAAATAAATAGTCTCAATCGATTGCCCAGCAAAAAATAATGTACCTACATATTTTTTTTTTTTTTTATAGTGACTGGTTTAGTGGTGGTGTACACCACTGTCATGTGACAAAATTGAAGAATTCTTCATAAGGGACCTCATTGAAAGTTGGTTTAAAAAAAACTACTAAAGCGATCGCAACGAGTGATAGCTCGTTGGAAAGGTATTGAATCAGGCTTTAATTGACAAATAAAATTTTCCTAATTTTTCTCAGAAATTTACCTTTTTTCCCATGAAAATTAAATTTTCCCATGAAAATTAAATTTTCCGATTTTCCACAGAAGCTCCTAAATTTTCCGGCCCCGACTCCTTGTTTGGACAGGAGAAGAGCATTTAAGAGACCACCTTGTTCTCATTGTTTTTATATTTTTTATAATTGAATTATTTTTAATTATTTAACATTATTTTATTTTATTATTAAAAATACATTTTAAAATTTATTTTACAGTTAAAAATACATTTATGAAGAAAAAATCAATTTTTTTTAAGAGCCCCAAGTTGAGTGTGTAGTAGAGTATTCAAAAAACCGGCCTTTTGGAAAAACCGGTTTCGGTTTTCTTCGAAAAATCGAATTTTGAAAAAACCGGTTTCGGTTTCGGGTTTGGCAGAAAAAACCGGTCAACCGGTTTTTTTCGGTTTTTTTTTCTTAATTTGAATAAAAAGCTTATATAATTGGCTGTTTTCATTATAAAAACAACAGAAATTTAATATATAAAGTAATAAAAATAAAAAAATACATTCTTTGAAAAAAAATATATATTTTATAATATTTTTTGGTGTATTTCATTTCAACATTTTATTTATTGGTTTTAATATTTTTTAATATAATATCTTAAAAATTAATATTATAAAACTATATTTATATCAAATGAAGAGAGATTTAGTTTGTAAATTGGGTAAAATAAGTACGTTAGTAATTTGAACGTTTAAAAAGTTTGGCATTAAATAAGTTTTTTTAATATTACATTTTTAATATGTAACAAGAAAATCTATTTTTGACTTCAAAAATAATATTTTAGAAATAATATGCAATTCAAATGTTTCGTTTTAAGGCAATTTTTTTTTTTTTGCTTTTGATAAAGCTAGAAGTGGAAAATACTCTTTCACTAACAGTAGATGTTGGACAAATAGCCAAAAGACAATTATATAAATTTTCCAACTTTTCAGTTCTTTTGTCGCATTTATCAAGATATATGAAATCATCATATAATGATGAATGATTTTGTACAGTCTCTTTTTTAAGATTTTGAATACTGTTCATTGTGTTATTTAGATCATAAATTAAACTACATATTTGAATTTGGAATATCCAAAGTCTTCATCGGAATCTATCTGACTTACATCTAAATCTTCATAACCAAACGATTATAAAATAAAAGAGACCAAGTAACCCAGTTGGTGATGTAATTAAAAAAACTGGTTAACCGAACAAAAAAGACCGGTTTTCGGTTTTCTTCGAATTCACAAAATATTCGAAACCGATCGGTTTTTAATAATAAAGAAACCGGTTGACCGGTTTTCGGTTTCGGTTTTTGAATACTCTAGTGTGTAGTGAATATGGTCTGCCTGCCTTCACAAGATCGGCCATAAATCCATGGATAATAGCAGCAGTGGCATGTAATGGCACACCAAACCCGACTGAGGCTACAGGTCATAAAATGTTTTGTAAATTTTTTAAATTACCAGGTAATAAATATTTCGCCTAAAATGACACGTGCAGAAACAAGTCATAAAACACGGATTTTCCATAAATATGGCGAAATATTTATTACCTGGTCATTTAAAAAATTTACAAAACATTTTATGACCTGTGGTCGGCTTATTGGCAGTAACCAATTAAGTCCCTCTTTAAAAACATTTTATGACCAGTAGTTCACGCAAATTTTCCTATTAAAGAAAAGCAAATATCGCTTATTTTTTACCAAAAAATAAATATAAATACTTCACACACTCTGAGTCAAATTTCAGTTGAATACTAAACGTGAAAGTGTTAAAGTGTTTTTTTGTAAAGTAAAGAGTGAAGCTGTAAAGACAATTTAAAGTAAAATGAATAAATTTTGCTGCAATCCGTTTAACAAGAGTGGACATCGTTCGAAAAAGATAAAAGTATTAAAATTAACTGGTGTTTCGAAGCGATACATGAATGAATTAAATATACAATACGGTGAAGAAGCACAATTCATTTGCCCCAAGTGTAAAATCGATTTGTCTCAACAAGCAAATGCATTGAAACAAATGCAACCACAATCCGAGAGTGAAATGACAATTGAACAAAATGTTTCATCTGATAGTGAGGCAGACATTCCGATGGTCAATATGTCTTTGAGTCCTTTGAATGAGGCTATTACCACTTTAGGTGAAACGCCTATTAGAAAAAGAAAGTTGCGAAGTGAAAAATACAGGAAAGATAAAAAAGACAAGGTTATGAGTGCAATCGCGACAATATTTGATGAAGGCTCTGATAACGAATGCAGTCAAGCAGATGACGTTGATGACGGCAAACAAATGATTGAGCAGTTGAAAAGAAAATTCAATTTAGCGACCACTTTTCCGGAGAAATATCTCATTTTATCTGTGCTGCCTCAATCATGGTCTATACGCAAGATTTCTGAACAGTTTCAAACATCTTTTTACATCGCGAGAAGAAGCAAAGAATTAGTTCGACAGAAGGGCATATTGGCGACTCCCACCAAGAAATTTGGCTCAAGGACCCTCAGCGAAGCAACGGTGAAATTGATTCAAGATTTTTACTGCAATGATGACAACAGCCGCGCCTGCCCAGGTACACGTGACTATGTTATCACACGTGAAGATGGAGAAAAAGTACACAAGCAGCGCAGATTATTACTATGTAATCTATCCGAAGCATACCATCAGTTCAAAGAGAAATACCCAGCAGAAAAAGTGGGATTTTCTAAGTTTGCCATCCTACGACCAAAAGAATCCGTGCTGGCATTAGACAGGCACGGAACGCATTCAGTCTGCGTTTGCATGTTTCATCAAAACATCAAATTAATGTTCTTTCCATGCAAGAAATTGAAAGTATTTCACGGTGAAATTGAAACATATAGGGACCTCCTGTCGAAGTCGTTGTGCGCATACCCCACGGAAAATTGTCATCTGTCCAAATGCGACAATTGTCCGAAGATTGACGAGCTAGAGCAATATTTGGCGGAAAAGTTTGAACAGCTGTTAATTCAGGAGGTGCATTTCAAACAGTGGATAATTAGCAGCGGCAGATGTTCCCTTGAGACCGTGGTAAAGCAGATTCCGGAATTCATCGAGGAATTCGGATTCAAGTTGAATGAACTGAAGGCGCACCATTTCATATCCGAGATGCAATCGAAATTTCTAAAGGAAAGTAAGGAGAAATTAGCCCAAAATGAATTCATTGTGATAAGCGACTTTGCCGAGAATTACACTTTTCTCGTTCAGGATGAAATTCAGGCTTATCACTGGGCAAACGACCAGTGCACGGTGCATCCTTTTTGCATTTATTTCAAAAACGAAGATAACGAACTACAGACCGTAAGCCTTGTTGTTGTCGCGGAGAGTTTAGCTCATAATTATGTGTCCGTTTATTTATTTCAAATGAAACTGTTTGAATTCTTAAGATCAAAATTCGATGCAATCGACAAAGTAACGTTTTTCTCAGACGGCGCGGCTTCTCAGTACAAGAATAAAAAAAATTTTTACAATCTTTGCATAATTGAAGAACAAAACTGCAAGGTCGAGTGGCACTTTTTTGCGACGTCCCACGGTAAGGGCCAAGCGATGCGTTAGGGGGAACCCTAAAACGCATGGCGACTAAGGTAAGTTTGCAAAGGCCATATACTGACCAGATCTTAAATGTACAACATTTGTTTTCGTGGATTCAAAGCAAGGAAATTGCCATTAACACAGTTTTATGCACTCAAAAAGAACACGATGCCATGGAGCGACGACTTCAAAACAGATATAATAATGTCAAAACTATAACTGGAACGCAAAAGTTTCATTGCTTCATACCAAATATTTCTGATATGTCAATTAATGTAAAGCGGTACTCTTCGTCTGCCGACGTGCTAAATTTAAAGTTACTTTAATTTTATAATGATGCCAAGACAATTGAAATTTTTAATAAATATTGTAATTAAGTATAAACAGCAAAATAAGAAAGATTTTTTCTTCATAAATGTATTTTTAACTGTAAAATAATTTTTAAAATGTATTTTTAATAATAAAATAAAATAATGTTAAATAATTAAAAATAATTCAATTATAAAAAATATAAAAACAATGAGAACAAGGTGGTCTCTTAAATGCTCTTCTCCTGTCCAAACAAGGAGTCGGGGCCCATTTTTTTATTGCTGATTCTTAAAGCAAAAATTATGAGGAATCCAAAAAAAAAATAAATCTGTGGAAAATCGAAAAATTTAATTTTCATGGGAAAATTTAATTTTCATGGTAAATTTCTAAAAAAATTAGGAAAATTTTATTTTTCAATTAAAGCCTGATTCAATACCTTTCCAACGAGCTATCACTCGTTGCGATCGCTTTAGTAGTTAAAACAACTTTCAATGAGGTCCCTTATGAAGGATTCTTCAATTTTGTCACATGACAGTGGTGTACACCACCACTAAAGCAGTCACTATAAAAAAAAAATATGTAGGTACATTATTTTTTGCTGGGCAATCGATTGAGACTATTTATTTTAAAATCGGAGAGGGGTCGTCCAAAAATTTGCCAATTTTGATCGTTTTCATATGGAATTGCTCTATAAATAAAATTAACTTACATTTGGCCTTGATAACAATGCTGATAATGCATCCTTCGATACTTGTGAAGTTACTTCTTGTGCGTATTTCGTATATACATCAAATTCTTCAGCTTCAGCCAGTTCTTCAAAGCAATTGCCAATGCACGGTGCACTCTGTTCTTGTGACATTTCAATAACATCTTCCAACGAACCCAATAACGTCACAGTAACCTCATAAATATCCATTATATTGGAAAAGATTGGATCTAATTCCTTTGGACTTCGTACGATTTTAGCAAGTTCTTCTCGAAATACACGTATAATCATGTGTAAATCACGTTGGTATTGTTTTTCATCATTGATTAAATCTTTAACCACTTCTTCGTATGTTGTACTAGTGCGCTGGGTTGGCAACTTTGGTAAGGAATTAGGCATATAGTTTGTTTTTATGTCGGTTTGATAAAACATATCCATTAGCACCTTGAATGAAAAAAAAAAGAATCAAATCCACTGTAATCGACTAAAATATAGAACCTACGAATTTTTACCTTATCTGCACACATTGCCACTTCAATATCTTCTTTCGATATTTCGCAGTGTTTAATTTTCTTTACATAATTACCAGCTAATTTTAACACATCAGCCGAAATATACTCTAAAACAGCAACCAGATAAAATGAAACTGAACTATCAATTTTAAATTGTAGAACATCCTGCAAAAAAGAAGAGCAAATTATGTTTATTTAAATAAATAAATATAAGACTCCAAAAAAAATTGTATAAGTGTGGATAAGATACTGCACATAACGGCTCAGACTTGCGTTTCAGGATTGACCATTTTTTTGTTTCTCAAAAAAAAAAAAAAAAAAATAACCAAAGTTTTTTTATTTATGCCCGTAATTTCAAGCAATAGATACCCACCAGTAATTGATTTTTGTTCGTCTACACTGTAGGTATCTAAGCACTGGTAGAAATCTATTATTTAAAATTACGGGCATTATTAATATATATAGAGTTTTGCAATTGGTACTGGTAGATGTTGGCGGCCTGTGCCCGCCATGTTGTTTTGGTGGTGTTTGTCTAATCTGTTGTTTATTATTCAGTTACGGATGCCAAAGCACAATGAGAAGTAACACGATAAAGCAACAAGTCCAAATGATAAAACTTTATAATCAAAATTTTGGGCGAAAAATCATCTTTAGCGACGAGACGCATTTTAAAATGAATGGCTGTTAACAAGCAAAATTTCCGTATATGGGAAGACGCCAACCGACACGAGGTTCACCAGGTGGCAACGCAACCATAAAAAGGTAGTTTGGTGCGGATTTTGCGGCATCATTTGTCTGTAATTTGAACACGACGTTGGTGAGGCCCTCACCATCAACCATGAGCGCTACAGAACGACGATAACCAATTTCTTTTGGCCCATATTGAACGATATGGATGTAGACATGTGGTTCCAGCAGAATGGCACTTCGTAAAGCGGACGACACAATGTCATCTAACCGCGCATATTGAAAAACTCTATATATGCAGCATTGGAAAACATAGTAAGAGCGGTAGAATGTATTTTAATAATATGATAAAATCATTGTCAAATCAAATAGGATTTTTGGAAAATATGTTCGATTTTAGGTTTCTTTAAAAATTCATAAAATGCACATCTTAATATACTTATGTAGGACGTTTTTTTAGAAGTGCAGGACTTTTATTTCAAATAAAATACACTTTTGTTTTAATTATTTTTATTTATTCAAAAATATATATAAAACAATTATATATTTCGAATATAAAAAATAATTAAATAAAGTTCAATATAAAGTAGAATAAGATTTCAGTTTTTTTTTAGAGAAGCAACACTATAATTGAGCGAGATATGTTATGTTAAATCTTAGAACAGTTGTTGCTCGTCATCTGATGGGGAGTTGGCGAAAATTGTTGAAGCTTTTTAGTTTATAGCCGTTTTATGTTATTTACTTCGGTGGCGTTAAGTGCTATTAAAACACCGAAGGAGGACGTTGAGAGAGAAAAATCACACATATTATTTTTCTAAATTGATGTTACCGTCGCAAGGAATCGAACAGTCTAATGCGCATATTTATATGATTTCAAAGATTACATAAGAAGTATTCTATATTTTGTAATGAATAATATATAATAAATAATAATGTTTAACTTGTTTCTTAAATATTAAAATAATTTGAATTCTGTAAATTGACTAATAATTGATTATAATTTATGTGGTCCAGCAAATGCAATGAGCTGCTTAGGTAAATCCAAACAACATCTTACAGAGCTTAAGTTTAAAGCTTATCCGGTGTTCCAAAATGACCTGTAATGTTTTATTCATTTGACATTACTAATTCATATTGTTTGTTTCATGTCATTTGTTTATTAAATCCCTTTTTTGCTTTCTCTTTTCTCTTATATTTATCTTAACACCAATTGGCTGTAGAAGAGCGCCAAATATTAATTGCATTTTGATTGTCATACAAGAAAGAGGTACAAAACTACGGTATGTATCCAATTGGAATTTTATTTTGTATTTAAATAAACCGTTGCCTTTTTTTATTTAAATAAAAATACATAATACATATATAATTATTTTGTTAAACGCAAACCTCTTTTATTTGCTGCCGAAGTGCTTTTCGAATTTGAATTTTCTGTGTGTTCACACAAAATAACTGCGTGTCTGCCGCCGTGGAAAATTATTAAACATTGCCTTGCCAGAGTCCCCGTCTGCATGGGGTTGATAATGTGGACGCAGGAGTAAATACTCCACCTACCACAACAGTGTCATATTCAGTTGATACAACCATAACCACCGCTACCACTATCGTCACTGCCGCACCACCAGCAAGT
This sequence comes from Eustalomyia histrio, assembly GCA_949748255.1. NCBI lineage: Eukaryota > Metazoa > Arthropoda > Insecta > Diptera > Anthomyiidae > Eustalomyia > Eustalomyia histrio. The sequence continues at coordinate 108,027,951 of OX456526.1, read as the reverse complement.
ACTATTAAGCCAACCATGCCACAAGCCAGTGATGTAACTGAGATGCAAAAACAAATTGTCTATTTAAAACGCCAACTGCCAAAATCTTTAGTCAGTTATTCGAATCACAACAAAATCTATCACCCCGCAAACAATATATTCTGCCGCCAATACAAATTTTCCTCCAGTTGCATCTAACAAAAGTATTAAAAGGAATAGAATGTCGGAAGTAATCTTCTAGAAATTCAACATGGTCCTAGTTCAGCTGCATCATGTTTATGAAATTCGGCAACATTTTCAAGGTCGCTAAAGTGTTGAAAAACATTAAATTGGGTTGATGCAGTGGATAAGCAGTTTAATTGTTTATCTCGGTTTTTGGGATTCTTAACAGTTTTTCATCTTTTTCATGAAAACAACATTTCAAATTCATGCATTTTTTATAGTTTTTTTATTATATGTTCTCTATATTGTATATTTTTACCGTAGAAATGGGAAAAAATGAGAGATGGTCAATGTGTGTAGAGACCTTAATACTTTTCATGTAACAATGTTATGTTTGAATTTGTTCCTATTTTGTTAATAGAAAAGTTTTGTTGTATTTTTAACTAATATTAAATATGTCCAGTTTTAGTAAAAAAAATAAATAGTATATTGATCAAATATCATGTTTTAATATAAAAAAGGAAAAAATGCATAAATAAAAAAAAAACAGTTTGTTCATGAAAAAACTTAAAAACTCTTAAGCATTCAAAAAACGGGAAAACCATATAAATTTTGCTATATCGCAGCACTAATAGAGAGTACTAAAAGTTTCCGGCCAAAACTTACCTTTTTACAGCCAAACTATGCTCGTGCTCTAAGAGAGCATTAAAAAATTGATGATGTATACTTTTTGCATCTACGGAGAACCTTTACATAAATACGGACCACATATACCACTACAGCTGCAACTGTCGTCACTTCGTCTTCACAGCCTCTGCCAACATTTTCAAGTAGCTTTGCCACGTCGTCTCAGCTAACTCTGCCAACCTTTGCCTGGAGCGTCCCCATGTCAACGCAAGCAGCGATATATACCATTCTTTTTTGCAAGGCCGCCATTTTATGGTTCATAAATTTATGAACAAACATCGCCAGCAATAAACAATTCTCCAACTCTGCAACTTGGATTCAAAATGATTTTACTGCTGCAATGTTTCCCCGTAAAGTTCAAGATTACATGAATTTAGAGGAGATTCTTAAGATTGGCTTATATTTTATACAGCTTTTATCCAATCTACAGCAGCATATAATTCTACAAATTTAGAAAATAATCAAGGCTTACTGAAATGCCTCAAATGAGATGATCTTGAGGTGATAAAATCATTATTAATTCACCCAGATAATGTCTATGTCGTAATCGAGCAGCTACGTCTTAGATTTTGTAGTCCGGAACAGTTAATACAAAGCCAACTGCGACAAGTACGGAAAATGCCAAATGTTTCAGAGAACAATTTGTCAAAATTGTACAAAAATTCAGAAGTTTTCGGTTTTTCTTCAATCAGTGAATGGCAAACAGCTGCCAATAAGCAAAAAGTTAAGAGTGTGCCAGAATTGCTGCCAACATTCAAATCTACCCCACTATTCTTCATTTCAGTGATTGGATTTGTGAAATATCCAACCTAATTTGTAAAGTTCAAGATGCACGGAACCGAAGCGTCGTGTTTTGGTTCATCATACCACCGAAAAGCAGCCATTATGTCCTATTTGACAAGGCTTGTGCTGTTTTTTGTGCTTGAATATTGGTCACGCCACATGAAGTTGTCATCGTAGAAGATCGTGTATGCAAAATGGTTGTCAGCGAAAACACCACAAATTGCTCCATGAGTCTGCTAACAGAGAAACGTCATCTGATACCCCAAAACAATGCAAGTGGATCACACCAGATTGTACTCAGCAACAAAAAAATGTTGTTTCATGTTTTGCCTGTCACTTTGTATGGCGAAAAGTGTCGTATCGATAATTTTGCTCTTTTTGAAGATGGTTCTAGTACTGAACAAGGACGTTGCCGAAAAGCTTAAAGTATGTGGTCAAAAGGTAAACTAAATATTCAGTGGTGGAGGTCGTTCTGCACAGGAACCAGTGGTTTCATTTAACATTAAAGTGATGAGGAAAACACAAATGCCATTTTTTCGCGAAATGTTTATGCGGTTTCTAATTTTAATCTGCCTATGCAAAGCTTAACAAAACGAGATTTAGAAAATAGCTTTCAACTATCACCTTCACCAGTTGAGCCCTACTCCAACGTAATACCTTAGTTGCTTGATAGATTGGATCATGCATTTTTAGGGTTGCCAACTAATGTCTAGGTAAATTTGTCGTTGTTTGCAATCAGAACTGGGTTGGATAGTGTTTGGCCCCATCCGTACGCTGTCTAAAAATCAGCAATCATGTTTTATGGTTCAACTGGTTCATGATTATTCTAAAGTAGAAAGTGTTGATGTAAGATCAGCCCCTCCAATCGAGTGTGATGATGATTTAAGAGCGAGTTGTATTTAGCAAGAAACGACTAAATGAATTGGTAGCCGATTCCAAACGGGCCTTCTTTGGAAGTGATGTTATAAAATTGGCAAATAGTTACCCAATGGCAGTAAAACGGCTGGAGGGAATTGAAAAAAAAAAACGATTCGAGATGAAAACTTTGCCATGGCCTACAAAGATATAATAAGATAGTTTTGAAATTATGAAAGAAGCTATTGATATATCCAAACAGGTACGTGATATCAACAAAACTGGTGGGTTTAACTTCTCGATGACTTCGAGGCATTTGATGGTAGAACAACTCTCAAACCATGTTAGCCGATGATGGTACTGAAAAGGTTTTGGACTTACATATATTAGTATTCAACTTTTCGCCTACTTCTCGTTGTTTATCAACTTGTAAGTAATGTTTTAGTAAATTTTAATAATTTTTCTACTGTATACTAAAGAGAACAATGGGGTGGGTAATGCGTTTTATAAATCGATGTCGTGGTAAAGATAGATTTTTTAAATTATGGTCTAACAGCAAACTGGAAATAGCCGAAAACTTGCATGTAGCGCAGAAAAAATTGTTTTCGACTGAGTTTTAGTGTATTACAAATGGGCAACTCGCTCCCAAACAGTAACTTGGTGCGGCTCACCTTATATTGACGACCATGGTTTACTACGAGTATAAGATGCAGCGTTTTTGTTTAAGACGACCAGTAATATTGCCATTCGAACACGATCATATTCAATGGTTAAAACGTAAATAAAGCGCAACAGATTGTATTGGATGATCGAAAGATAAGTGAGATTGCTGGCATCATAAAGATATCAACAGAGCGAGTTCTGCATATACAGGGTGTTCGCCGGGAAGGTATACTACTTGGTTTGTTTATAATGTTTGATTAAATGAAAGAGATTGGATCTTATATTGATAAATGTTTTATTTAATGTCGGCAAATTTGTATGGAATACAATATCAGATAAATAAATGACTGTCACTTTTAATGGATGCAAAGGTGACTGATGAATAATTTGAGGGGTTTCCATTGCCCAGACCGACTATTCTGTTTATTCACATATCCATTCAAATGAAAATGCCTCGTCACTCATTATGATTTTTTCATGAAAATCGGGGTTGTCATGGGCGAGCTGTATCATCCTATTGGTATATGTACGGCGGCGTAAATGGTCTTGAGGAAGAAGATCTTGTGTCAACTGAATCTTAAATGGAAACAAATGCAAATCCTTGTGCAAAATTGTAGCCAAAGTTGTTCTTTGAAGACCAAGCTCCTGAGCACGGCGTCGAATTGAGGTTGATGGATTGTTTTGAACACTTTATTGAGCAGCAGTAATGTTTCTTCGAAATCATTCACTACACGATAAATAGTGCGTTTTTTTTGGCACGTAACTTTCTCATCGTCACAGTAATCGATGATTGATTTTGATAATATGTTTTAACGATTAAAACACGTTGGTTTATCGAATATTTTTTCATAATAAATTTGTCACGTGTCTACTTCACGACTGCCAAATATGAACTGTCAAGACTAATGTTTACCAGAATGGCGGCAAAACAAAGTAGTATACCTTCCCGGCGGACACCTTGTATTACATTGTGTCTGCCTCAATTTTAACAGCTAAATAAAAACTAAAACGTGAATTTTTACTTAGAGTTATAACAATGGATGAGACGTGGATTCAGTATTATACACCAGAGTCCAATAGACAGTCTGCGGAGTGGTTACAAGCGTGCGAAAGCCGACCAAAGACTCAACAATGGGCTGGAAAGTATATGAAAGGTGTTTTTTGGGATGCACGTGGTATAATATTTGATGAAGCGTATAGCAAAAACGTAATCTATAGGTGATTCTGAGAAATTTTGCTCAAGAGACAATAGCTCAAAGTCGGATTTGGGATGCACGTGGTATAATATTTGATAAAGCGTATAGCAAAAACGTAATCTATAGGTGATTCTGAGAAATTTTGCTCAAGAGACAATAGCTCTAAGTCGAATTTGGAGCCCCCCATAGAATTATAGTAGATTTCTCAATCTGGGCTTGTTTATCACCTTTCAGAATCTGTACTGATACCTGACAGCATTGTTCAATTGAACAACTTTGTAACACTGAATAATGACGTTACAAAATAATGACGTTTACCAACACTAAACGTTGCCAAGCTTGCTTTTCCTTCTTCCTTAATCGTTCATCGTGCAATGCGCACGCAGTTTGCCAAATACTTAAATAAAAACTCGGTTATCACAATACCAATATTTTTTTTTTATTTTTAAATTTAGTGTGACACAATGAAAGAGTGCAGTGATAATATCAAAGTTATTATGGATAATCAAGAACCATCAACATCGTCTGCGGTGTCTTCGCAAATGGAAGCAACAACATCAACAAGTTTTGACTCTAGATTGATTAACTGTTTTTGGTTTATCAAGTGATTTAAATGATCTTAGTTTGCCTACTAAATGTGACATTTTAAAATATTATCTTTTTTAAGTGATCGTGCTAAGTTTGAAAACAAAATGTTCTCGTATAAAACTTTTACTCCTCACGTAACAGATAAATTGATCCAAATTTGGTGTAAATTAAATATTGAAATCATTAATAGAAAGTGTTTTAAAAAATTAACTGGTTTGCTTGATAAATACCAGAAACATGTACAACATAGAAACAAAAGAGATGAATTTAAAGCATTTGTTGATTCAAGAAACGAATTATTTAATATTGGCAAATGTAATTGCAAATTAAAAACAACAGAATGCTCGTGTGGATTGATTCCAGAACATCTAAAAGAATTTATGATGGACCAGCATAATGATAGAAAATTCACAATACCTGAATATACGGAAGACGTTGAAGATGTAGCTACAACAATACCAACACTTACAACTGGTACCGATGATCCAAGTTACGAACCACCTGAATTACACATGGATGAAGATGAAAAGCAACTGTTCAAATGAGACGAGATCATTATACTCAAATTTTGGTATGATGTGTGATAGATTCGGTGTTTCAGATAGAGTCGCTTCATGTTTAGCAACAGCTTTATTCGAAGATATAAATTTTAGAGATGTTCATGGTAATCTTGTTATTATGGATAAATCAAAAGTGGCTAGAGAAAAAGTTAAATCTAAAGGTGCATATATATATATATATTCATTATGCATACTTTGAAGACATCTGTATATACAGCCAAAAAAGTCCCTTTAATATGCGTTCTATCTAGTAAAATGTCTTCAGTATATATAGTAGATTAATGTAAAGTTTGAGGTCAGTCTCCAAAGAATCAAAATGTCTTCATAGTAACCTGTGAAACGAAAAACCGTCCCCGCAACATGCGCTGTGCACATATACATATATACATATATATATATATACATATATATATATATATATATATATATATGTACACAGCACATGTTGCGGGGACGGCTTTTCGTTCCACAAGTTACTATGAAGACATTTTGTTACTTTGGGGACTGTCCCTAAACATTTCGTTATTCTAGTGTTTACTCTGAAGACATTTTACTGGACACAGCGTATTTTATAGTCTTCAAAGTATGGGCAATGCATATATATATATATATATATATATATATATATATATATATATATATATATATATATATATATATATATATATATATATATATATATATATATATATATATATATATATATATATATATATATATATATATATATATATACATATATATATATATTCATTGCCCATACTTTGAAGACATCTGTATATACAGCCAAAAAAGTCCCTATAATATGCGCCGTATCCAGTAAAATGTCTTCAGTGTAAACAGTAGAATAATAAAAAGTTTGAGGACGGTCCCCAAAGTACTAAAATGTCTTCATAGACATTTTTTGCTCAAGAGACCACAGCTCTAAGTCGGATTTGGAGCACCCCCAAATTTCAAAATATATGTTTTTCCATATATACATAGAATAATCTAATTAAATTCGTCATAAAATCGGATAGAATTATAGTAGATTTCTCAATCTGGCCTTGTTTGAAAGGCATTTTTATCACCTTTTAGAATCTGTATTGATACTAATATTTTTTTTTTTATTTTTAGTAGAGATATTAGGAATTTTTTGTCGAAAAATAGCCTAAAATGAACTTTTAACTAATAAATTCTGAATTTTCTTCGATTTTTTTTTTTGCAGATTATGAAAGTTCAGATAATTTCCAACAACTTTTATTACAATAATTTTTTTTGTTTTCGAACTCCTTTTTGTAGGAAAATCGATCTGAAAAAATCAACATTTTCAAGGTTTCAACAAAAAACACTATTTTTACATTTTTTATTCAATTTATTTTTAAATATTATTCTCGACCTACAATTTAATGTTTTAACGTGGTAATATTATTTTTAAAGGTCCTTTTTACTTTCCATTCGAGGAGTTTTCTTACGACTTTCTAATGACACTGCCATAACTCCTTCACGATTCTTTTCTATAACTCGTTTTGAAACACTCGTTAATAATTGTACATGTCTTTCTGTTCCTTGTATGTGCATTGGAATTTGTGGATCAGCCAGTGGTGGTTCATCGAAATCTAAGTATTCTACCAAGTGAGCATATGGAATCTGTAGAGTAAATGCTGGTTCAAATAATATATCGTCGTTATTCATATCAACCATATTGAAATTTAAGATATATTTTTTGTAAACTCTGAGTTAAGTTGGATCGTACAATTTTTCTCGATAGTGTAAAATCTTTTTGATAGCTCTATCCCGTATTGCTTTTCGATCATCAAATAACATTGTTAATAAGATATTTTCTGGATGTGCGTAATATGAGTTGTTTTGAATTACACCATCTACAATATTACGAAAGTTTGGTTGTAAGTATCGTGTCAAACGTATAAAATTTAATAAAAGTGCACTGCCTTACACAACAGAGTTATAAAACTTCAAATTGAAGTACATAGGCACATAAACTGTAATAATATAAACTGCCAAAGTTTTTAAATTGGTCGATGGTGTATTAGTTGTTACATATAATCGTAGTAATCTACTTGCTTTGGTTATCCAACGAGAATGTGCAATTGGTCCTGGTTTAATAGTAGCTAAATCAACTGGAACAATATTATTCGAAATTGCTTTAGCTATTTGATATAAATATTTAACATCTGTTGATAGTTCGAGCTCATGTTCATGATCCATAATTGCAGGCATATTCTTCAGTGGTATTGGATCAAAATCAGGTACTACCTGAAAAATGAAATGTTTAGATCAATTATAATGCAAAATAATGACAATAAATAATGATAATAAATGATGATATTAAATAAAATAAAGTGTTACATACCTGCAATTTCTCACATTCTTGAATAGCTTTGAATAACTTTTCACTTGCTGCTCGTGGTCCACTGGTGACTGTTTTGTCCAATGCTTCATATAAATGACGAAATGGCAGTTCATTGAAATGAAGCAGACATATAAACCAGTGAATTAGTCTATTTAACTGTTTTTCAAATAATCGTAAAACACCATTTTCTGTTCCAGTATTTGCTGGCTCACCATCACTGCATATGTCAATTAATTGATCAACTGTTAATGTTTTATTGTTGAAAAATTCATTCAGTATTCTGTGTTTGGTTTTTGCATCTTCTTGACTGCCCAAATTTACATATCCAAGTAACTCATTATAGGGCTCTTTCAGAACAACTAAATGCGGGTCTTTTACCATAGTGGTATGAAATTTGTCATTAATTTTCTCTGTAGTTTATGAGTCATCTTTTCTACCATGAACATATCTAAAATTTATATCTTCGAATAAAGCTGTTGCTAAACATGAAGCGACTCTATCTGAAACACCGAATCTATCACACATCATAGCAAAATTTAAGGCATCGTATCTTTGAGTATAATGACCTCGTCTCATTTGAACAGTTGCTTCTGGAACTTCTGTTGCTTCATTTTCATCTTCATCCATGTGTAATTCAGGTGGTTCGTAACTTGGATCATCGGTACCAGTTGTAAGTGTTGGTATTGTTGTAGCTACTTCTACAACGTCTTCCGTATATTCAGGTATTGTGAATTTTCTATCATTATGCTGGTCCATCATAAATTCTTTTAGATGTTCTGGAATCAATCCACACGAGCACAGAATGTTTTTAATTTCCAATTACATTTGCCAATATAAAATAATTCGTTTATTGAATCAACAAATGCTTTAAATTCATCTCTATTGTTTCTATGTTGTACATGTTTCTGGTATTTATCAAGCAAACCAGTTAATTTTTTTAAAACACTCTTTCTATTAATGATTTCAATATTTAATTTACACCACATTTGGATCAATTTATCTGTTACGTGAGGAGTAAAAGTTTTATACGAGAACATTTTGTTTTCAAATTTAGCACGATCACTTAAAAAAAATAATATTTTAAAATGACAAATTTAGTAGGCAAACTAAGATCATTTAAATCACTTGATAAACCAAAAAACAACAATATCTTGATAGGGCATGTTAGTCAATGTAGAGTCAAAACTTGTTGATGTTGTTGCTTCCATTTGCGAAGACACCGCAGACGATGTTGATGGTTCTTGATTATCCATAATAACTTTGATATTATCACTGCACTCTTTGATTGTGTCACACTAAATTTAAAAATAAAAAAAATATTGGTATTGTGATAACCGAGTTTTTATTTAAGTATTTTGGCAAACTGCGTGCGCATTGCATGATGAAAAATTAAGGAAGAAGGAAAAGCAAGCTTGGCAACGTTTAGTGTTGGTAAACGTCATTATTCAGTGTTACAAAGTTGTTCAATTAAACAATGCTGGCTGGTATCTGAAAGGTGATAAAAATACCTTTCAAACAAGCCCAGATTGAGAAATCTACTATAATTCTATCCGATTTTACGACAAATTTAATTAAATTGTTCTAGGTATATATGGAAAAATTTCTATTGCGAAATTTTTGGGGGGCTCCAAATCCGACATAGAGCTATGGTCTCTTGAGCAAAATTTCTCAGAATCACCTATACGCTTCATCAAAAAAAATCGCTCCATACAATTTTATATATATATATATATATATATATATATATATATATATATATATATATATATATATACACACTTGTCAGTATCAGTTTTGTAGTTAAGTCTCTTATATGGTACATCAATTATATGTAAAATCTTGATAGTGTATCTCTTAGCATAATTACTCTCTTCTTGTAATATGCTCACATCTTTAAAATTTGGTTTGTGTCCTGTTATTGTACTATGGGCCGCTAGTGCTGTTTTCTATAGGTTTGTTTATAGCCTTTTAGTCTGACTTGTGCGATGATAGCCGTGTTTTTAATTTTGTTTTCGTGGTACCATATACTTTATTGCAAGTGTTGTTCCCATCACCATCGCAATTAATTTTATATAAAACATGGGATTTTTCTTCATTTTCCAATTTTGTTTTTATTTTGCTAAATAATTTATTTACATTATAGCAGGTTTTTAATGCTATTTCATATTTTTCTTTATCATAAATATCTGAGTTTTTTATTCTTTCCGAAAGTCCATGTATATACGTTAATGGTTTATATATTTTTTCGCCGGTTGTACATTTTTGTGGTTTTCACATGTTTTATTAGTTCCAAAGTTGTTCTTTGGGAAATCATTCTTTTTTAAAATGTAAATGATTTTGTTCATGTTTTATGAAACACATATCACTAATTTCTAGTACCCTTCGTATGAAGTTAGTAGCAGTATTCACAATAATCCGCCTAGGATGTTTCGAATAGAAATTCATAAGTCTGCTTAAAGCAGTGGGTTTCTGATTCCAGTTCAATTTTAGTTGGTTACCTTTTCTAATGATTACGGAATCTAAAAATGGTAGTTGGTCATGATTCTCAGTTTCTTTGGTAAATTGTATTTGTCGATTGAATGAGTTTTGGATTTTTAGAGTATCCTCTACTTTATTTGTTTTTAAAATACAGAACAAATCATTGACGTATTTAGTAAGGATCCTCGGTTTTTTGTCCAACATTTCCATTTAATTTAATAGTTTCTTCATGACTATGTCAGCAATGAATGGGGAGGTCGGTGAGCCCATTGGCATTCCTTTCCTTTGTTCATAAAAATGTTTTGTATATTTAAAATACAAAAACTGAGGATTTCCATAAACTATTGTTTAGGAATTTTTGTGTGTCTTTCTATAATATTCCACTGTTCTTCAATTGTTTTTAGAGGTAAATTAACAGGGATACTAGGAAATAATGAAACTACGTCGAAAGAAATGAGTATTTCATCATCAGCATTTATTCTTGTTTTGAATTCAATTGCGTCTTTATAATTATATCAAATAAGATATACCCATTTTCGGATATTATTTTATCTAAATATACATATTAATAAAATTATATATAATCATATACAATTTCCGTCTAAAATTACATATATAATTTTATTAATTTTTTTAATCGGGATATCAAAATAAATTTCTATAATTATATATAATACCATATTAAATAATATTTATAATGGACCATATATTATTATACCTCAAATATTGAATAGCATATATAATTATATATGGTTCTGTATAAGCCATTTATAAGTATATACGCTTCTGTATAAATGTGGTCCCGTGTGAGCCATATATAACTAATACAGGTTGGTTGAAAAGTTCCTGCGCTCACCAAGAGATGGAACTGCTAGCTCCAAACTTTTTTTCTCAAGTTGGTATAACTGTCCTGAGAACACATGTAAAGTTGCAAGTCATTCTGTCAATTCTTTCTTTGTTTACAAGCCATTTGAAGTTGACGTGTCATTGATTTTTTTTAATAAGGAAAACATTTAATATCGTGCAGTCATTAGACTCTTTGTTTTGAAGGATTTAAAAGCAAAGGAAATTTATGAACAATTGTAAGAAGTGTGTAAGGAGTCCTCACCTTCAAAACGCACCGTTGAATTTTGGGCTTGTGAATTTAAACGTGGTCGTACCAGCCTTAAAGACGATCCACGCGAAGGACGACCAAAAACTGCAACCACAGCAGAAATCATTGAGCAGGTACATAATATGGTTAGTGAAGATCCAAGTTTGACTAAGCGTGAAATTGCTAATGCCATAGGCATCTCAGACGAACGAGTACTCCATATTTTACATGAAGAATCACGTATGAAAAAACTGTTTGGAAAGTTAGTGCCACACACATTAAAAATTCAACAAAAACTGGATCGAAAACAAATTTCTCAGCGTAATTTGGAGCATTTTAAGCCGAATAAAACCAACTTCTTGCGTCGTTTTATAACTATGGATGAGACTTGGATCTACCACCATGATCCTAAATTGAAACAAGAACGTTTACAGTGGACTGAAGCTGGTTGTTCAGCTCCAAAGCAAGAGAAGTCACAACGATCAGCAAAGAAGGTTATGGCATCCGTTTTTTGGGATGCAGAAGGAATTTTGTTAATTGGTTATCTTCAGAAAGGTAAAACAATCAACTCTGAATATTATTGCAGCCTTTTGGATCAGCTGGATGAAAAAATTCGTGAGAAAACCCTGGTTTAAAGAAAAAAAAATCATTTTTCATCAAGACAATGCACCTGCTCACAAAAGTGTTTTGACGATGGCTAAATTCAAAGAATTAAAGTACGATTTGCTTGAACATCCACCGTATTGGCTCGCAGTGACTACTATCTCTTCAGAAATCTCAAACAATTCCTTTGTGGAAAGCATTTTTCGTCGAATGAAGAGGCCGTAGCAGCCGTAGACGGTTATTTTGCAGAGCTTCCGGAAAGCCATTATAAGGATGGGATAAAATTATTGGAAGATCATTGGAACAAGTGCATTGAGCTTCTAGGAGATTATATTGAATAAAAAAACATATTTCGTAACAAAAACAGTATTCTTTCATTTCGAGCGCATGAACTTTTCAACCAACCTGTATAGTGTTATATATAATTTTAAATGATATAATATATACCATACCTTATATAAATCATATCTAATTTTATAAAGATCAATGTATAACTAGATGTGGTTATATATGGCACAATATAAGATAATTTTAAAAAATTTGTGTAATATATAATTATATATAGTAATGCATACTGGCTTTACTCTGATTTTTTTCAGCGTGTTGGCTTGCCGATCACTGCTCTAAAGTATGGGCTTATTTGCTGACTAGGTTTTTTTTGGAATTTTCGTCAGTATCTTGGTAATAACGGTGGTTTCTAACGAGAAATTATCATTTGTAACGTTATTGCATTGAGTTTTTATCACATTGTTATTGCTTTATATGTCAACCTTTAAAAAAACTTGAAAAATATTTTTTCAAATTTTTTTACCAATTTGCCATTTATCTATTACGATAAATCGCATTAAATAATTCGAATTATTTGTTGCTTAAAATTAAGGTATTTTAAATTATCCGAACAATTATTCAAGAAAATTGTACGATTATTCGAATAACGATTAATGGGCTGAATACACTAAGAGCTATTTATAATTCAACTTCTTTCATAATTATAGCTTCTCATCTTTTTCCTTTTTGCAAAAAATTTTATCGTCATTTAGCAAGTTTATGACAAAAAAAAACATTTTTGAACTTTTTGGAAGTTGCCGTAATTTGTAGCACCCTAGAACCCATACGTAATTCTTAAAATTTTATAAATTTTAAAGAAATAAAATCTTACCTTTTGTAGTAAAGTATGCACTCGTTCTGTAGGTAAAACCAATTTTCGCTTCTTTGAAATAACCGTTTCTCTAGCTTCATTTAACGCCCAACAATCAATGGGTGATGGAAAGTATTTGCGGACTTTTTCTTCAACATCCTAAAAATATGTTAGTTTGTTCAAAGTTTAACAGCTATATGAATAAACATTTTGTTGATAATTATCAGTCTAATGAATAAAATTTATTGATGTTTAACATGTTTTTTTATTTATAGGACTGTTATAAAAATCAACAAAATCTCTAGATAACTAGTTTTTGAAAGCAGATCAAAATTAAAAAAAAAAACTTTTGTCGATTAAAATCTTTAAAAATAAATAAATAATCCTAGGTTACATCTAAACAAAGCTTTGAAGAATTAACGATATAATTATATATCAAAGCCATAGAACTTGTTTTATCAACTTTTTACAAGAATCTCCTCATCAAAGTTCGGCGTATGATCGATGGCTTGAATAACAAGTATCAGCAACTTTACCATGGAACTCGACAGCGAACACCATATCGTGGATTTGTTCGACATTTTCGGGTGTATTGACCTCAATTGGCCGTCCAGAACGTTCAGCGTCATTTGTACTTGTGCGACCACAACGAAAGTCAGTAAACCACTTTTTTACCATTAAAATCGATGGTGCAGAGTCCCCATAGTATTTATCAAGCTTTTCCTTGGTTTGATTGACGGTTTTTTTCGCAAAAAATAGTGTTAAATGAGCACTCTAAAAATGAATCGAGGATATTGTTCAAAGGACGGAATGAAGCCAATAAAAAGCGGCAATAAAGTTTGGTGTTTGGCTGACCAGAACGGCTACTAAAAAAGTTTTGAATATATCAAGGTAAGGATCAAAATATCAAGATGTTCATCTGAAATAGTTGGTAGAGGAGGTTGGAGAATAGAGAAACAAATCGATTGGTGGATAATGAAAGCAAGGTCCCCACCTTTGTCGCGGTATCTTTCTTTGCGTAATATATTGAAGTTGCCCGAATGATTTAAGGTTCAATTAGACGTGTCATAACCATATAAAACAGCTGTTCGAACCAATCTTATTGGCAACAATGTAATCGATTATTGGTGACATGACATAACGCCATAGCCATAACCGTAGATATCTATTAAATTTTGGGTTTCTGCCATAAACATAACATACAGCTGATTGTTGTTTGTATTATTTATTGTTTTTCGATTGTGTTTTTATTTTTAATGGATATTAAATTATATATATATTTTATGTACTCTCAGAAAAAAAAGTTAGTAAAAAAATTTGTAAACGGTTTTCAATCCCACTTTACTATTTTTGAACTGATTTTAAGTAAAACAAATATTACCTAGCAAATCTTTTTGCTATGTATATTTTACAAACTACAGAATTTTTACAAATTTTTGTTGCTAATTTCAGAAATCATTTTACAAATTTTTGAAAACCAATTTGCTAAAATAAGCAAAAAAAAAAATATACCAATTTTAAAAAAGTGGATATTGAAGGAAATGATATTTCTAATTAAAACTTACACCTAAAAACTTAAATAGCCTTAAAATGTTACATAGATTAACCCCCATTATTATAACTTGCCAATAGCTAAAGTCAGGATGTTAACGGACAGATTATAAGTTTTTGTTATTGTAAGTATACTCTAACCTAAAAGTGACCCATAAGCTAAAGGTAAGTTCATCTTACCTTTTACTTTTAACGTATGGTTTAAGCATTTGAACTTGCCATATTTTCTGCTCTGCAGTGTAGTTGTCGTGTAGTTTTTTGACCGTATCTTTGCTGTTTGGTTAATTTCTGTGTTCGGTGTCGACATTGTAAATTTTTTACGAAAAACATTTTTATTTTTTAGATAATTCGAAGAAATTTTATTTTTCGTTTGTTTTTTGTAAGTAAATAAATTAATAAAAGTACGTCGTTGCCACTACGTATTTTTAAGAACCAAATTTGGAAAAAGTAATCGGTTTTTGCTCTGGTAATGCCATATTTTCAAAAAATTTTATTTTATTTTATAAGGAAGTTGTAATAACCAAAAATATATAAAGTTTACTTTATTGCTCACTTTAGCTAAAGTTACCTTTAACTAACACGCACCTTAAAGGCAAGTTATAATAAAGGGCCTAAAAAATTATCTGAAGTGAAGATACCGACTCATGTCTAAAAATAGGACATCCACTTAAAATATGGCCTTAAAAGTAAAAAAAAAATACTTAAATATTTTTCAAAACAGAATTTACCAAATTAAAACAAAATGATAAATTCGTTATGTTTTTACAATTTTTAAGCCTTTGAATTTTTTATTTAATTCTGTCTAAAATATTTTTTGAAAAAAATAAATAAAATAAAAAAATTTTGATGCTCGATAAAAAAAAAAAAATTGAAATTTCGTAGTAATATTAATAATATTTAGCAAATCTTTTTGCTATTTACATTTTACAAATTACAGAGTTTTTGCAGAATATTTACAAATTTTTGTTGCTAATTTCAGAAATTATTTTACAAATTTTGGAAAACCGATTTGCTAAAATTAGCAAAAAAAAAAATACTAAAGGTAAGTTCATCTTACCTTTTACTTTTAACGTATGGTTTAAGCATTTGATCTTGCCATATTTTCTGCTCTGCAGTGTAGTTGTCGTGTAGTTTTTTGACCGTATCTTTGCTGTTTGGTTAATTTCTGTGTTCGGTGTCGACATTGTAAATTTTTTACAAAAAACATTTTTATTTTTTAGATAATTCGAAGAAATTTTATTTTTCGTTTGTTTTTTGTAAGTAAATAAATTAATAAAAGTACGTCGTTGCCACTACGTATTTTTAAGAACCAAATTTGGAAAAAGTAATCGGTTTTTGCTCTGGTAATGCCATATTTTCAAAAAATTTTATTTTATTTTATAAGGAAGTTGTAATAACCAAAAATATTTAAAGTTTACTTTATTGCTCACTTTAGCTAAAGTTACCTTTAACTAACACGCACCTTAAAGGCAAGTTATAATAAAGGGCCTAAAAAATTATCTGAAGTAAAGATACCGACTCACGTCTAAAAATAGGACATCCACTTAAAATATGGCCTTAAAAGTAAAAAAAAATATTTAAATATTTTTCAAAACAGAATTTACCAAATTAAAACAAATGATAAATTCGTTATGTTTTTACAATTTTTAAGCCTTTGAATTTTTTATTTAATTCTGTCTAAAATATTTTTTGAAAAAAATAAATAAAATAAAAAAATTTTGATGCTCGATAAAAAAAAATTGAAATTTCGTAGTAATATTAATAATATTTAGCAAATCTTTTTGCTATTTACATTTTACAAATTACAGAGTTTTTGCAGAATATTTACAAATTTTTGTTGCTAATTTCAGAAATTATTTTACAAATTTTGGAAAACCGATTTGCTAAAATTAGCAAAAAAAAAAATACTAAAGGTAAGTTCATCTTACCTTTTACTTTTAACGTATGGTTTAAGCATTTGATCTTGCCATATTTTCTGCTCTGCAGTGTAGTTGTCGTGTAGTTTTTTGACCGTATCTTTGCTGTTTGGTTAATTTCTGTGTTCGGTGTCGACATTGTAAATTTTTTACAAAAAACATTTTTATTTTTTAGATAATTCGAAGAAATTTTATTTTTCGTTTGTTTTTTGTAAGTAAATAAATTAATAAAAGTACGTCGTTGCCACTACGTATTTTTAAGAACCAAATTTGGAAAAAGTAATCGGTTTTTGCTCTGGTAATGCCATATTTTCAAAAAATTTTATTTTATTTTATAAGGAAGTTGTAATAACCAAAAATATTTAAAGTTTACTTTATTGCTCACTTTAGCTAAAGTTACCTTTAACTAACACGCACCTTAAAGGCAAGTTATAATAAAGGACCTAAAAAATTATCTGAAGTAAAGATACCGACTCACGTCTAAAAATAGGACATCCACTTAAAATATGGCCTTAAAAGTAAAAAAAAATATTTAAATATTTTTCAAAACAGAATTTACCAAATTAAAACAAATGATAAATTCGTTATGTTTTTACAATTTTTAAGCCTTTGAATTTTTTATTTAATTCTGTCTAAAATATTTTTTGAAAAAAATAAATAAAATAAAAAAATTTTGATGCTCGATAAAAAAAAAATTTAAATTTCGTGGTAATATTAATAATATTTAGTAAATTTGTTTTTGCTGATTTTAGCAAACAGATTGTAAATTTCACTTAACAAAAAGTTTACTAAAATTTAGTAGCGGCTACTATTTTTTTCTGAAAATTTTATTGTACTACACGTCAGCAGACATGTGTTGCTAAGATTAGCAAAAAATACCGCTGGGCTCAAATTAGCAAAATTTCCCGTAATAACAGCAAAATTTTCAGTTGTCATTACTGACTTTTTTTGATGAGTGTATACATATTTTATATATATTTTAATTGTGTTTTTATTTTTAATAGCGGGCAAAGCCCGCTACGTTATTATCGTAGAAAATGGTTGCACGGGCTAACGCCCGGGAATATACGGAGTTCCCAGATAATTACCCGGAGCCCCCAATTTTTAACATTCCCAGACCAAAATTTAAAGATGTACCTAAATAATAAGTTAGCCCATACTACTAACTAACACTTATTTCAAATTTCAGGTTTTTCCCTTTGTACCCTCATTTTTACCATGTACCTGGCTAAAATTCTAAATGTAGCTGACCAGTGAGTAAGCACATACTCCAGTTCACATATTTAATATTTCATGTTTCTATCTAACTCGGTGTGGGCAGCCCGTTAAGGAGGAGACTGTTCACCTTTTTGCCGCTTCACTTAGGTCCAAAAATCCGACCTAAGTGAACGTCTACACTGCAGGGGGAACCTTTGCACCAAATTTCAACTTACCAGCTCCAGCGGTTTCGGCAAGACGTCAAGGGTGAGAATTTTTCAATTTCTGCCCCTCCCCGTTTACTTTTCCAAAAATTACGTCTTAACTGTTATCTAGATGGAGCCTGCATACTAAATTTTAACTTCCTACACTCACCAAAAAAAGTCTTTAATGGCAACTGAAAATTTTGCTGTTATTACGGGAAATTTTTCTAATTTGAGCCCAGCGGTATTTTTTTGCTAATCTTAGCATTGTACTACATGTCTACAATGAAATTAGTAGAAAAATGAGTAGCCGCTACTAAATTTAAGTAAACTTTTTGTAAAGCGGAATTTAAAACCGGTTTGCTAAAATTAGCAAACAAATTTTGCTAAATTTTGTGAGTATTAGTACAAAATTTTAAATTTATTTTTTTTATCGAGCATCAAATTTTTTATATTTATTTTTTTCAAAAAATATTTTATACAAAATTAATAACAAAACCAAAGGCTTAAAAATTGTTAAAACATAAACGAAGTAATCATTTTGTTTTTATTTGGTAATTTCTATTTTGAAAAATATTTTAGTCAATATTTTTTTTACTTTTGAGGTCAAATTTTAATTGTTTTTGAGCTGATTTTTAGAACTAAAAAAACTTTTTAGTGCTATTTTAAGTGGATGTCCTATTTTCACACATGAGTCGGTATATTCACTGTAGATCCCTTTTTTAATCTATCCAACATTTTAAGGCAATTTAAATTTGTAGGTGTAAGTTTTAATTATAAAAAACATTTCCTACAATATCCACCTTTTTAAAATTAGTATTTTTTTTTTGCTAATTTTAGCAAATCGGTTTTCCAAAATTTGTAAAATGATTTCTGAAATTAGCAACAAAAATTTGTAAATATTCTGCAAAAACTCTGTAATTTGTAAAATGTAAATAGCAAAAAGATTTGCTAAATAATAATTTGTTTACTAAAAATCAGTACCAAAATAGGAAAGTGGGATTGAAAACTGTTTACAAATTTTTCTACTAACTTTTTTTCTGAGTGTAGACCTATCGATAAGTTAGTATGAGCATATTTCAAATTTCAGGTTTCTAGCTACAGGGGGTTGGGCAGGCCGTGAAAGGGGTTTTACCTGTTTTGCTCTTCCCCGTTTTAGCGAATGTCTACGCAGCAGGGGGAACCTACATACCAAATTTTAGCGTCCTACCTCCTGCGGTTTGGGCTGGGAGATTTTTAATGAAATAAATAAATATTTACATATTTACACATTTTCTACTAAAATCCCACAAACTACGTCATGCTGGACAATTTTTCAAATGTCCCCATCCGGGTTGCCATCATCAAGCTAATCGCAAGAAAAATCTTAAACTGCACATAGAAACTCATAAGCAAGAACGTCCGTTTGTTCGTGAAATTTGTGGTTGTAAGTTTAGTTTATCGAAAAATCTTAAACGTCACGCAATGAATCATTCTTAGGATGATATCATTAAATACAAGTGTCAACTATGTTCATTTAACAGTCATCGTTCCGATAGGCTAAAGGAGCATGTCCAACGCGTTCATACGGAAAGGCTATGCAATTGGAATTGCCAGAAATTGTTGAAAATGCTTTTGAATCGAACAAAGATTTAGATCAATTCGATTTACCCATGTTACCATCTGATACAAGTTCTCAAGAAATCGATGAACATCTAAATAAGTCACCAGAGGAAAAAGAGAAAAAGAAAGTTCGTAAAAGATGTCCTTCAAAAGTGATGGTGACAAGAAAAATTAAGCCCATAAAACCAAAAGGTGACGTGGTATTAGTTAAAATCAAAAAGAATCAATTATAAAAAGGGCAACATAAAATTGGCAGTCGTTTTTTTTTTTTTTTTGGATTATTTCTAAGCAAGGATTCAGTTTAAAATTGATTCTTGAGAAACCAATTACTTTGAGCTACACTTGATAGGCCTGATTGTTGTTGTTTTTTGTAATATAGTCAGGATGTCCCGTATATAGAACAAGTTATCTAGCAATTTAAGAAATTTTGCGGACTCGCATAATGTTTTTGAATGTAAACTTTTCTCCTATATTTGTGAATCCATGGAAAATTAAACATTAACATTACAACTTAGTTTTTTGTGCCAGTTAATTTAGAGTTTGTCGCTAACATGGACTTAATATTAATGTATATAATTTATTTTTTGTGGACATTTATTTTTGCAGTGGATTTTTATACTACTTTTATGGCTGGGGGCCATAGATGATATTTATAGCTTAATTGTAAATTTATTTTCTTTATGGTACATTAAATTGTTAAACTCTGGAATATTTAGTATTAATATTTATATTTGTCATATTAGTATTAATATAATTGGCAAAATGTGGCTTTTAATATTACATTAAATAAATAAATGAAATGAAATATATATCTCCCCGAAAATTTTATTTTCTATAAAATAACATTTAAAAGGAATTATATCACAAAAGTTGTCATAAATAACCCCTAGGCCCATTTTGCTAATTTTCAATAGCAAACTGCTCGGGATGTACATAAATCTAGGTAAAAATGAGTACACCCGGTTGCGTTTTCGCACAGTGATCGCCATTTCAATAGACAGACGGACATCGCTACATCAACATAAAACCGCATAAAGATCAAGAATATATATACTCTATGGGGCTTTAGACCTATATTTCGACATGTTACAAACGGATTGACAAACTGATATATACCCTCACCATATATGGTGAGGGTTTAAAGCAAAATTTTTTTTATAATGCTTCAAAATAACGAATAAAATTCTAAAATGTAGCTGATCAATGAGTTAGCCTATACTCCAATTGACACATATTTAAAATTTCAGAATTCTAGCTAAATCGGTGTGTGCAGCCCGTTAGTTAAGGAGGAGACTGTTCATCCTTTTGCCCCTCCCCATTGACATTTCGAAAAATCCGACCTATGTGAATGTCTACATCGGAGGAGGAACCTATGCAAATTTCAACTTCCCAGCTCCAGCGGTTTTAGCAGGACGTCAAGGGTGATAATTTTTCCCTTTTCTGCCCCTCCCCGTCGAATTTTCCAAAAATCCCGTCTTAGCTGTTGGCTACACTGGAAAAGGAAACTACATACCAAATTTCAACTTCCTAGGTTTGGCGGTTTCGGCAGGTCTTAAAGATTTCACCCTTTAATCTAACTAATTTTGATTCAATATTTTTTATTGTAAACCAATACAGAAAGAAAAAAATATTTCTTATCATACGTTAAACAAAAACAGAATCTACATTGATGATCGCTGTCGTCAATGTTTACCAGCAAAGCATACGAAAGTGTTGTTGCTTTGCACTTGCGTGTATACACTGAAGAACGACAAAAAAACTAATAAGACAAAGTTGTTTGTGTATTTCGTATTGCTAGTGCTGAACGCACTGACTGTGTATTAAAACACACAGACTATTGCTAAGTGCTTTTACAAATATAAATGAGCACCAAGCACATAGGGCTTGGCACCCTTGCTTTAAATCTCCATTATTACCACGTTACTTGCTAAAATTCTAAAATGTAAATTTTCAATGAGTTAGTCCATACTCCAGGCAACTGATATTTCAAATTTCAGGCTTCTAGCTATTTCGGTATGGAAAGGCTGTTAAAGGGGAGATTTCCCCCCTTAGTCTTAGCTGTTATGTACAATAGATAAGGATAAGTTACCGAATTTTAACTTCCTGTTTGGGTAGGCCTTGAAGGGGGAGAATTTTCCGCCTTGAAACTGCCATTTTACTACATCACTGGCCAAAATTATGAAATTTAACTTTTTAGTTAGTTTTCATATTCAGATTTCTAACTAAAAAAAAATTTTTGAGGCGAAAAGCTTTTTTTTTTGATGAGAAAACAAATTTTGTGGTGTAAAAAAAATTTTTTTGAGGTGAAAAAAATTGTTTGAGGTTAATATTATTTGTGGTGAAAAAAATATGAGGAGGTAAAATTGAAGACAGACGGGCACCGCTAAATCGACTTGAAATCGCATAAGGATCAGGAATATACATACTTTATGGGGTCTAAAACCTATATTTCGACATGTTACAAACTGATATATGCCCTCACTATATATGGTGTAGGGTATAATAAAAAAAGTAAGTCAGCTTTCATTGTAGATTTGATCACGACATAAATTTGACTTTTCTAAATATGATTCGGACCTTTGATTTATGGAAAACCTCAATGTATATAACAAGTTTTTATCTACCCTTAGGGGTCTAAATAAAATGGATCTAGCTCGGACCAAGACTTATAGATTTGCAACAAATCTTTTTCTTTATTTTTATTAATGTATTTTGTTTTTTTATTTTAATTTCGCCCTCTGAATTGCGTTTAAGCCGAACAAACAATAACATAAATTTTTGTGTCTCACACATGCTTAAAATTATCCTAAGTAGTCTGCAAAAGATCGGTTTTAAAAGATATTTCTATAACGAAGCCTGTGTTGGAGAAACCCTAGAGAATAAAAAGGCCTTTGACAAATGCAAAATATTTTTAAAAATAGAAATTAGTTAAATATTATTAATTTTTGAAGTGCATTCATAACTGTATTTTGAAGATCTTAGGAAAATTATATTATTTTTGTAGCTCCAACTTACTTGGACTGTATGAGGCAGTGGTTTTACACAAAGCATAGCTAAAATGCGTATACATAATGATTCCACAAAGAGTAAAGCCTCCTCTTCGGCCGCAAGACGAGGATGAACTTGGTCCAAGACCTGAGAAAAAAATATATAAAAATGTATGTAAAACAAGAATTGGGTAAAACATTAACAAACCTTTTTTAAAGATGGTGTAAGCAAACCTCGCCATTTAGCTTTATTTTCAGTTTTTGTGAAATCATAACCATCCGAATCATTTATTCCGCCACTACTCCCAACTCCATGTTGCACGGAAAACATAGTTGATTTTCTTCTCAACGTTAAACAGAATAAAAACTGACAAACTTAAAAACATATAAAATACAACACATAGGAATGGCACACACTACTTTATTACAGCAATCCCATAGAGATTCATCATTATCACTGACTTCTATTCAAAACTCATTTGTTATTTTAATTCCAAAGTTTTTGGAAGTCTGAGAGACAGCAGAAAATACAAAATAAAGAAATGTATCTAAAAAATTTACCGACGTTTATTATTGCAGTTAGTTTTGGTTGGTTGATAGCCTGTGTAGGTATTTATCTCAAAGAGGATACACAATTTATTTATTATTTTTTCTTCTCTTTTTCCACTACATAGTAAAACCCTTTGTTTTGTTGTATTCACTTGATTTAATTAATGAATAATTACTACTTAGGATTTGATTCTACAGAATTATTATGTTGGTTTTTTATTAAAATTATTTTTTAACAATTATATACATTCTATTAAGAATTGTGACACAAATTGTGAATTGTATGAAAAATCGATTTAGTTTTGTGCTGCCAGACTATCGGTTGTTGTTGTGTTGTTCGTCAACATGTTGTGCGCATAGCTGCCAGATTTGACGATTTATCGTCATTTTTGTCCAAATAATGACGATTTGACGATTTTTGCTCCAAAAATGACGATTTTTCATATTTAACTAAAGTTGCGTCTATATCTGTACTCAAATCTCGTAAAAATTGAGATGACGGCTTTCTTTCGGTTTTCTTCGGAAAATCGAATTTATATATATATATATATATATATATATATATATATATATATATATTTATTTAAATTTAATTTTTTTATTGTATTTTATTTCAACAAAAAATTAACTTAAAACCAATTTTTTTTTAATATAATATCTTATATCAAATGAATAGAGATCATTTAGTTTGTAAATTGGTAAAATTAGGAACGTTAGTAATTTGAACGTTTAAAACGTTTGGCATTAAATAAGTTTTTTTAATATTACATTTTAAATATGTAAAAAGAAAATCTATTTTTCAGTTTTAAAATAATATGCAATTTAAATGTTTCGTCTTATGGCGATTTTTTTGTTTGCTTTTGATAAAGCTAGAAGTGGAATAATAGTAGATGTTGAATATATGAAATCATCATATAATGATGAATGATTTTGTACAGTCTCTTTTTTAGGATTCTGAATACTGTTTATTGTGTATTTAGATCAGAAATTACACTACTTGAATTTGGAATATCCAAAGTTAAGTCTTCATCGGAATCTATCGGACTTACATCTAAATCTTTATAACCAAACAAACGATTATAAAAGTGTTCGAAAAATAAAAAAGAGACCAAGTAAGCCAGTTGGTGATGTAATTAAAAAAACTGGTTAACCGACCAAAAAAATCGGTTTTCTTCGAATTTACAAAATATTCGAAACCGATCGCTTTATAAAAAAAAAGAAACCGGTTGACCGGTTTTTGAATACTCTAATTATGACACTAATCTCATACAAATTTCGACATTTCCCATACAAATGGAAATCTCGTCAATGGACCAGGGTTTTGGAAAATCTAATGAAAATCCCACTAATCAACACTGCGTTTGGCACAATCTGGCATGTTTTTTTGTTTGTGATACTATTTGACGTTTCAAGCGCCATTTTTAGAAAATAATTAAACGTAAACAAATTAATAAAACTTTTTTTATTAGAACTTTTTTTATTGCATTTGCAAATAAAATGTACAACAAGTACGAATTTTTAAGAAAAAACTAGGTTTAAAGCCAATGTCAATTTTGTTTTTTTTAATATTCTATAAGTGTTAATTCCATACTGTTTTGTAATATTTGAGAATAATAAATTTGCATTTGCTTTTGAATAATAACATTAAATAAACGATGGGAACTTTTTCCGAAGGTATTCTGTTTCTGTTTAGAGTATTCAAAAACCGAAACCGAAAACCGGTCAACCGGTTTCTTTATTTTTAAAAACCGATCGGCTTCGAATATTTTGTAAATTCGAAGAAAACCGAAAACCGGTCTTTTTTGTTCGGTTAACCGGTTTTTTTAATTACATCACCAACTGGGCTACTTAGTCTCTTTTATTTTTTCCGAAGACTTATAATCGTTTATTTGGTTATGAAGATTTAGATGTAAGTCTGATGGATTCCGATGAAGACTTAAATTTGGATATTCCAAATTCAAATAGTTTAATTTCTGATCTAAATAACACAATAAACAGTATTTAAAATCCTAAAAAAGAGACTGTACAAAATCATTCATCATTATATGATGATTTCATATATCTTGATAAATGCCACAAAAGAAAGACAAAAGAAAAGTTGGAAAATTTATATAATTGTCTTTTGACTATTTGTTCAACATCTACTATTAGTGAAAGAGTATTTTCCACTTTTAGCTCTATTAAAAGCAAACAAAAAAAAAAATCGTCTTAAAATGAAACATTTAAATTGCATATTATTTCTAAAATATTATTTTATAACTGAAAAATACATTTTCTTTTTACATATTTAAAATGTAATATTAAAAAAAAATATTTAATGAAAAACCTTTTAAACGTTCAAATTACTAACGTACTTATTTTACCCAATTTACAAACTTAATGATCTTTATTCATTTGATATGAATATAGTTTTATAATATTAATTTTTAAGATATTATATTTAAAAATATTAAAACCAATAAATGAAATGTTGAAATGAAATACAATAAAAAAATTATTTTTTTTTTCAAAGAATGTATTTTTTTATTTTTATTACTTTATATATTAAATTTCTGTTTTTTTACATAATTAACCAATTATATAAGCTTTTTATTCAAATTAAAAAAAAAAACGAAAAAAAACCGGTTGACCGGTTTTTTTAAAATTCGATTTTTCGAAGAAAACCGAAACCGGTTTTTTCAAAAGGCCGGTTTTTTGAATACTCTAGTTGTGTTGTCTTAACACTAGATGCATAATACATTAATAAAACTCTTCTGGTTTTTTTGAAATATTCATTTTTCTATTATTATTTTTTTTTTATAAAATTGTTGTTTACATAAATCAGCTGTTTATATCAGCTGTCAAACCAAAATCTCGTAATTGCAAGTGTATACACTCTTCGATTTCGAAGGAGATTTTAAGCGAAATCTCGAGATTTAATGCCAAGTGTAAACGCAACTTAAGAGCTAATTTACAAGGCGACTTTTTGCACTTATTGCGTACAGTTCTTGTTTGGTGGCGAACGAGATAGAGAAGCATGGAGTAACAAAAAGCACTGTTTTTCGAGCATGTGTTTGTTATTTCTTTTCGCAATCAAATGTATTCTTCTTTTGTTGCTTTATTCACATTCGGTTTTAAAGCAAAAAAAGTCACCGTAGAAATAGACATAACTTTGAAAGCAACTTAAAAAAGGAATTGAGAAAAAAGCATGCTATCTATTGCATCGTATAAATTGTCTCTATCCTTAACATTTTTTAATTTGTTATGGCAACGTCTTCAATATATCTATTTTTTTTTTTGCAATGGGAAAAATCGAAAAACAAATACAAAACCCATCCCTTTTGTTAAACATGCACATTGCAATTTGTTTTTTTTTTCATAACAGTTTTTCTAAAAACACATGATTCCTTAAGTAAAGTGCGGTCAGTTTCGCTGTTTGCATAAGCAAATGACACTTGACGAAACTTAACGAAAAGTTTGTTAAGTACAATATAGTCATACACATTTGATAACATGCATTCGCACATTTGCTTAAGCTAGCAAAGTATAATATAGTTAGCTCTTAAGGGCTAACTATATTATACTTTTGCTAACTTAAGCTACTGTCAAAAATTAACGAAAAGTCTGTCAAATGCTTAATCAACTTATTGAAGACTTTTGGGTGGCTACAATGTACTTTTTAAACTTAAATACTTACTACACTTAGTTGCAAATATTTGTACTTTTGCAAAAACTGTTTTCTTCTTATATTTCTAAAATATATGTATCTTTTCGAAAAATATTATTTAATGTGTTCAATTTATAAATTTTTTACAATTAACAAGTAAATCTATATTAATTTTTAATAATTTAAAGAAACAAATGAAAACATAAATAAAAAAGTACTAAAAAATGCAACAGTGCTTGCATCTCAATCGAAAAACAAATACAAAACCCACCCCTTTTGTTATACATGCACGTTTGTTTTTTAACATTTTCAATTAAATTTTCTATAAAAATATTTTCCGCGTACATTGCAATTTGGTTTTTTTTTCATAAACAGTTTTTCTAAAAACATATGATTCCTTAAGTAAAGTGCGGTCAGTTTCGCTGTTTGCTTAAGCAAATGACACTTGACGAAACTGAACGAAAAGTTTGTTAAGTACAATATAGTCATACACATTTGATTACATGTATTCGCACATTTGCTTAAGCTAGCAAAAGTCTAATATAGTTAGCTCTTTATACCTTTAATTTGACGATTTTTTATATAAAAAAAAGGAAAATTTGACGATTTTTATAAGAGTTATCTGGCAGCTATGAGCCTACACCAGGCTTGCCATTAATCACTTTAGGTGCTAGATCTAGCACCACAGTACAGATAGAAACGTTACTCCTCTGTGTTATATACTTTTTTTCTTAGTTAGAACGGAAGTGATATGTTTTCTCGTTAATTAGGAACGTCAAAAGTTAAACCGTTTGATGTCACTAATACAATTATATGACCAAAGCATCCATGTAATCCTTCTACCTAATGTACTGCTTCTAGCACTTTTACATTTTGTAAGCACCCACAGCACAGTACACCGTCAACACATTAGCTGTTTTTTTGCGATAAATTATGTTCAAAAATCCCATATTAATTTGGCATTTATTTTGTACATGGGTGCAACCAGTTTTTAGTGAATGTTCCTGTTAACACCTTGTCGCACAAACACGGCAATTTATCACCATAATCAAAGCGCATACAGTGGCGACACGAAATCAGCGCTCATAATTTCTTTATAGCCAATTTACATATTAACTTTTTTAAGTAGATTTCAATTTGAAATCTATTTCGAAATCAACATCGCTTACATTATATATTTTGTAGTGTTTCTAATTCGGTTAATCGATTAAAATGGGTCGGTTAACCGGATAAAATTTTAATATGAATTTTTCTGTTATTTTTCTTAAACTTTACGTATGTTATAAAATAAAAATATAAATTTCTATGAAAAAATTTATAAAAACTAAAAAATAACATGGAATTTCGTTTCTAATTTGATTTATCAACAAATTTTAATGAAATAGGAACTTCCGTAGAGTTAAGCTGTTTAGTTAAAAATATCTAAGAATTCGCTTATTCTTATCGGTGAGGACTTGTCAGGTAGTGAAAGAAACAGGGAACAGTTATTATTATTTATAATTTGTTATTGAATTTTTTTGAAGGCAGCTTTTGTTTATTTAGGCATTTTTATTTTTTTTTTTTTTTTAATTTTGGACAGTGTCATATAAAGATAATAAAAACTAACTTTAAATCACTATCTACACTGCGTTTTTAAGGGCTAACTTACACCGAACACGGCTGACATTTTCTTTTCAAAGAGTCGTCAGATTCCTCTGAAAAAACCCAAGATTATAAGACGTAATTCTTAAATTAATATCAGGATGATTTGAATTGTCCTAAACAAACACTTAAGAAACCAATGCAATAGACTTAACTTCAAATACATTTATTTTGCATTAAACGACTAATCGCAAATTTTTCCGATTAATCGACCCGAATAAACGATTTTCTTCATTTTTCGAATAATGACCTAACCGAACAATTGGAAACACAAATTTTTTGGGATTACGATTTGACAATACAAAAAACAGCTGATTAAATCTACATAAAAATATGAATATACGAAAAAATAATATGGAAACTTTAACTAAAAAAAGGTTCTTATTTAGCCTATTATGCATCCGGTAAAAAAATAAATTTTGTTACAAAGAAAAGGCTCAAACATCGACTTAATAAGGGTTTTTACTCTTGGTAGTATATTTACAAACCTTGTATATTTACAACGATATTATACTACAAAGCGTGAACGACTTTTTCGTGTATTTACTTCCCACATAAACACAGCTATTGTAAATTAATCAATCAGCTGATTTTTGTTTTTCATCAATTTGAAAACTTAAAATATCAAAAAGGATTTGAAGTTAACAAAAATGCCTATAATTACGGAAAAATATAATATTATAAATTTTTTAAGAGCAAAATGCAATTAACCAAATAGAATTTGCAGAGATTCTGGGTTTGAAGATACAGTATTACTTGTGATAATAAAAACCAATAGCTGCTGAATTTCACTATCGGTCCATCTTTTATTACTTATTTTTTCACGCTTTTGTTTTAAGTTGGGTTTTTCATTATTTTCCATTATTCAGCTTTTTTTAATAGTGACCACAAAATGAAAAATAAACAAATCAAACAATAGTTTTGGCGGCTAAAAGATCAGCTGTTTTAGTCTTGTAAATGTACAGCATGTATTTACTATAACTTTTGGTATAATATTTTAACCACAGCCTAGTTAAATTTTAGTTCTATACATTTTGTTGTTGTGGTCTACAAGGGTAGTTTACTACCAAGAGTGAATACCATGAATGTGTTATATCAAAAACAATAAAGTAAGTAAGTAAGTAAATATTTATTGAGACTTTTTTTTACATCGAATGTTTTTTACTTAACAGTATAATGCAAGAATGCCCAAATAAATAAGAGAAAGCTACTATGCTAAAATGAGAAAGTACACGTTCGAACGTACAAAAATGTTAGCCTGAGTGTAAAAAAAATGCTGGCTCCCGGCATCTACGATAGCTAACAGAGCAATGTCTGTAAAAATTCCTAAATTCCTAATACTAAATAACACTAAATACTAAAACATCTCAGAACATTACAATTGAGAAAAAATAATATTCTTATATATATCAAAATTTATAAAAAATATTCTAACGGAAGATATATACTCTTATCTTAATATGTCCTTATATAACTCTTTCCTTTTTCTTAATAGAAACATTCGTTTTACTTTTCAAATCAAAATTAAATAAAAAATAAAAAATTGATTTTCTATATATGTCAAAAAAATAAAGATAACAGTTTCCTTTTCAATTCCTTAGCCCATATGAGAGCCTGGGGTAGCATGTAAATAAAAATTTGGTGGGATATTTGGATCCTGATCGTCAATAATGCACTCATGTATGATTCCAATTGGAGGCAGGTATGAATAACTATTCCAATTAGTAGTTCCTTCAGATTCAAACATTTTGTTCATCAAGGTGCTATCGTGATATGGAAGTTTATCTACAAATTTCCTTTGAAGTGACAAAGCATATCTACGGAATGACACTACAGATGAGTTTTCATAGATGTAAGTATTAGAATAATGTTTCAAGAAGTTCTCGAAATTTTTTCCAATACATTTTCTCAGAATCCTTCGCTCAAAGATCTAAAATTCTTTAGCCACTATTGGGGAAATTGACAACCAGATTAGGAATGCGTAGACTAAAGCTGATCTAATCGCAACTCTGTAAAGAAGAAGCTTAGTTTCCCGAGGTAAATATCTGCTGTTTAGCCTTCGTTAGGATAATTCTGCCGTGGTTATTAAACTTGAATAACTTATCAAAGTGGACTTCGAGATACTTGACACTGGGCATAAATGGAATGTCAACACCGTGCAAGGAGAGTTTTAAGAGTTTGCTTTTGGGGATAACATATCAAGCGCATTTGCTACTCGCGTTCCTTACACAAATCGCTTCGGATTTGGCAGCGTTTATTTTTATACCCCATTTTTAATAAAATCCATTGACCGAACCAAGATTTGATGCTGCATTGTTCAGCGCCTGAATGGGCGAATCGGCATGTGAATATATCATGCAATCATCTGCATACAAAATTGCTTTCTACCATATGCAGAAAATCATGTAGAAAAAGGTTGAACAGGTATGGGGCCAATACACTCCCCTGTGGTACACCGCTCCTGACCGGTCCAAAGTTAGATGAAAAGTCGTTGATTTGGATAGTGAATTTGCGATTGAGAAAATAACTTTTAAAAATTTTTAACAGAAAAGGGTCAATACCAAGATCTATCAATTTATAGAGAATTTCCTTCTGCCAAGCGGAATCAAACGCTTTTTCAATATCCAAAGATAAAGCAACAGTACAGGTCCTTGTTCTTAGGTTTTTCATGACATCATGTGAAAATTTTAAAAGCGCGTGTTGGGTTGAATTAAATCGTTTAAAACCAAATTGGAATGCTGAGACTGGGTCCACAATGAATTAATTTTCAAGTTATTCTTTTAAAACGTGTTCAAAAACTTTACCAAGATTTGACAACAGCGATATTGGACGAAAATCTTCAAATCTGTCGCTGTCGTTTTTCTTTTTTATCGGTATAATTTTTGCAGACCTCTAGGAGTTCGAAAAATATCCATTGCTTACGCAATTATTAAAGATGATGACTATTAATTGCAGTGTTGAAATTCCATCTATTCCACATGATTTTTTGTTGTTTATTCTTTGAATAATTCCCTTGATAACATTAACATTTGTGAAATGGTAGGAATCAATATTTCTAAAAGAGTTAAAACTGATACATGATTTAGACACGAGGAAACACGTTCTTCAATATCAGCAATTGGTACTTCGGGAGCTTTTTCGCTAAATACTGATGAATAATATTCTTGCAGATTATCGGAAATTTCTTGGTCATTTGTTATAATGTTGTTATAAAGCAAATTTGTTGACAAAACGGTGACTTTTTTTACCTATGATTTAGTAAATTTCTTTAAAAGTTGATGGGCCTGGTTTTATTTTTCAATCTGTCATTGAAATTTTCAGCTTGTTCCAAATTAATTATTTCTTTAATGATAGTTTTTAGCAGTTGGACTTGTTTAGAGAGAATATTATACTCAGGACTTAATCTGTTACCAGTTCTGTGGAATATTCCTTTCATCTCTCTTTGCCATCTGTGTTTTAAGGAAAATAATTTTTTAACTTTTTCAGATAACGGAATCTTGTTTCCTCTGAGAACAATTTTTTCAGAATGTAAATTGTGATTCGAATTAAGGTTTGAATTAAATTCATTTATTAAGCTATCTAATTCATCATTTTCAATATTTCTGATTTCAGGAGGCATCAGACACAAAGAGGCAATTTCTAAATCCCTTCGGAGCTGGTTCCAATTTGTCTTTTAATAGGAGGCATAAGTACGAGAACTACGTAAGGTTAGCTCCAGAGAATCTAGATGGATTTCCAGTTTGACAGGGAAATGGTCAGAAAATGTAGGAAGAGTTGTAATTCTATAATAAACATGTTAAACAAATAGAAAAATTAAACATAATTTTAATCGAAATATGACATTTAATACATTAAACTGACACTAGCAGACTTATTTAAAAACAATAAAGTCAATTTTTGAAATGTTCGACGTGATAAAATCATTTCTTTCACATTTTTATGTTGAAAACTAATTTACATAGATCAAAATGGCATTTTTTCGGTAAATTCGTATAATTTTCAAGTATTGAGCCATTGCAAACTGCATATTTATGTTAATTCTTTCTTTCAAAAAAAAAAAAATAAATACACATACGAAAAATTGTAATACTGTGTTCTTAAACATCTAAACGACTATTGATTTAGAAAATTAAAGTATAATATACACATAAAACATATATTTTTGTATAGTTTTTGGCAAATATTCTTTTATGTAACGAACGAAGTAGAAAATCAATAATACCCTGTTGCATATTGTAGCAAAATATGCCTAATAGGGAGAATTTATTTTCAGATGCGCCACATATTGGGAAATAGTTTTAACTCATGTTCTTTCTTTAACAAATTAATGTCTTTGGATAGGACTATTAAAAACCATTAATCAAATAAATTTAATTAAGTGGAATATAAAGTTTTTGCATAAAATATTGTATTTTTAAAATTAAATTTAAACCTGCCAAAATGGCTGAATGCAGTGAATGAGCAATACGTGAGGAATCTGGGATTCACTGTAAAGGTGTCTGCAACAAAGTGTACCATAGCACTATGAAATGTTCCGGTATAGATAGCTATTCAACTGGAGTTGTGGGAAAGAAAAATTTTATTCGGTTCATATGTGATGATTGTATGCAGTATATACATAATGTTTATATAGTGCTAAGAGAAATACAAGATGATGTGAATAGAAACAAACAAAACTTGATAGAATATAAAAATGAATTTAATATGTCACTTAAGCATAATGAAAGTGAAATTAAAAATTTATTGCTGGCAATTGAAAATCGCTATGAGGAAAGATTAAAGAAAATTGATAGTGTTCAAAGATCATATGAAACAAATTTTGAAGAAATAAAAAAAATGTACGGCTATATAAATGAGTTCGATAATAAGAACAAGGAGATGTGTAATGTAATTGAAGAAAAGAACGATAAAATGCTCGATGAAATTAAGAAAATAATAAAAGAAACAAGTGTCAAACAAACAAAAACATCATACGCAGAACAAGTCAAAAAAAAAAAAAAAACAATATTGCTAGACTTAAATAAGCGGGTACCACTAATTGTTAAACCAAAGGAAAAACAGGGTGTTGAAAAAACTAAGCAAGAACTTAATAAAAAATTAGATCCGATTAATTTGAAAATAACAAATGTTGAGAATAGAAGAAATGGAACGGTAGTAATACAGAGTGAAAATGATGAGGAACGTGAAAAAATAAAATCAACAATACAAAGTGAAATGAGTAAAAACTATGAAATAAAGGTGCCCCATCCCATAGCGTTAAAAGTTGTAATAACAGACATTACTTTTAAATATTCAGAAAAAGATATTATTTTAAAAATTAAAATTCAAAACCCAATCTTAAAATATTGTGAGATGAAAATAATAAAAACATACGAACATAAAAAAATAATAGAACAATATACAATGTAAAATTAGCAACTGATGGTGATACGTATAATAAATTGAAATGAAAGTAATGACCACCCAAAGACATGTAACAAGCAAATAGAAGTATTTAGATATAGTAAAGAACTGTTTTATAGAAAAATAAATTCAATATTAAAATATGACGAAAATAAAGACTTAAACGAAAATGTATGTATATGTGATAAATGTTTTGAGCAAACAATAAACAAATTTACTATAAAAAAAATAAAAGAAAAAAACAAGTAAGAGCGGCTAAATTCGGCTATGCCAAATCTTATATACCCTTCACCATGGTTGGGAAAAAAGTGAAGTTTATGTATGGACATATATGGAATAAACGGATTTATATACGGACATTTTTAAGAGGAAATTTACCAATTAGGTTGGTGATAACACTTGGACTCGGGAAGATTTATGGTTTAAGGTATTTAAAAAAATGTATGTTCTGGTCATAACTATTTTCAGCAAATATGTTATATAGGGTCCGCCAAATAACTTTTTTTGAAAATGCTATAAAAAAACAATATAAAAAGATGTTCTCTACTGTTTTTGATACAAATAATGTAAGAAAACTTTTGAAGTAAAATTATGTAGGTGAAAAAATTTTTTGAGTTGAAAAACTTTTTAAATGTGAAAAGAACATTTTTGGAAGAAAAAAAATTTTGAGGTAAAAAAAATTTTTGAAGTGAAAAAGTTTTTTGTTGTGAAAAAAAATTTTAGTGGTGAAAAAATGTTTGAGGTGAAAACAAAATATTTACTGCTAAGCGACTGGTGAAAAAAATATGAGAAAATATGTTATGTTCCAGTCGGTACTATGAAATTGTACTTAATTTGTATGTGCAACTTAGAGGCACCTTTACATTTTCACTAGTTTTTTTAACCATGGACTGCACAAAAAAAAACATTTTAAAGCATAGTTTTTGTCAAATACTCAATTTTGTTTCGGCTGATGGGGACTAGCCCTGCAGCTGAATATGCCTGATGGAGAGAATGTACTTTCTGATGCGCCACGCATTGATAAATAGTTGCAACGAATATTCTTTCTTTAAAAAATTGAAGTGTGTTTGTTTAATGGAGAGAATACAGCAAAGAAATTAATTTGTTAAAGAAAGAACATGAGTTGTAACTATTTGTCAATAGATGGCCCATCAGAAGGAGCATTCTCGCCATTAGGCATATTATGCTGCAGAGCTAGTCTCCATTAGCCATATTGTGCTACAATATGCAGTAGATTATTATTGATTTTCTATTTTCTTCGTAACATAAATGAATATTTGCCAAAAACTATTAAAAATATATGTTTTATGTGCATATTATACCTTAATTTTTTAAATCAATATTCATTTAGATGTTTAAGAGCACAATATTGCACTTTATTCATGTGTATTTTTTTATGAAAGAAAACATTAACATAAATATACATTTGCCAATCCCTCAATTCTCAAAAATACAAATGGAATAAAAAAAAGCTATTTTATTACGTCAAACATTTGAAAATTTGACTTTAAAATTATGTAATAAGTCTACTAGTAACATCTTAATGCATTAGAATTTGACGTTTGTAGTTAATTTAATATTTTTGGTAAATAAATTAATTGAAAGCCTAATCCAAGGCTATATCGCCATGAGGTGCTACCTATTCAAAAGTAGCGGCACTAAAGCAATTATGCATTTTGCTCTTTCTTTATATATCAATTTCTTTGGACCTAGCCATGGGGCAGGGTATTGTTTTAGTTAATTCAGCGCTACCTATTCAAAAGTAGCGGCACTAAAGCAATTATGTATTTTGCTCTTTCTTTAGATATAAATGTCTTTGGTTACAAAAACAAAAAAAAAAAAAAAACATTTTATGGAATGAAACGAAAAACCAACAAAGCTTAACAGAAAACCCCAATCAAAACCCCAAATCCTATAGTAGCCAAAGAATTGGAGATATTTTAAATGGAAAATCCTAAGAAAATGCATCGGAAAAATTATAAAAATTTCATAAAATAGTTACCTCTATAAAAATGCCGATGTTCTACCCTTCTGTAGATACGCCATGTCGTTGCAAACCAGATTTGTTGAGAAACTTGAGCTACACGATAATTTGCTTGTCAGCCAAATATACGAAAACGAGAAAAACACCATCAATGGACGTATTAACGACAATCCAGCTCCTCTGGACCTTACCTCATTCTATATGAGCCCAGCCTCCAGCAATCATAGGGGCTGAATATGATATACGTATATACTTAATTTTGGATGAACTGTAATATGAATATGTTTTGTCAAGTTATATAACAGAACTTTTGTTATTTAGTTTTAGTAATGTTATTTATTTAATTTTAGTAATGTTATTTACTGAGGTCTGCTCTGTTAGCGACTTTAACAATTTAGCTTTTTACGTTAATTTAGTTTTTACAGTAACACACACATAGCTCTAAGAATGTTATTATTCTCATAGTATGTAAGACAATAAATGTAATCGAACAAGAAGAAGACTTGATAACATTTTTACTTACTTAACAGAAAATAAAAATAGATACAGAAAAATTGTACCAATTTGTATCGAAAATTTAGAGGTACCTTCACATTTTCACTCATAACTTTTGAACCGCTAAACCGATTTCGCTCATTTTAAATACCAAATTGCTCGGGAGGATGTTCAATAATCTGGGTAAAAACAGGCACCCCCGCTTGCGTCTTCGCGTCGTGATCGCCATTTCAACAGACAGACGGACATCGCTAAATCGACTTAAAATTGCATAAGGATCACGAATATATATACTTTAAACCTATATTTCGACATATTACAAACGGAATGACAAACTGATATATACCCTCACCATATATGGTGGAGGGTATAAAAAACAACTGAATATTTTCTCAAATTTCTTTTTTTATTTGAAAGTACAATCCATCCGGTTAATAATGGAAAATAATTTCATTCAAATGGCTGCCTCGGCTGGCCATGCAGTAGCCTACACGATCGGTCCAATTTTTAAGCACATTATCGATTGTGTGCAGCTGTATTTCACCAATGGCTTGACGAATATTGTCCTTTAAAGCGTCAATTGTCTCTGGCATGCCGGCATAACACTTATCTTTGACGGCACCCCACAAATAATAGCCCAACGGTGTCAAATCGCAGCTCCGAGGTGGCCAAACGACATCAGCTCTGCGCAAAACATCAAGTGTAGCTCCGGCTGTGTGGCACGTAGCGCCGTCCTGACTGTAACGGCCACTCCTTGCTCATTTTCGAGGAAATTTCCCAATTATGCCTCTGGACCAAAATCCGCACCAAACAGTGGCTCGTTTTGGGTGCATCGGCTTTTCAATGTATGCGTGCGGGTTTTCTGTGCCCCAAATGCGTCAATTTTGCTTGTTTACATACCCGCCAAGATCAAAATGAGCTTCATCTGAAAAGATGACATTGAAAAGATAACATTCTGCAACATTACCATGATTTTCAAAGTAATGTCGCAATATTTCCCAGCGTTGTTCAAGCGTATACACAACCATATTCATATCTGTCAAATCAGACATGAGGTAAGTGTTACCATTCACGAAATAAGCACTAGTAGAAAAAAAAACGTTAGATGGCCGACCCTATACTAAAGATTTTCGATCTTTGGATATATAAGACGTATCCATAGGTCATCTTACAGCTCAAAATTTCAGTTTTTATAAAAATTTTGATGTTTTTAGCCCATTTATGGAGTATTTAATTACGGTCCTACCGTTCTTAAGATATTAATTAATCTATTTTGTGCCACGCCCAATTCAAGGATTCCGCCCACATTTGGTCAGATGTTGTGTATTGATAACCAAGATGCTTGCACCTTATTTGGAAACTTTTCCTCTTTCCGTTCCAAAAAAAGTCTTAAGAAAATCAAAAAAAAAGTGTTAAAAAAATATACAAAATAAAAAATTGTGCAAAAAAAGTTGAATAGACGGGGCTGGATCGCGCGACTAAAAAAAAATTATTTGTGACAAAGCGCTTAGACCACTGAGCCATTGAAGGACATTGAATCAAACGTCGTTAATAAAAGTAAATAAAGAGTTTTCGTTTAAAACATATTTGTTTGGGTTTTATTTAAATGTCAAACCTTTTTATGGATTTATTGTTTGTGTATAAAAGGTGAAGAGGTGAAAGACAAAAAGTTCAACAAATAAAATAAAAACAACAACAATCACGACCATAATGCCAATCTTTTTAGTTCTAAAAAAAGCTTTTTCCGACTAAAAAAATATTATTTTAGAAATTGTTAAAAGATTTCACTAGAACTGCATGTGTTTTATTTCTACAAAAACGTTTAATTTAGCTGGCAAATTTACATTTGGGATTTTATTTCGCTTTTTTATTAAAAAGTATTTTTGATTTCTTTAGCTTAGTTTTAAAAATTTGAAGGAAAATAGTTTATAAATTTTTTTATAAATGTATATATGAGAAATAAAATGGTTTAAAAATCTTTTTATAAATTCTTTTAAATCGGAGCAAAAAATATAAATAAGACTGTTTGTATTTTGTTTGTATCAGAGGGTTTTTATAAAAATTTTTGATGTTTTTAGCCTATTTATGGATTATTTACTTATGAATTAAAAATTTTCTTTAAATTAATTATTTAATGTTAAAAAACAAAAAATAAACAAAAATAAGTCTTAAGAAAATATAAAAAAAAATTGTACAAAAAAAAAGTTGAATAGACGGGGGGTGGTATGAAACCCGCGCCTAAGAGGAAAAAAAGGATTTGTGACATAGCGTTTTGACAACTGAGCTATTGAAGGTCATGTAGAATCATCGTTAATAGAGGTATATAAAAAGTTTTCGTTCATTAGAGATTTGTTTGGTTTTTATTTAAATGACAAATCTTTGTATGTGTGAAGAGGTGAAAGAAAAGAATTTCAACAAATGGATGTGTTTGTTATGCGTAATATTCAACATACATATAAAAACAAAGGGATTTTACGGAAAAAATAGAGGTAGTCGTGGTTTTTTGCTAATATCTCAGCCATTTATTAACCGATATGTCTGATTTTCTGAATATATATACTTTATAGGGTCTAAGATCAATATTGTAGAAATTACAAACGGAATGACAAACTTATATAAACCCTTCCACCTGTGGTGAAGGGTATAATAACGCTGGTAAATGGTTTAATAATGGATTAAAACCTTTAAAAAATCAAAAAATAAATAGCAAAATTTGAAAATACAAATGAAGCATGGGAAAACTACAAATCAATTAGAAACTTATATAAAATGAATACGGAACAAGCCAAAAATAGTTATATCAATAATTAAATAAATAATGTGTAATGTGGAGAATGATAAAATGGTAACACCAATTGAGAAAGCTGCAAAAACAAATAAGTGTGAAGAATACAGACCAATAAAAAATTTAAAAACGTGTGAAAAAATATTAGAAAAAGCAATGTTTTTAGATTTTAAACGGGCATTCGAAACAATTGATAAAAAAATAATGTTACAAAAATTATATATGTACGGTATACAAGGTATTGAACTCAAATGGTTTAAATCTTATCCAGAAAATAGAAGACAAAGCACCAAAGTAAATGGGTTTAAATCAACAACAATAAATAATGATTTGGGAGTTCTCCAAGGTTCCATTTTGGGCCCGTTATTATTTATTATATACATAAATGATATGCCAAACATTTTGGAAAGATGTAAAATAGTGTTGTATGCAGATGATACTCAAATATATTCAGAAGGGGACACAGAGGAACAGTGTAGAAACAATATGATACACGATATAAATAATGTAAACATATGGCTTAAGATGAATAAACTAAAATTAAATGAAATTAAAACAAAATTAATGGAAATAAATATGACTAGCGATGCAATTTTTAAAATTAATGATGAAATAATTGAGAAGGTAAACCATATAAAATACCTCGGCTTTGTAATAGACAAAGAATTAAAATTCAAAGAACAGGAACACAGTTGTAAAAAAAATTGTTAAAAAAATGGATTTTTAAAAGAATTAGGAATTCAATATCAACAATAACTGCAATTAATATATACAATACTATAATTAAACCACAATTTGAATTTGGCTTCACAATTATCTATAAGTGTTGTTTGGAATCACAAATAGATAGAATGCAGAATTTAATACTCTAAATTTTATACAAAAATTTAAATCCGGAGATGCGCCGGAATATCCATGTGAACAGATAAAATATGTAGGAGATGTACAACCATACGAACTGAGAAACTCTGAAAACTTCAGGCTTCAGCGAGTAACATCAACGGCGATGCAACGATCACTATTTTACAAAGGGCACACTACCGAAAAATTTAAAGACAGAAATAAATAAGAATATATTTAAAAGAAATTGTGTAATTTTTGTAAGAAATAATGGTATTTAATAAGATTTAATGTTTTAATCAGAGTTCGTATTTGCACACCACGAAGTGCTCATTTTACTTCTTTCATGTATCACTGTACATGAATGAAATATAATCAATGTGTTTCATTTTTCATTTATGGTAATTTCTTCTTATGCACACATTTCATTTTCTTATTGTGGTATATTGTGTCTCATGTTTTTATTCTCATTCATGTTATGAAAATTGAAATTTACACAACATGTTCTCGTGTGAAACATGAAATAACACATTTTATTTTCATATACCACAAAATATCATGAAAATTTTCATGATATGCTTCATGATACACTTCGTGATACTCTTTTCATGATACACTTCGTGATACACACTTATTTTCATTTTTTCAATTTTTTCTTCGTAGCTAAATTATGCACTTGTAAAATTTAATGTAAAACACAAAATTAAGGTCT
This sequence comes from Eustalomyia histrio, assembly GCA_949748255.1. Taxonomy (NCBI): domain Eukaryota; kingdom Metazoa; phylum Arthropoda; class Insecta; order Diptera; family Anthomyiidae; genus Eustalomyia; species Eustalomyia histrio. Next base: position 107,987,302 of record OX456526.1, on the reverse strand, counting down.
AAATTAAAGTAATTTATAATTAATTTGTTTTTTAAATTGATATTTCTAAAACTAAATCATAGATATTCAATGCCAAATTAAATTAAGCACCCGGAGAAAAGATTGGTTGGAATTCGATTAAGACCATTAAAATATATTTCTTAAGAAATTTAGAATTACCTATAATCAATTAATAATGCTTAAATATTGCTATAGAAATAAAAAGAGGGAAAAGGAACTAAAAACTATCTTATTATCCAATTATTGGTACTTCCAATCAACTTTTTAAATAAAATTAATTTAAAATTTTTTAACTGTGTACCTACTGTACAGGAACCATTTATTTAGTTAAAATACTAGATAATCGGTGCAATCTATCACAATTATTAAAAATATGTCAATATTCAAAAGTGGGTACTACAAATATGGTTATCCTAATCAAATGTACCATTTAATTAGGGTAGCAGGGATCAGGGTAGGAAAAAATTCTTCCTTTTTAAATTTGTTTTTTTTTTTAATTTGATATAGATTTTTTAAAAAACACGATTTTTTTAAATTTTTTGTTTGCATGCTAACCCATGTACAAGAAAACAGATGTAAAAAGTTTCAGAACAAGCAAATTTTTAATTTTTTGTTCTTTGGGTTTAATTTTATTTAACTCATTGCAATATATTGTGGAATGATATATTTTTTATTAAATATAATATATTTTTGCGATTTTGTTGGATTTATATATTGGAGTTATTTTCATTTTTAAAAACCCATGCTTTTGTTTAAATGTTATTTTGTTTTTATAACTGTTTGTTTATATTTATCATTGTAAAACGTATTGTGTACATTGTGTACATTTTCATCAATTGTGTCATTTTCATCAGCTGTATCATCGTCCTTCACAATTTCTTCTACCTGCAGTTATAGTAACAAAAAAATGTTTAAACAAAAGCACGTGGTTTTTAAAAATGAAAAAATAACTCCAATATAAAAATCTAACAAAATCGCAAAATGGTCTTAATCGAATTCCAACCAATCTTTTCTCCGGGTGCTTAATTTAATTTGACATGGAATATCTATGATTTAGTTTTAGAAATATCAATTTAAAAAACAAATTAATTATAAATTATTTTAATTTAGACCTTAATTTTGTGTTTTACATTAAATTTTACAAGTGCATAATTTAGCTACGAAGAAAAAATTGAAAATAAGTTTGTATCACGAAGTGTATCATGAAAAGAGTATCACGAAGTGTATCATGAAAAAAGTATCACGAAGCATATCATGAAAATTTTCAAAAGCAGTCTTACTCACTTTTTCATTTTGTGGTATATAAAAATAAATTTCAATTTTCATAACATGAATGAGAATAAAAACATGAGACACAATATACCACAATGAGAAAATGAAATGTGTGCGTAAGAAGAAATTACCATAAATGAAAAATGAAACACATTGATTATATTTCATTCATGTACAGTGATACAAGATAACTGACCACAAATATTTTCTTTCGTGAAAATAAAATAATAAAGAACACCAAATACGTACCCTGGTTTTAATATTGTACACAATTTGAATTCATAAAGTATTTCATATATCATCAATACTAATAAATAAATAAAAAAAAAATAATCCCGAGAACTATGATTTATGAACATTGGACTTAGCAAAAAATGATCCAAAAAAGAATACCCATTTGGGTATAATGATTTATCATAACAAACGTGAAAAACATCCAAATTGTGGACCAGAAGCCAATTTTGAAGAACTTTGGCATTTGAATTCTCAATCTGATCGCCCCAGGCAGGATTCTTAGCGTTCATATCACCATCTAAGATAAAACCATCAAAACCATTAGCCACATCCAATATCTTGCTTTGCTTATCATACAGTGTAATAATTTAGGTTGGGGTTAATTACACTGTCCAACAAATTAAGACTTTTTGAATGGAACAGGATAGCGACCCCATAATTCTGAAAGGGTATGTTGAGTAGATCATTTTTGTAGAACAAACTTATGGTCCAGCACGTCTGAGGTTTTTTTTACTATATGAAAAAAATGCTGTAAGTTAATGTCTTAGAGAATTCTTATGGTCAGAGTTGTATTGTGGAATTGTATGAGGATTATTTTTGTGGAAGATCTTAACCCTCTAACTGGTCTCTTTATGGGTCAATTTGACCCTTTTTTCGAGAAAATCAAAAAATATCCTTTAAAAAGGACATTTAAGGATTAAAATATTCTACGAAAATGTTTGCCGGAAAATTTCAGTGGGGGTCACTAAAGACACCAATGTTGTAAATAAAGCTCTTTACGCTTAATTAGTAAAATTATACACAAACATATACAAAACAGGTAAAAACGGCGTCAAGTTCGGCCGGGCCAAACACTGAGTTCTCGCGTCTAGTCAGCTGTGACTTACAAATCGGGTGTGATATTTATTAAAATTAATAATAAAAAATAAAAGAAAAAAATCAAGCATTATTGAGCTACTAAGCAGTACATATCGGGTGTGATTTTTACTAAAATTAATATAAAAAAAGAAAAATTAAAGCTTAAATAAGCATGACGGATTCTGTTTGCAAATTAAGAGATTGGTTTTTGTTTTATTTGTGGACATTTTACGCACCATCAAAGCAGAAGAAAGATATTCCCTACAATTGAAGAACCATATTTTCCTTTCTTTGGAATACGATTTTTATCTGAAGCTTGGATACCAAAAACCGTATGTACTACTTGCGAAAGTGGTATTTTGACCTGGTACAAAGGCGGTACTAAGGCGCTGCCATTTTCTGCGTCTATTACATGGATTGAACCTGAAGATCACAAATCAGATACATGCTATTTCTGCGTAAATTACAAATTTGGTAGAAGCCAAAGGCACTACACGATAATGACATACGAAACAACAAATAATGTCATTTTACCAGAAGTGCGCTGTGAAGGTGTTCCGGTGCCTCAACCGCATACACATACATTTTCGTCCAATATGACTTGATTGAAAAACAGGAATTTGATAAAAGCCGATGTAAAAGTTACATTTCCAAGAAAAAGACACGCCGATCTGGAGAGTTATTTTAAAAAATCAGCAGAACTTGTATACTGTTGCAGTATTGAAGAGGTTCTAAAATATCTGAAGCTTCCACTGGATTCTTCCGCTTGGCGACTATTTATAGATAGTTCAAAACACAGCTTAAAAGCAGTTTTACTGCACAATGGAAATCAGCATCCATCAATACCGGTTGCGTATTCCACAAAAAAGGAGGAAACATACGCAAATATTTCAAATCTCTTAAATAAAATTGAATACTATAAATATATATGGGAAGTATGCACAGACTTCAAAATGATTGCAATATCGACTGGAATGCAAACAGGATACACAAAATATATGTGCTTTCTTTATAAATGGGATTCACCAGCAGCCATTACCATATTAAATATTTCGAAGGACGTAAAGAAAATATTATTGGTGACTTAAATGTAATCCATGAATCGCTTGTCCCAAAAGATAAGGTCATACTTCCACCGCTGCATATTAAGTTGGGCGTGGTGAAAAATTTTATTAAAAGCTTAAATACACAAGGAAATGCTTTCAAACGCATTCAAAAAATTTTCCCCAGATTATCTACAGCAAAATTAAAAAAAAGTAAAATACGGTTTTAAGAAATAATTTATTTCATTTAATGTAAATTACCTTTTCTAGAAATGCTCGTTGGACCCGATAAAAGAAAATTATTACAAGATGAAGAATTTTATGGTCATCTGTCGGATATGCAAAAGACAGCATTTGACTTTATGCAGCTGGTTATATCAGAATTCCTTGGAAACTCAAAAGCACAAAACTCTGCAGAAAATATTGAAAGCATGCTAATCGGTTTTAACAATATTGGCGTTAAGATGTCACTAAAGCTGCATTTTCTGCACTCTCATCTCAATTTTTTTAAAGAAAACCTTGGAGCGGTTTCAGATGAACACGGTGAAAGGTTTCATCAGGATATAAAGGTATTGGAAGAAAGATTCAAAGGGAAATCCCAAAGTCTAATGCTTGCTGAATACGTATGGGGCTTGTACAGAAACCTTGACCCATCGGAACATTCACGTCAAGCTAAATACAGGAAAACTTATTAAGTTTAATCTTTAATCCATTGTCATACTACTGCTATTTCCCAATTCCCTTTTACTCGAAAATTTGAAGCAAAAAAATAAATATGTACATACTATAATAAACCACTATTAAAACAGAATTATAATTCTTTTATAGAAGTTGGCGTGTAATTTTGCCAATTAATCGTAAAGAGCTTTATTTACAACAATAGTGTCTTTGGTGACCCCCACTGAAATTTTAAGGCAAACATTTTCGTAGAATATTTTAATCCTTAAATGTCCTTTTTTAAAGGATATTTTTTGATTTTCTCGAAAAAAGGGTCAAATTGACCTATAAAGAGACCAGTTAGAGGGTTAAGATCTTCCACAAAAATAATCCTCCTACAATTCCACAATACAACTCTGACCATAAGAATTCTCTCAGACATTACTTACAGCATTTTTTTCATATAGTATAATGCTCCCTTCGACCAAAAAATTAAAACTTTGACCCACTGTAAAAAAAACTCAGACGTGCTGGACCATAAGTTTGTTCTACAAAAATGATCTACTCAACATACCCTTTCAGAATTATAGGGTCGCTATTCTGTTCCAAAAATGCTGTTGGACAGTGTTATTATTAATGTTGTTTAATGCCAATTGGCGGGAGGTGTCTTATTTGCGCCTTTTCTGGAAATGAAAACTGTCGGGTGTGTTTTAATTGTGTAGGTATAAATTTTATTGATTCTAATTCCACTTATAATTGACGATTGTACTTAGTATTAAGTTGTGGGTTATTAGGCAAATTTTTCCTTTAGGGCAAATTGCGTAGAGCACTGTGTAACTTAGTTCAATTTAGGTTTATATTTTACGTTAGCAAATTTTACTTAGATTTAAGTTTAACAAATTCCATTTAAATTTTAATTGTATTTAGATTTTTTTTATGTAGCAAATTCTATTTTAGTTTTAAGTATAGCAAATCTTAAGTAGGTTTATTTAACTTTTTTATGTAGCAAATTATATTTTAGGTTTAAGTATAGCAAATTTTACTTAAATTTTAACAAATTTAATTTATATTTCAGCAAATTTTAATTAACTTTTTAAATTTTAGCAATTTTATGGGGTTTTTAATTCACGCACTATGTAGAAGATCTGAACTTGTCAACTAGCAGGTCAAAAAAACAAGTGCCAAAAAAAGCAAAACGTAAATGGCAAGAAGCCGCGCGTTACAGATGGAATCGGTACAAAAAACAAATGTAATGACACTTGACATATTCTAAATATAGGGTTTTCATGTATGCTATTCTAGATTGCAGGGTTAGGAAATATAACATGTAAACCGGAACGTATGTATTTTAATTAAGTATTTAGAATATGTTGATAAGATAAAATAGAATTATTTCAATTAATTCATTTTAATATACAGTCAGTCACTAAAGTTTGTATGCAGGTTTTTTCATTTACCAAACCTGATGTTTTTATATCTTTTATTTTCAAAAATGAAACGAGTATTTAAACAAAATAAAAAGTGATACGTAGACAATTTATCAGGCTTTAATTTAAGTCCAACACCGTCCAGATTGAGTAAATAATGAGTGTGCTACGAGGGTCGAACCGAAAAATGAAATTTTTTGTAGACACTTTTTAGGAAATTTTTTAAAAATAATTACACGTCGATTTTTTTTAAATTCAAAATTTTGTAATTTTAATAATATTCAAGTAGCTCATATTCAGTTATCCGATAATTTTTCTAGCAACCTAGGAAAAATTTAAAAATCAAATAAATGTGTAGAAGTAAACCGTTTTGACCTCCAATTTTTTCCAAATCAAGCAAATATTTTATTGTTATTTAATTTTAGTACACCTATGTATAGAGTAATGAAAAAATAAAGCATGTTCATGCAAAATTTGTGCCTAATGACCACGGTTTTTCTCATTTTTGGGCGCATCCTGAGAAATCTGGGGCACAAGCGCAACGTGTGGTATTTTTGGCAGACCATACACCTGTAGACTTCTGCTTCACGACGTGTAGAACGGAGTTCAATACGCTGCCTGCGACTGTTGCTGTTGTGTTGGCTGTGACTATGTCTGCTTTGCTGCCCCGGCTGTTGGGCTGGCTGAGATTTCGTCTTGTTTGCTGGTTTCTGCTCTGGCTGCGACTACGGATTCTGCTGCGTGTAATGATCACTCTTCTGTTGTTCCTAGGATAAATAATGCATGAATAAGTGAGTTAGATTTAAGGTGGATGATTTATGGAACATGGTTAATTGGTGTTAATAAGTAATGTAGCGATGTATTAGAGTAGGGATTTAAAAGTAATGTTTAAAGATCAAAGACTTATTTCGGGATTTTCACGGGAGTTTTCATCATTCAAGAATGGGAGGTAGCAAAGTTTGACTATCGGTCGAGTTATTATTCCTGAGGTCACACGAATATCTGCGATGCGTACGTTTGTATCTGAACCTGGGTAGGTTTTTACTACTCGACCTAGACGCCATTCGTGAGGGGGTTGTAAATCGTCAATTACGACTACCAGATCTTCGATTTGGAGGTTGCGGGCTGAATTTTTCCATTTGTATCTCTTATGGAGGGATTTTAAGTAGTCTTCTTTCCATCGAATTAAAAATTGATGGTGAATAACTTTTAACTTTTCCCATCTATTAATCACTGACATTTTTTGGTAATTTTGCTCTGGGAAAGCCATTAAGGGAGCTCCTCTAAGGAAGTGACCAGGGGTTAACGCAGTCAAATCTGACGGATCTTTTGATAGGGCTGAGATGGGACGGGAGTTGAGAACTCCTTCTATTCGAGCTAAAATGGTAGTGAACTCCTCGAAGGTGAATTTATGAGGGCCGGCTAATCTTTTAAAATGGAATTTAAAGCTTTTCACAGCGGCCTATGAATTTCCATTCAAAGCCATGGGTTAGATATTTTTGTGAAATGTCTAGAGAAGTGTTTTTTATAAATTGCGAAAATTCACGCTTAAGGACTCTGCTGGCTCCTACAAAATTTCTGCCATTATCGGTGATTACCCTATGGGGGAGCCCCCGTCTCCCAACAAATCGAGCGAATACCGCCTGAAATGCGGAAGAGGACAAATCTGAGTTCAAGGTGAATTGCTTTAGTGCTAAAGCAAACAAACACACTCACGTATCCCTTAACTAAAACAGAATTGCGCAATGGTGATGTTTTAAGGTCAAATGGACCAGCGAAATCAATGCCTGTTATTTGGAAGGGTAATGAGAGGTTGCATCTTTCGGGGGGTAAGGGAGCCATTATTTGTGCACATGGCTGTTGTTTGTGGATTATACACGTTTTACAGTGACGTATAATGTTTTTAAATCGAGGCTTTAGTCTGGAAATGTAAAATTCGGATTGTGTGACTCTACACATTTGAATACATTCTGCGTGTAAGAGAAAATTGTGCAGATAAGTGAAGTAAAGGTGACAAAGTCTAGAGTTACCGGGTTAAATAATCGGGTAGCGTTCATTATAAGGGAGCGACGATTGGGCTAGTCGTCCGTTTACCCGTAGTAGAGAATTTGAGTCGATAAACGGATTAAGTGTTTTTAAAGAGCTTTTTTTAGATAAGGGTTGGGAGTCAAACAGACTTTGATATTCTTCTTTGTAAAAAGTTTTTTGAGCTAGCAGTATGAGTCGAAATTTCACATACTTCATCTCGCATTGCGTTAAGGGTTGCGCAACCATTTTATTATGATCTGAATCAAAATTTCCCTTGCATTTGTTGAAGAATCGAAATATATAGCATAAAATGCGTAAAGTTTTATTATACGAGGAAAAGTGGGTTATAATATCAGTTTCTTCAACTTTTATGTGTAAGGTCAGCGTTTTTTTGGCGATGAATTAGTTTTAGGGGGCGATGAATTAGTTTTAGGGGGTTTCGACTAGGCCATTCTGAGGGGGGTTTGCTCAACCAGCTAGGTCCATACCACCAGAGCAAGTTTTGAGTGAGGTCCTGCGGCCTACAGCCGCGAGTTCCAAAGTCTGCTGGGTTGGGTTGCATTTGGAATTAAGCCGTGAACTTGTGAAGTTCGATTTGCAACGTATGTTTCCCAGGAGGAAGGTGGTTTTGATAACCAGCCAAGAACAATGGATGAATCGGTCCATAAAAATATCTCTTTGGTATTCAAATTTAGGGATGAGCAGACATAACTTACTAGGTTTGCTAGTAGTGCAGCGCCATTCAGTTCTAGGCGAGGGAGGCAGACTGTTTGAATGGGCGCTACCTTAGTTTTCGCTACTAAAAGGTTGGAGAATGTAGTGTTTTTATGAGTTAGACAACGAATATACATCGTTGCACAATATGCTGCCTGTGAAGCGTCTGAGAATCCATGGTTTTGAATACTATCCGAAGGCATATACTGTAGCCAGCGAGGTATGGAAATTGTGTCTACTTGTGAAAGGTCTTGAATAAGATTGTTCCATTTTGTAAGGGATTCTTGGGAGACTTCGTCGTCCCATTGTAGGCCCTCCAACCATAATTGTTGCATTAACAATTTTGCCCGGATGACGATTGGGGATACCCATCCGGCGGGATCAAAAAGTTTGGCAACTGCCGAGAGAATCTGCCGCTTAGTGATTTGTGTGGCCTTCTCAATAGGTGAAAAATTATATGAAAATTAATCATTTAAGGCTTTCCACTTGATGCCAAGGGTCTTTGTGGAAGAATCTGAGGCTAACTGAAGTAGGTTTCGTATCGCTAAATAAGGGGCGCAGTTTTCTCCGAAAGTAACTGTTTTTAATTGGTAGTCTTTTATAGGGCTATCGGAATGAGGCTGAAATACTATCCTTTGAAAGGGCCTATCGTCTGGGTGTACGAGTATTTGGCGATACATTTTTTGGATATCGTCACTAAAAACAAACTTGTATTTTCTCCAGTTGAAAATTACGGTCATTAAATCATTTTGAAGAGGTGGGCCTGTGTAAAGAGTGTCGTTTAGAGAAAACTGGGATTTGGTTTTTCAAGAGGCATTGAATACAACCCTGACCTTAGTGGTTTTGTGTTCTGGGCGAACAACTGCGTGATGTGGCAAGTAGTAGGAATTTACCTTGCTTTTAGATATGAGTTCCTGCGAGTTAGTTTCTTCCATATGATCAAGGGTTAGATATTCATTTAGTACCTCTTGATATTGGGATTGTATATCGGGATTTTTGGCTAAAGTTTGCTCCATTCTGGAGTATTGCGCTAATTCTATAAACCGTGAAGAGCCGAGAAAGATTTGTTCAGGGAACTCAGGCCTAAAGGGTAATCTGACCATATATTTGCCATTTGTATGCCGAGTAGTGGTATTCGTGTGTTCACAATAATCGTGTGCATCAGAATTGGAGGGTGCTTTGGGTAATTCTTCCTGCTCCCAAAATTTTCTTAAAATATCTTTGAGTTCTGAGGCCTCTAATGTGTTAACAGAGGTTGTAAAAGATTGAAATTGCTGGGTTTTTATTGGGCCACTTAAAACCCATCCAAAAAACGGTATTGTATGCTGAGGTTTGCCCACAAATATTCTTTTTTATGCCTTCGATATTGAGGAAGTGTTCATGGTCATTGCCGAGGATTAAATCGATTTGAGACGATTGGTTGAATGTTGGGTCGGCAAGATCCAATTCCGCAAGTTCTGGCGAGTGGGGTATTTTGAAAGTACAAGTTGGGAGTGTTTTAGTTACCTTTGGCAATACAATAGCCTTGATGGGGATTCTGAGGTCATATCTTTTAGCGTACAATACTAAAGAACACTCCTTAGTAGCAGTTTATTTTTGACCGCCAATGCCTATTATTTCAAAGTTATTTTTCTAATAAGAGAGGTTAAGACGATTTTGTATCTTTTCGCTTAAGAATGTTCGTTGAGAACCGGGATCAATCAGCGCTCTGATTGTGAACAACTGACCTCTACTTTCAATCTGCATTAATGCCGTACGTAGAAGAACGTTATCGTAACATGTAGAGTGATTAGCATGAACTTGCCTTGAGGTTTGGGGAAGTTCATCTGGAAAGTTGTCGTTATGAGATTGAGCTACATTTGATATTGATTTACGAGTTGCATTAAATTTGTGACTTTCATTTGGTTTTGAGGTTTCTGGTTGAGGGCTAGGGAACTTTTGCCCTATGTGCAATAGTGAGTGGTGAAGTTTTTTGCAATGTACACAAGTGTATTTGCTAGGACAATTGGCCTTTAAGTGGGATGAAGCAAAGCAGTTATTGCAATATTTATTTTTATAAACGAAATCTACTCTTTGTTGAACTGTGAACGTTCTAAATTTGGAATGCTTTTCATTACAGGGTTTGCAAAACGTGTCGTAAAGACTTTCCTGTGAAACATATGTGTGAATCTTAGAGTTATGTGTACTTGGGGAATTAAAAGTAGCTTTCGATGTCTTAATGTTGGTAAGGCGCTCTACTGCCTCATACCTGTCAATTAAAAATTGGGACATTTGCGACCATTTTGGAAGTTCACGTGGGGATGTTAAGGATTGTTCTCAAGGTGATAATGTAAATTCTGGCAATTTAGTAGATATCAAACGAACTAGAATTGGGTCCCAGCTATCGACCTCAACGCCAAGTGTCCTAAGTGTTGCCAGGGAATCGTCCACTGACGATTGGATTTTGCCAATTGATTCGCTGTCCTCTTTAGTGGCAGGGGTTATGTCAAAAAGAATTTTAATTTGGTTATCAACCAATACACGTTTGTTTTCGTATCTGGCTTTTAATGCGTTCCAAATTATCATGGGAAAGGGGGTACCGTTTAACTATAGCACCTGCTTCATCTCTCGTTTTATTTCTAAGGTGATATAATTTTGTGACGGGAGACAGTTTGGTGTGATTTATGTACACCGCAGTGAACATATCCCGGAATGAGGGCCACTGCTCATAACTGCCTTTGAATACTTCAGTGTCACAGGGAGGAAGTTTAATGCAATTGGCAGAATCTTCAGACACAGAGTTTTGGGTTGGAGCTTGTTGTGGGAAAGAATAGCGGACTGAAGCTTCAAATCCTGGAAAATTGGTACCTAGACGAAATGTCTTCATGAGGTCAAGAATTTGTGAGGTACAAACATAGTACGCATCTACACAAGCCTCGAAATTTGCTTTAGCTTCCTCTTTGAATTGTGCCTGAAGTAAATTCTCGCCAGCTAACATCACTTTTTCGTATGAAGCCTCCACTTTTAGCCATCGTGCATCTAAATCTTTTAATTTGACTTCAAGGACAAACTCATTATGCTCTTCTGTTGAATCTCTCACAAATCTCTGATGAATCTCTCACAAAATTGAAGCAAATGATCGCAATCAAAAACGAACCGTGCTTTTGGAGAAAGGATTTTTTCCTTTTGAGAAGTGGAAGTCATTTTGAATGATAGATTTAGGGCAAGTGAGTAAACGATTGAATAAGTTGCAAGCACGTTTGTTTAAAATTTGAGGGCTGTAGTATAATCGCACTATATGTTTATCGGGTTTAATAAGGGTTTAATTTAAATAATTTTCTTATTTTCGAAAGCTTAGGGCTACTCGAGTATAGCACTAGATGTTATTATTTAATTTAATTATGAGTTTTATTTAGAAAAAGTATTCTGATTTTCGAGATCTAGGGGCTATTTGAGAATAGCACTAGATGTTATTATCTAGTTTAATAATATGAAAAAAAAACTTTTTTGCTTTTGGAAATTCGGGGGGCTATGTGAGTATAGCGCTAAATAATATCTATTTCAAAAAGTTTTTTTTTTCTTTTAATTTTAGAAAATTGAGAGTTATGGCATTAGATTTTAGTATCTAGTTTAATAATTTAAAAGATTTATTTTGTATGATTTTTGGAATTATAGTGGCTATGAGATATAGCACTAGTTTCAAAAAGCAAATTTTTTTTTTTGAAATTTTGGGGCTATGAGGTATATCACTAGATGTTAGTATCTAGTTTCAAAAAAAATTAGAGTTTTGAAAAATTTTTAGGGGGTATGAGGTATAGCTGTAGATATTATATAGTTTAATAATTTAAAATTTGTTTGGAATTTTCGAAAATTTAGGGGGTATGAGGTATAGCACTAGAGAATTTCTAGTTTAATAATTTGCAATTTTTCTGATTGTGTGTTAGATTTGGTTCGGCTCGAGGTCATATAGTTAAAAATAAAAATTCAAGTTCATATTCTATTTTTAAATATTTATTTTTCCTCAATATTTCGAACAACTTCGCTGTTCATCTTCAGGAGGATCTAAAACAAAATACATTTATAATCACATTAATTTAACACATTAAATAAAACAAAGATTTTCTTAATTATTTACAACAAAGATAACATACATTTAATTAACTGATAATTAAGACGCTGAGTTGAAAGCGTCTTTATACGTTTACAGCGGTATTCATAAAAAAATCTTAATTCAAGTTTCAAATGCATTTTAGTTAAAAAAACATTTTAAGCTTAAAAAAGGTTTATTAAAAATTCGTATTCATAATCAGTATTTTAACTAATAAACGATTTAATGATTTTTTAACTTGAAGATGGCAACACTGTATTTTTTTATTTGTCATATTAATCGTACTGATGCAAATCAATGATTACTAAACCATACGGTACTCGTTTCTATGTATTTTTTGTCGTTTTTCAGAAAAATATTGTTTTTATAAAACAAAAAATTTATGAAAACTTGTTTATTAACTAAAAAAAAAGAGTCAAAACAAAATACTCAATAAAAGTGTTACATAGATAATGATTTGATTGTAGATAAAAAAGTATTCAAATAACCGGTTTTATTTTCTTTGTTTTGATTAAACAACACACCACTATAAAACACAATGAAAAATATCCAAAAATATTATTATTTTTGCTTAAATTTTTTATCAGGAATTGAAAACGGATCGCTCCTCTTTTTGTAAATTTTCGTCTGATGATTGTTTGAAATTTGCGCAATAGTTTCTATTAGAAACAAAACACAATTAAAAATATCACATTTTCCATATAAAAATGGTTCTTACCAATTCTTTTCATCAAATATAGAGGGTCCATTATTTATTAAACAAAAACAAATAACTTCTTTTGTTTAAATGACAATTTTTTGCAAAAATGTTTAAAATGAAAATAAACACAAAGCAAGAATGTCATCTTAAAATAGGTTTAAAATAGGGTCAAACCAATTTTAAAATTCGTTTATTTAAACAAGGTTTAAAAAAGGTATTTTAAGCTAAAATTCGTTTATGAATACAATTTTAGCATATTTTGCATAAAATTAATTTGAAATAATGTTTAAAATTTTTATGAATACCGCTGTTAATATATATTTTCAACTAATTTTGTTGTTAGGTCGTCGGTAACTGTTTATTGTTCACTTTATTAAAATTTGGTTTATGACCAGTCAACGCACTATGGGCTGCTAATCCAGTTTTTTGCTCGAGTGGTTTGTGAAGCGATTTATGTTCCGACTTATGGGATGAAAGTCGTGTCTTTAGTTTTGTTTTGGTAGTCCCAACATATACTTTATCGCATATACTGGACCCGTCACCCTGACAATTGATTTTGTAAATCACATTAGATTTTTCCACATTTTCCAATTTTGTTTTTGTTCTACTAAATAGCTTGTTAAGAGTGTTGTTAGTTTTAAATGCAATTACAATTTTATCTTTATCATAAATATTCGAGTGTTTAATTCTGTCCGAAAAACCTTGAATGTACCCCATTGATTTGTAGGTGTTATGTGGTCTATTTTCTTTGCAAACGATTTTTTTATTTTCTACATGTTTTATTAAATCCTGTATTGTTTTCTTAGGAAATTCATTTTGTTTTAAGATATGAATGATTTTATTCTTATTCCCTTTATGAAAAATTTCATCACTAATCTCCAGGATCCTTCGTATAAAATTGGTAGCCGTATTTACAATCGTTCTTCTTGGATGTTTGGAAAAGAAATTTATTAATCTACCTGATGCGGTGGGTTTTTGGTACCAATCTAACTTAAGGGTGTTGCCTTTCCTGATAATAATGGAGTCTAAGTAAGGCAGTTCATTATCCTTTTCTTCCTCCTTCGTAAACTGGATTTGCCGGTGGTATGAATTTAAAATCTTTAAAGTGTTCTCTTCTTTGTCCGTTTTTAAAATACAAAACAAGTCATCTACGTATTTCGTTAAAATTCTTGGTTTAGTTTCCATTTTTTCCATTGAAACATCTAATAACTCTTCCATTATTATATCAGCAATAACTGGTGATGCTGGTGACCCCATTGGCATCCCTTTTCTCTGTTCATAAACATGATTGTCATATCTAAAATAACGTGTATCTTTGATACAGAAAATAAGAATTTCCATAAACAACTGTTTTGGAATTTTAGTGTATTTCTCTATTATATTCCATTTTTCCTCGATTGTTTTGAGGGCTTAATTTACTGGAATGCTAGGGAATAAGGACACTGCGTCGAAAGAGATAAGGGTCTCGTCGTCGTTTATTATAGAGTTATTAATTCGCGCCTTAAAATCAATTGCACCCTTTACATTATATTTAGATTCTCTCGTTAAATTTTTCAAAATATCAACCACATATTTACACAAACCATATGCTGGTGAATTGATGGATGAGCATATGGGTCTAAGTGGAGTACCTTCTTTATGTATCTTCGGTAGACCATATATTCTTGGTGCAACAGATGTTTTAGTAATCAATTTATTTTTCTCCCTCGTAGTCAACGCGTTTAATTTATATAATTTTTCCACTAATGCATTATTTTTATTCTCTAAAATTGAAGTTGGGTCTTTTTTATTTAAGTCAAAATGATGATATACTTATTTTGAATTCTCATAAGGGAAACAAAACGGTTGCGCTGAACAAAGACGAATATACACAAAAAATGAGAAATATTATTAGTGATATGTGTACATATAAACGTTTGAAAAAAGACCCAACTTCAATTTTAGAGAATAAAAATAATGCATTAGTGGAAAAATTATATAAATTAAACGTGTTGACTACGAGGGAGAAAAATAAATTGATTACTAAAACATCTGTTGCACCAAGAATATATGGTCTACCGAAGATACATAAAGAAGGTACTCCACTTAGACCCATATGCTCATCCATCAATTCACCAGCATATGGTTTGTGTAAATATGTGGTTGATATTTTGAAAAATTTAACGAGAGAATCTAAATATAATGTAAAGGATGCAATTGATTTTAAGGCGCGAATTAATAACTCTATAATAAACGACGACGAGACCCTCATCTCTTTCGATGTAGTGTCCTTATTCCCTAGCATTCCAGTAAATTTAGCCCTCAAAACAATCGAGGAAAAATGGAATATAATAGAGAAATACACTAAAATTCCAAAACAATTGTTTATGGAAATTCTTATTTTCTGTATCAAAGATACACGTTATTTTAGATATGACAATCATGTTTATGAACAGAGAAAAGGGATGCCAATGGGGTCACCAGCATCACCAGTTATTGCTGATATAATAATGGAAGAGTTATTAGATGTGTCAATGGAAAAAATGGAAACTAAACCAAGAATTTTAACGAAATACGTAGATGACTTGTTTTGTATTTTAAAAACGGACAAAGTAGAGAACACTTTAAAGATTTTAAATTCATACCACCGACAAATCCAGTTTACGAAGGAGGAAGAAAAGGATAATGAACTGCCTTACTTAGACTCCATTATTATCAGGAAAGGCAACACCCTTAAGTTAGATTGGCACCAAAAACCCACCGCATCAGGTAGATTAATAAATTTCTTTTCTAAACATCCAAGAAGAACGATTGTAAATACGGCTACCAATTTTATACGAAGGGTCCTGGAGATTAGTGATGAAGTTTTTCATAAAGGGAATAAGAATAAAATCATTCATATCTTAAAACAAAATGATTTTCCTAAGAAAACAATACAAGATTTAATAAAACATGTAGAAAATAAAAAAATTGTTTGCAAAGAAGATAGACCACATAACACCTACAAATCAATGGGGTACATTCAAGGTTTTTCGGACAGAATTAAACACTCGAATATTTATGATAAAGATAAAATTGTAATTGCATTTAAAACTAACAACACTCTTAACAAGCTATTTAGTAGAACAAAAACAAAATTGGAAAATGTGGAAAAATCTAATGTGATTTACAAAATCAATTGTCAGGGTGACGGGTCCAGTATATGCGATAAAGTATATGTTGGGACTACCAAAACAAAACTAAAGACACGACTTTCATCCCATAAGTCGGAACATAAATCGCTTCACAAACCACTCGAGCAAAAAACTGGATTAGCAGTCCATAGTGCGTTGACTGGTCAAAAACCAAATTTTAATAAAGTGAGCATTCTACAAGAAGATACTAATTATCTAAAGAGATACACTCTTGAATTGTTACACATCATTAATGTTAACCCTAATCAGAGACTCAATTACAAAACTGATACAGATAACTGTGCTCAAATATACCGACACACAATAAACAAATACCGACGACCTAACAACAAAATTAGTTGAAAATATATATTAAACGTATAAAGACGCTTTCAACTCAGCGTTTTAATTATCAGTTAATTAAATGTATGTTATCTTTGTTGTAAATAATTAAGAAAATTTTTGTTTTATTTAATGTGATTATAAATGTATTTTGTTTTTGTTGGAAACTCTTTTGTGAAATAATTCAAATACCTACTGTGCATGAAACAAAAATTGTAAAAACATAGTTAGCTTTTATGATTTAGTCTTCTATGAAAAAATATTTTCAAGTTAGTTCAAAATAAAAACTCACTGCGTTAATTTCTCTACAACAATGGTTATGGGCCCTCACCCATATACGGTATAATTTTGTTGGTCAAAGTCTAAAATACGTGTAATTCGATTAGTCGAACGGTCGTAATTTCAAATTAAAGAAAGAAAAGGAATTCTAAATAACGATAATTTGTGCGGTAATTGTGTGTTTGACGGAATAAAATGTCGGGTCAAACAGCTCAAATAGAAAAGCTAAACGGTGAAAATTATGCGGTATGGGCTATACAAATGAAAAGCCTATTAGTTACGCTGGATTTATGGGATGCCGTTGAAAGACAAAATGTAAGTCCATCTGCAAGTAATGAAAGTATTAAAAAGGATATGAAGGCATTGGCAACAATAACATTATGTGTGAAGCCATCAGAACTAATCCACATTAAGGATTGTAACACAGCTTTAGAAGCGTGGAATATTTTAAGCAACTTGTACAACAGAAATGCACCAGCACGTAAGGTCAACTTATTCAAGAAGTTGGTAAGATTCAAATTTACAAAATCGGAAAAATTTTCGTCACAATTAAATGAATTCTTTACCGTGGTTGATGACTTAAAAAGTATCAAGATAGAAATGCCGGAGGATCTGTTAAGTATTTTTCTATTATGTAGTTTGCCTGAAGAGTTGGAAAATTTTGTTGTCGCTATTGAAAGTCGCGACACGTTACCTAAACTAGAAGTATTAAAGGCAAAAATTCTTGAGGAAGAAGAAAGACAAGGTGAGAAAACTGGTTTCAGATCTGAAAATGTTTTCGTGGCAAATACACGTCAAGAAGAACAAAGTATAAAGAAAAGTAATGGGAAGAATTTCAAAACTAATCAGCAGAATTTTAATTCCAAAAATATGAGTAGTATTAAATGTTTCAAATGCGGGAAGAGAGGTCATGTTAAATCTCAATGTAAATCTTCTTGTAATGGTATGAATGAATCCTGTGCAATGGGTGTTAATGAACATTGTGGTAATGATAATAATGTGTGGATCTTGGACAGTGGCGCCAGTTCTCATATGTGCCGTGAATCAAAATTTTTTTCTAAGCTTGAGAAGAGAACACATAAGATTATGCTTGCTGCTGGTGAATATATAACGGCTGAAGGTTTTGGTACTGTGGAGTTAAAATCTGATTACAATATCAATGTTTCTCTTCATAATGTCTGGTATGTACCAAAATTGCATTCAAATTTTTTATCAGTTAGTAAAATTGTGGATGCTGGATATATTGTGAAGTTTGAAGGAAAAACTTCAGAAGTAAAAAATAAACAAAATAAAATTATATTTACTGCCAAAATAAAAAATGACATAAATTATGTAAATTTTAAATTGAATACCCAACTGGAAATTTTGAACATGATTGAAGAATGTTCAAATACTAATTTAAAAAAATGGCATGAACGTTACGGTCATTTAAATGTTAATGACTTATATCAGTTATCTAAAAATCAAATGGTACGCGGTTTGAAGCTGAGTCCCCCAAAGAATTTTAAATGTTCTACTTGTGCAGTTTGTAAAATACATGCCAAGAGTTATGCTTGTTATTCAAAAGTATACACAACAGATGTGTTGCAACTTGTACACATGGATCTATGTGGACCCATGAGAATTACATCAGAAGGTGGTGCTAAATATTTTATTTCATTTATCGATGATTTTTCGCGATACATTGTAATCTATTTTCTAAAAAAGAAGTCAGATGCGTTTCAATTTTTTAAAAAATACAAAGCCGAAATGGAAAACAAGACTGGTTGCAAAATAAAATGTATCAGGAGTGATAATGGGTCGGAATTCGTAAATAATGATTTCGCCAGGTTCTTAGCGGAAAATGGAATCGCTCGTCAAACTACATGTCCATATTCACCACAACAAAATGGGGTTGCCGAAAGAGCCAACCGAACACTGGTTGAAATGTCTCGTTGTTTACTAGAAAAATCAAAATTGCCTCAATATTTATGGGCGGAAGCAGTAAATACTGCAACTTATATCCGGAATCGTTCATCTACAAAAGTTTTAAAAGGAAAAACTCCATATGAGTTATGGGTTGGAAGAAAACCATCGGTCAATCATTTCAAGACATTTGGTTGCGAAGCTGTAGTTTTTCAAAAAGGAAAGAACATTAGCAAGTTCGAGCCAAAAGGTGTAAAAATGGTATTCATTGGTTATGAAAATTATAGTAAAGGTTATAGATTGTTTGATTTAAAAAATCGCAAATTGTATAAAGCAAGAGATGTTATATTTTTCGAAGAAACGTTTTCTGGTGAATCAAATAAAAGTAATCAAGCTACAGATTATTTTTACGCAAATTTTGAAAGTCAAAGCGACCATAATGCAGGTTATAACATAAATTCAAATAATAGTAATTATATTGAACAAAATGCTCAATCTGAAGTTAGTGTTGAAGAGCTACCTTCATTTGAAGAAAGCGATTTTGAAGGATTTGGTAATATCGAAGATTCATCAACAATTCAAGACGCCGAAACAGATCTAACTGTAAATTTGGAAGAAAATGAAACATTTGTTGATGAACCAAATGCTACAGGTAAACGTATGCGTGGTCGTCCTCATATAGAACGGACTGGTAGAATTGGTAGACCAAGAAAGGTGTATGTGACAAACTCTGGGCTACAATTATTAAATGGTGTAATTGAAAATCCTGAAACCGTAAAAGAAGCATTAAACTCAAATAATGCGGAACAATGGAAAGATGCTATGCAACGTGAGTATGATTCTTTAATTAAAAATCAAACTTGGGATTTGGTAGATAGACCAAAAAAACAAAAACGTAATAAGTTGCAAGTGGGTTCTTGCTATAAAGCGAAAATCGAATGGTGCCATTGAGAAATTCAAGGCAAGGTTAGTTGCACGTGGTTGTGCTCAAAAGTACAACGTTGATTTTAAAGAAACATATGCTCCTGTTGTACGTCATTCTACTATTCGATTAGTGCTTGCTTTGGCTGCTAATTATGGATTACTGGTAAATCACGTAGATATTGTTGCAGCGTATTTAAACGGCAATTTGCATGACGAGGTATACATGAAACAACCTCCTATGTTTGAAAATAAAAAATATCCTGAAAGGGTTTGCGAACTCAAACGTGCATTATACGGATTAAAACAGGCAGGTCGAGAATGG
This sequence comes from Eustalomyia histrio, assembly GCA_949748255.1. Taxonomy (NCBI): domain Eukaryota; kingdom Metazoa; phylum Arthropoda; class Insecta; order Diptera; family Anthomyiidae; genus Eustalomyia; species Eustalomyia histrio. The sequence goes on along the minus strand of OX456526.1, from coordinate 107,967,358 downwards.
AACGTAAAAGTGACGGAAATTTTAATTCAAATGGGTTTTCAAAGATGCAAAACTGATAATTGTGTATACATTCAACGGAAGGATGCCAATGTTAATATAATTGCTTTGTATGTGGATGATTTGCTGTTGGCCTGTTCATCTAAGCAACAAATGATGCAAATTATTGATAATTTAAATCAACATGTAGAAGCGGTTGATCGAGGTGCAATCTCATTCTATTTAGGAATGGAGATTGAGCGGGAGGGTAGAAGTGGTTCTATTTCTATTCATCAACAACATTATACAGAAGAATTGCTAAAACAATGGGGAATGTCCGAATGTAAACCGGCTGCAACTCCTATGGCTTCTGGTACTGTATTGGAAAAATGTGATAATAAAAATTGTAATAAACTTTTTGATGTTAAAATCTATCAGTCGTTAATTGGTGGACTAATGTATCTATCCGTAATTTCAAGGCCAGATATTTCACATGTAGTGTCTCGTCTTGCACAGTTTTCTTCACACCCTCACAATGAACATTTTGTGGCTGCAAAACATCTGCTTAGATATTTGAAGAAGAATCCAAAAGGTACTTTAACGTATAGTCCAAATAAAGAAAAGTTAACATGTTTCACAGACTCTGATTGGGGTGCAGATATTAATGATCGAAGATCTTATAGTGGTTATGTTTTGTTTTTTGGAGGAAGTCCTATTGCTTGGGAATCTAAAAAACAAAATGTCGTTTCTCTGAGTTCTATGGAGGCGGAGTATATAGCTATGTGCCAAGGAGCAAAAGAAGTTATATTTCAAAGAAGTCTTTTGCAAGAAATGAGTTTTATTAAAGGCGCTGATGCTGCAACTACTTTATATTGTGACAATCAGGGTGCACAATTTTTGGTAAAGAATCCCACGGTTCATAAACGTAGCAAACACATTGATATCCGTTTTCATTATATTCGTGATAAATTCCTAGATGGTGATATTGATATCAAATATGTGGCTTCTTCAGATAATGCAGCTGATATTTTAACAAAATTTCTTACTAAAGAAAAACATATAAATTGTTGTAAATTGTTAAATATTTATTTTTAAATTATAAAAATATTTGAATATTGTTTAATGTAAAGGTATTTGAATTAAGGCGGAGATTGTTGGAAACTCTTTTGTGAAATAATTCAAATACCTACTGTGCATGAAACAAAAATTGTAAAAACATAGTTAGCTTTTATGATTTAGTCTTCTATGAAAAAATATTTTCAAGTTAGTTAAAAATAAAAACTCACTGCGTTAATTTCTCTACAACAGTTTTAGATCCTCCTGAAGATGAACAGCGAAGTTGTTCGAAATATTGAGAAAAAATAAATATTTAAAAATAGAATATGAACTTGAATTTTTATTTTTAACTATATGACCTCGAGCCGAACCAAATCTAACACACAACAATTGAACAGGTCAACTATAGAAATATTTAACAATTTTTCTGATTTTCGAAAATTTAGGGGCTATGAGGAATAGCACTAGACGTTAGTATCTAGTTTCAAAAAAAATTTAATTTTCGAAAATTAAGGCGCTATGATGTATAGCACTAGATGTTAGTATCTAGTTTAATATTTTGAAAAATTTGCTAATTTTCGAAATGTAGGGGCTATGGGTTATAGCGCTAGATAATATCTAGTTTAATAATTTGAAAAGGACAAATTTAGAATTAAATAATTATTATTCTGTTTTCCATATTAGATATGACCTAACGGAATTAGGGAATTAATTGAATTAAATATAGGCGCTCTTTTTTAAAATTTCCAAGGACTTAGAGATTTGGGTTAATAACATACTTAGAGTTTAAATTATTGAACTCTAATGTAATGGGACTTACTTTAAAGAGACTTGATTTTAACCGATAGTATTTTTCAAAATGATTTTATAGTTACAAATAAATAATTTCAACGGTATTAACTGGGATACATGGGATTCCCATATCCTTTTTATAAGATATGGCAACACTGAGTAAAACACTATAATTTATTCGTCAATAAAAATTGTATTTATTTTTTTTATTTATTATCCAAATTGTTTAAATTCTAATTTATATTGTTAATTCAATTGATTTATTTTCTATTGGGTTAATATTAACAAAAATTTATTTTGTTTACGGTTTAAAATTTCCAATAGATGTGACTTTTAATTTGATTCTGATGTTTTATTAATTTTGGTGTACTTCCTTCTTTGTATTGGACTGTATTCATCCTCAGTATTGTTATATGTGAGCACAACCTTTGCATTAGTGAGTTAAAGAGTTTTAATCACAATGCGATGGATTTTCTGTTTCCTTTTTCTTCTTGCAGTGGACTGTATAATTTTTTCATATTTTCTTTTCTTCTTTTGAATCACTTTATTACCACACTACCGGCCATTAAACACAAACAAATATTTGTAGTTTAATTTGCAGAGAACTCAATGTTGCTGTGTTATACGTATGTATAAATGGACGCATGTAAATACAGAGTACGCAAATTACAAGCAATTTTAGGGGTGGGTACCATAAAGTTAAGAGAGCGCACGCGAACAATAAAAATATAAATATGTTGTTACTATTTTAACAAGGTAACAAGTTACCCGCGCACAAACAAAGATTTTTTTGTTTTGATTTGAGCTTGAGTAAGAGACCGTAAAATAATGAGTATGCGAGGTTGTTTTCTTTTTTAAAGAGTTAACAAGTTACAATAACAAAACAAATTGATTTTTTGTGTTGAGTTCAACTTGTTAAAGAGACCGCAATGATTAAAGTATAAAATTGTTAAAGAGTTAGGTGCATAAAGTAAAACGATTTTGTTTTAAGTTAAAACTGTTAAAGAGAGCGCAACATTAAATAGTGCAAGGCGAATTTAAAATGATAAAAGAGATCGAACTTTTTGTTTCTTTCACTTCTTTTGTTATTATTGTTGGAAAATAACGGAATTGGTTTCGTTTCTTGACTTGTTCTTATTTTGTTGTTTCCATATAGCCTTGGAATTATTAAAACTGTGACTTCTGTTCCCTTTGTTTTTGTTAATTTGCGGTATTTTTTGTTGTGTGCATGGGATTTATAAAAAATATTTTCAGTTAGGTATGTATGTGTGTAAATATGGGATTTTTTTCTTTAATACCGAGTTGCGGTATTTTTGTTGCGGTATACCTATTTCTTATTATTTTCTTACGGCAATTGTTTCTAGTGGCTTTTTTGTTAATTTTGTTTTTGTTTCAATTTATACCTATCAATTTGCTTCTTTTTTTTGTAAAATTTTCCACTAGTTTCCCGCTTTATAAGTTGTGATTTTTAGGATTGATTTGGCTTTACCTTGGTGTTACCATTGTAAAAGTCTTCTGGTTTGATTTTGTTTTTTGTATGCTGTTTTGGATCCTGTAGTCCTGGCGTTTTGAATAGGGTATACGTACTTCTAAGAGGCTCCACTAGACCATGTAGTTATTGGAGGCTCGAAAGGACCATGTAATAATTTAGGTTGGGGCTAATTATTAATAATGTTGTTTATTGCAAATTGGCGAGAGGTGTCTTATTTGCGCCTTTTCTGGAAATGAAAACTGTCGGTTGTGTTTCAATTGTGTAGGTATAAATTTTATTGATTTTAATTCCACTTATAATTGACGATTGTACTTAGTGTTAAGTTGTAGGTTATTAGGCAAATTTTTCCTTTAGGGCAAACTGCGTAGAGCACTGTGTAACTTAGTTCAATTTAGCTTTATATTTTACGTTAGCAAATTTTACTTAGATTTAAGTTTAACGAATTCTATTTCAATTTTATGTAGATTTAAGTTACGCCAATTGTATTTAGATTTTTTTTATGTAGCAAATTCTATTTTAGTTTTAAGTATAGCAAATTTTAAGTAGGTTTATTTAACTTTTTTATGTAGCAAATTCTATTTTAGGTTTAAGTATAGCAAATTTTACTTAAATTTTAACAAATTTAATTTAAGTAGGTTTATTTAACATTTTTATGTAGCAAATTTTATAACGGGTTAAGTTCAGCAAATTTTAAGTAGGTTTATTTAACCTTTTTATGTAGCAAATTCTATTTAACAAATTTAATTTAGATTTAAGTATTGTAAATTTTAAGTAGGTTTATTTAACTTTTTTATGTAGCAAATTTTATAACGGGTTAACTTCAGCAAATTTTAATTAACTTTTAAAATTTTAGCAATTTTAGGGGTTTTAATTCACGCACTGTGTAGAAGATCTGAACTTGTCAACTAGCAGGTCAAAAAACAAGCGCCAAAAAAAAGCAAAACGTAAATGGCAAGAAGCCGCGCGTTACAGATGGAATCGGTACAAAAACCAAAAGTAATGACATTTGACATATTCTAAATATAGGGTTTACATGTATGCAATTATAGATTGCAGGGTTAGGAAAACCAACATGTAAACCGGAACGTATGTATTTTAATAAAATATTTAGAATATGTTGATAAGATAAAATAGAATTATTTCAATTAGTTCATTTTAATATAAATATAATAATTATATATGGTTTTATATACAAGGCAAATAATATACATACAATAAGCTTAAATAATTTGTAAGTGTTCAAACTTCGTTTGGACATACAGATTTACAGTAGAGTAGTTGCAGGGAATATAAACAGACTCTGTTGTGGATATTGTGCCTTTTGAGGTCAATTTGAATAAAGGTGACTGGGAAACCAACATCATTGATACTTATTTTGTTATGTGAAATAGTGACTTTTATTACCACAGCGACTCTGACTGGGGAATTATCATAAACAAAATTGTAGCCGTGCAGTCCAATGTTTGTATTTTTTTAAGGTGACACTCTTTAATGAAACCTACATCAACGTTGTTGTGAAATAAAAATTTTTGAAGCTTGATTCAACGACTTCTATCGACTACAGATCGTACATTAAATGATAATAGTTTTATGTGATTATGGGCCATAAGTAAGTAAAACTTTACTAAGGAGACGCAAAAAATTATTTTTTGCCTCAATCTTTGGCATTTTTTTGTAATCCTCTAGAATTTGTTAATTTCTTGCTCTAAGGTTAACTCCTCTGAGTCCAAAAATAATGATGCAAGTTTCATATATTGATCAATGGTTGAGCCGATTTAGAATAAAAAAGACTCACCCGGTTTTGTTAAAAAAGAATTAAAAACTTTTTGTATGTTATTGTTGGCAATAGATTTTATTGCGTTCAATTTTGCCTGACAAATATTTTTTGTAGTGAGGGCAACCCCTCCAGTTCGGAGGATGACCAGATTCGCCACACTTTACACAACTAGGCTCAGAGTTTTCCATTTGATTTCGCTGGCACTCGCCGGGAAAATGAGATTGGCAGAATTTTACACATTTAAAAATTTAATTACAATTACGTGAGATGTGTCCCCATAGTTGGCATCTATGGCATTCGCTATCTTGTTCTTTTTTCTCAGGGTTTTCCCAAGTTATTGCCTGGTTTAGCAGGTATTTAACGTATGCTATATCGCTTAATTTCTTTCCAGGAACTAACGCTACTAAAAACATCCCAGTGTCAATGTTGTTCTTTTTGGAGTACGAAGTACTAAATTTTGAAACTTTAGATACCATATTAGGTAACAGTTTATTCAAGGCTGATTTAATTTCATCCGTTTCGGTTTTGTAGTATAAAGCACGTAAAATCAATGATAAATGTTAATGTTCTTTTAGTGTAAAAGAATAGGAGTTATTTTTTTCTCCCTTAAAAGTGTCATCATTTCGGCATGTACTGAAATATCTGCAAGGTATAATTTACATTTGTGTTAATTTACGTTCTTAACCTTAAAAATAATTTAGGAGATTTTGCTTGATTTTGATCACAAAGAAGTTTTACATTAACGTTGTACGGAAAAATAGGTGGGCCAAAAGGGTTCCTAGCAGAGCTGGAAGGCTTTATTGAACCGGAAGGTTTATCATTTAAGTTGGTGTTGTGCCTTACATTGTCATTACTCTCTATATCCAAGTCATCAAGAAGAGCAAATCTGGTTTGTCGGTTAGGGTGCCGAGAAGCAGGTGATAAAAGGCTTGTAACGTCCACAGTAGCCGGCAAAATGGATGCATCTAGCCTTGGCCTCTCTCCATGTTTCTCATCACAATTGTCACCGCCTACAGCCGGTGGCAGCTGTAATATATCCATAAAACATGAACATGAAAAATGCATGGGAAAAAAGTGTACATAAAGCCACAAAAAAATTAATATTATTCTAAAATTTTGCAAATAAAAAGAAAATATTTTAACTTTTAATATTTGGTCGGCCCACTGTGAGCATCAATTACTGCTTGAAGACGACGGGCATTGCTGTCACCAAATTCTCTGTAATATCGGTGTTATTTCGGCCCATGCACGAATAAGAGCCGTTTTTAATGCTTTACGGCTACTAATGTCGAATTTTCGTAACAATTTTTCCAAAGCCCAATGACTGGGGTGGTGAATTCAGCTGTCTTGGGGCATAGTAAAGAAGCCAGTCTCGAACTACGTGTTATCTTGTTGGAAAACCCATTGATTTTCTAGACCCCAGCTATCAACAGATGACATTACATTTTGTTCCAATATGTTTTTATATTGATAGCGGTCCATATTACCTTCGATAAAAACCAAACGACCCACTCCAGATGACGCAATTGCGCCCCAAACCATTACGTTGCCGCCACCATGTCTAACTGTAGGTATAATATTCTTTGGGTCAAGTGCAGTGTTTGGCTTTCTCCAAACTTTGGATCGGTCATCACTTCCGAAAATGTTATACTTACTTTCGTCGGTAAATATAACATGCTTCCAAAAATCCATACCCTTGTCCAAATGTGCTTTAGCAAACTCAAGGCGAAGTTTACGATTCATCGCTGAAATTAGTGTTTTTTTGCGTGCTAATCTGATTTTAAAACCATTGTCATGCAAAACGTTTATTATTATTCGTGGAGTAACAATTATATTGGAACATTTTTCGATGTGTTCCGCCAATTTAGGGCACTTATTTTCGGATCCTGGTTGACTACTTTAATAGTACTGCTAACATCGAGTTTCGAAAGCTTTTTGGGTCTACAAGATCGTGGATTATCTTCGGTACAATTGGTACTATCACAATTTCTTATCATCGTCTAAACAGTAGCACGACTTAATTTATCGATCTTAGCAAATTTTCGATAAGATTTTTTTTCCTTTCGGAGATTTACTATCATATTTCTAACTGAAATATGAATCTTTTTCCGATTTTCCATTTTCAAGGATAAAAATTTAAATAATATCTTCTTTAGTTATCACTTTGTCAAAGTAAACGATTGTAAAGCTTGTAAATTCAACAAATTGACAAAGTTAACGTTTATTCCTTTTTCTTTGTTTTTAATTTTCAATTTGATGTTTGGAGCTGCCACGCTGTATGTAGACTTTTTTCCGATAATTATTATGTTTTTCCCTAATAATTTCTATGTTATATTTTTTCATATTTTTTTTTTCTTTCAATAATCTATACTATACATGCCTTAAACATTGCTAGAAAATCTTTTTAAATTATCGCTACTTATTCTCTAAAACTTTAAAATTGTAGGGTGTATGTAGACTTTTTTCCTTGACTGTATATATCCTAGTTTTTATAAAAACTTTTGCAGTTTCAATAGTTTACTTCACTCTTCAGTTAAATATATTTATAATTTTATAAATTTTTACACTCCGTTATTTTCTGTGCGACTGTATCGTTCAAGATCAGAATTAAGACTCAAAAAAAAAAAAATAAATGTACTATTACAATACTATTACCCAACATACCAAATGACTTGAGAAAAATATTATTATAAGCTTACAAACACAAGCCTTAAGCTTGAAAAAGACTTGAGAATACATTGAAAAAGGCTATCTTAACAATTGTAGAAAAATCAAAACGGAACCCTCGTGAAAATATTATGTGTGTATAATTAATATAAGCTTATTCTTGCAATTTTAGAATAAGCTTACAAAAATAATATATTATTAATAGTTGAAAAAGAGAAATCATAATTATTTTCTTTAATTTATTTGTTATTTTAATTTTAAAAATAAATAATAATAATAATAATAATAATTCATTTTAAATATAAAAAATAATAATTCATTTTAAATATAAATAATAATAATTAATTTTAACCATAAATAAAAATAATTAAATTTAATATGCAATTGCACGTTCACTATATAAAATTTACAACTAAATGTACACGCAAAACACGTTTGACAAATTTAAAGAAAAAGTAATGGCACTTGTTGTATGCATTATAAGCGTAGAACAAAGACAACAAGGCTAGAATGTATTGAAAAATATTTCTATTTCAATCGTCATATTGCGTTGTTCAATATGTGTTTATACGCATACTTTAGAAAAAGTTATGTATAATAATCTTTATCAAGCATTGTTAAATACTGCTTGTGAATTCACTATTTATATAAGCTTATTCTCAAGTTGTATTGCAGTTTGATTGCTATATGGTATATTGGGTACACTTCAAATGTATTGTTCACAAATACAGATGTATAATGTACGTGTGCACGTGTTTTTGCCAATTACTAAATGTAACCGGTAACATCTGTTGTAATGACTAGTGCTTTTCCGAGAAAGATTGAAAAAGAAAAAAAATCCATTTTATCATTCTTTTGGCAGCCACGCGGTAGAGAACAACGTTTAATAATTACTCATAGAATCTAATTTGTAACCAAAGAATTAATAAAATATTTTAAGTTTTGTTTATTAATTCAAGCGTTTCAATTTATAGGTAACAATAGAAAATAACCCCTATATTGGTGAACCCGAAAATTAAATAATGACGGCACCCAACAATTTATCGACAGCATCTACTGTGGCTATCAGCGATGATGATTTGCAGGGGCAACGCACGAGCAGAAATGTTTCAACCATTAATGCCCGATTACCGTTCCCAGAAATGTGCAGCACGAATATAGAAGCATGGTTTTTGTCCATGGAGTTCTTATTCAGCACATCCGGCATAATCTCCGACAAGCAAAATGCCGCCACCGTGCTTGCAACATTGAGGCCCGAAGTAATTGAACAACTTACCGATGTTTTAGCAGGGGTTCCAGCATCTAAACGCAAAATCATTGATCATTTTGCCGACAGCGAACAAAGACGACTTAACCACTATTGTCGGAAATGCCTCTTGGTGACAAGAAACCCTCGGAGCTTTTCTTCGAAATGAAGCGGGTTGCGGGTAGTTCCGAAGGCGAAGCAGCACTTAAGGGTTTATTGACAAAAAGACTGCCAACGTTTGCACAACCTGTGGTGGCGGCGTCATCTGGTACGGCAACGGAGTTTGTTAAAACTTCTGACATCAGAGATGTGTAAAATAACAAAAGATCAGTCTAGCGAATTGCGATCAGTCATATTGGATCTTACTAGAAAATTCGAGCAATGTACAACACGTTCTCGATCCCGCAGACCTACCCGACAACGCTCTCAGCTACGCCAATCTTCACCCGAAGGTAAGACCGGCTCGAATTTTGAAGACTGTTGATACCACAAAAAGTATGGTTCGTAATGCACAACAGTGTCGCAACTCATGTAGACGGAAGCAGCGGCAGGTGCATGCTGTCACGGCGCAGCCTGCAATGACTTTTTAGGCCGGTGGATGCGTTCAGCGAAAAGCCACCAACAGATGCATCGACACAGATTTTTTGGTTGATAGTGGTGCCGACGTCTCAGTGCTGCCTCTTTCTTTGAAAATGCTGATGTTCGCCCAACAGCCGTGACACTTTATGCAGCGAACGGTTCGCCGATAAAAGTTATTGGCGAAAAGCGATTAAGGTTAGACCTTGGTTTAAAACGAAATTTTTATTGGTCATTTATCATTGCCGATGTGACCACGCCAATAATAGGTTCGGATTTCATCAAATATCATGATTTGTTAAATGATTTGTGTCGCAACCATTTAATAGACAACATCACCGGTCACAACTCAAAATTAGCGCTTCCTTCAACCACACAGATTTCTGCTTTCAAAGCGTTCAGCCTCTGTAGCCCGTTTGCAGACCTCTTACAAGAATTTCACTACATCACGGTACTCTCGCCATATGGTTCTAGAACGCAACAGTTTTTCACCGAATAGAAACGACTGAACAGCCTACTTTTTGCCGTCCTCGACGAATGCCATCAGAAAAGCTTGCCGCAGCAAAAAAGGAGTTTGATTTTCTTACCGCAGCTGGAATATGTCAACCGTCTAAAAGCAATTGGTGCAGTCCATTGCATATGGTAAAAAAAAGTGATTACCGGGCGCTTAACACGCAAACGTTGCGTGATCGGTACCCGTTGCTATATTTAACAGACTTCACTAATAATTTCCAAGGAAAGCAAATCTTTTCAAAAATAGACTTACAGAAAGCATTTCACCAAATCCCGATACACGCTGACGGTGTTCCGAAAACGGCCATAAGCACGCCTTTCGGCTTATATGAATTTAATTGTATGACCTTCGGCCTACGAAACGCTGCGCAGACCTTTCAGCGTCTAATCAACGAAGTTTTCATGGGAGTTGACTGCGTATTTCGGTACATTGATGATATTTTTGTTTCCTCCGCTACGTTAGAGCAGCATCGTCTTGACCTCCGCTTAGTTTTTCAGCGACTTCGAGAAAAAATGTAAGTTTGGCAAATCGGAAATTACTTTTTTGGGACATCTCGTTACGCCCAAAGGCATTCGACCGTCACCCGAGAAAAAAAACTTAATAAAGGAGTACCGAAAACCATACAGCGCGCAAGAGCATAAAAGATTTATTGGAATGATTAACTTTTACAGAAAGTTTTTGCCGCACACTAGCGTACCAAGCAGTTTTACAGGAGCTGATTTCATGCAACAAAAAGAACCACACCACTCCTGTAATGTGGTCAACGGCGTCCTAAAATGCATTTGAGAAATGTAAAACCGAATTGTGCAATGCCACGTTACTGGCTCATCCCGTCCTGAATGCAGATTTAGCCCTTTATGTCGACGCATCAGACACAGCCGTGGGAGCAGCGCTGCATCAGAAAATTGATTGCGTTATGCAACCATTGGCTTTCTACTCAAAAAAGCTAACAGCGACGCAGCAGAAATATTCAACGTACGACAGAGAATAAGCTGCAGTCTACCAAGCCGTCTGCCGTTTTCGCTATGCAATTGAAGATCGTCCTTGTTACATAGTTACTGATCATCGACCATTATTATTTGCCTTTAAGCAAAAAGTGGAAAAAGCATCACTGTTCAGCAAACAATAAATTTCAACGATTTGCCAACAGCACAAAAACGTGATGAAGGGCTACAAAACTTGATACGTAGTCAAGGTACGTCAAATAATTCACTGTTATTAAAATATTAAAATGTTGTAGGATGCGATGAACAAATCAAGTACTCAACTCGTTACACAGCTTAGCTCATCCTGGAGTGCGCGCTACTACGACCTTAGTGACTTCAAGATTTTGCTGGCCTGGCATGAAAAAAGATATCGCCAATTTTGTCAGGTCGTGTTTACCATGCCAGCGATCAAAAACGCAACGGTACACCAAGTCAACAACAGATGTGTACGTTTTTCAGATATAAATATCGACATTGTCGGACCATTCCCTTCGTGCGAAGGACAGCGATACTGCCTTACAATTATCGACAGGTTTACTCGATGGCCCGAAGCCGTACCGTTGCCTGACATGTCTGCTGAAACAGTCGCAAAAGCTTTGGTGACTCATTGGGTTTCCAGATTTGGAGTCCCACAGCGAATAACATCTGATAGAGGTAGACAATTCGAATCTTCAGTTTTCACCGAGTTGATGCAAACGATTGGAGCAACCCATTTGCGAACAACGGCCTATCACCCTCAGGCCAATGGCCTGATAGAAAGATGGCACCGAACATTGAAGTCAGCCATTTTATGTCACCATTCATCAAGGTGGTTTTATCATCTTCCAACAATTATACTTGGTCTTCGTGTAGTTTTCAAACCGGACATAAACGCTTCGCTTGCAGAGCTGGTGTATGGTACCACCTTAAGAGCTCCAGGTGAATTTTTTTTCAAAAGCAACTCTACAAAAGCCACCAGCGACTTTGTAGCAGAATTTCCCGACACTATGAAAAATCTTCAGCCAACACAGACTTCGCATCACTCTACGAAAGCAACATTTATTTGTAAGAATCTTCAGTCATCAACGCACGTATTCGTCCGAAACTACTCGATTTGGCCTTCGCTAACACATCCATACGATGGCCCGTATGAAGTAATAAAACGTTTCGGTAGCCTTGTTCCTGCGAGGGGGTGATGTGGCACCCTGTCTTACCAATTACTTAATGTAACCGGTAACATCTGTTGTAATGACTAGTGCTTTTTCTAGAAAGATTAAAAACTTAATTTTATCATTCTTTTGGCAGCCACACGGTAGAGAACAACGTTTAATAATTACTCTTAGAATTTAATTTGTAACCAAAGAATAAATAAAATATTTTAAGTTTTGTTTATTAATTCAAGCGTTTCAATTAATAGGGAATAATAGAAAATAACCCCTATATATATATATATTAAATTGATTTCGATCATAATGTAAATTCGCTATTTCCCAAATTTTTGGAAACTTCGTGGAAACTACAATTTTGAGAAACTCTGATATTACTATAAAACAATCTTTTTTTCCAGCTTATAATTGGTTTGGGCCACTGACCATATTTGAAATAATAGAGCTAGGAATGGGTTATATCACAGACTACCCAGACAGAAAACAGCTGATTGAATCAAAATGGCGACTAGAAAATGAGTAAAAGGCAGTGTCAGAATTGCAGAATACACAGAAAGTGATACACACAATAAAATATGTGCCATATAATTTATATGGAGTTTATGTTTTCTATCTCATTTTGCAAATCACTGCAATGTCAGAAAAACCCATACGGTTCGAAAATTCTTGTTTGAAATATGTCATTGGTAACCTGTCTCAAGTCTGTGAATTATATATAGTATCCTCTTTCTAAATCCGAACCCCATTTCTTGATGTCTCGCAGCATATCTCAGATATCTAATATCGACTTTAATCTAAAATCAACTGCCATTTGCGCAAAATTATAATAATCTAACGATTATTTAAATGTGTTTTGTAAGTTATTTAGTTTGCTTATACCATAAAATACACAGACAGGAAGATATACAAAAAATGTGTACCATGAAGTTGATATGGAGTGTATTTTTTCTATCTCATTCTGCAAATCACTACAATGGAGGTTAAGTGTCAAAAAAGCTACACGGTTAGAGAATTTTTGTTTGACACAAGCCTTTGGTAACCTGGGCCTTGTTTATGTATTTCTCCCATCGATAAAGTTTTCGCAAAATACATGTAAAATGCAACCTTGTTCTTTGTTGTATAGGGTGAGTCACAGGCAATTAAATATATATTAATCTAAAGAAGATAATAATGCGCTATTGTTGTTTCTCTATCTAATAAGAAATTTTTCAAATTTAAATGTGTCCACAGCTTTAGAAGTTAAAAGCTCTAAAGAAAATTTCCAGTAAAAATACAATCAACTTTATCATCTATCAAGTCACCCTGTATAAAGTAGGGTGACCATGAATTTCTCGATGAGACAACTTCTCGCATCAGATACAGAAACGGGGTGCTGGAATTTTTATAAAACAGCCATAGGGTGAAGTCTATAATGTCAACAGAAAATTTTGCTGTTATTACGGGAAATTTTGTTAATTTGAGCGCAGCGGTATTTTTTGCTAATCTTAGCAACACATATCTGCTGACGTGTAGTACAATGAAATTAGTAGAAAAAATAAGTAGCCGCTAATAAATTTTAGTAAACTTTTTGTAAGTGGAATTTAAAATCGGTTTGCTAAAATTAGCAAAAAAAATGTACTAAATATTATTAATATTAGTACAATTAAATTAGTATAAACAATGAGTAAGCGCTACTAAATTTAAGTAAAGTGCTGTTAACTCAATGAATTGTAAAATATAGCCAAATTTTCATTTATAAAAAAAACAAGTAAAAAAGGGCTAAATTCGGCTGTGCCGAATCTTTGAATACCCTCCACCAATATCCTATGATGTTCTCTTCGGTTTTTGATACAAATAATATAAAAAAACGTTTGAAGTAAAATTATGAAGGTGAAAAAATTTTTTGAGGTGAAAAATTGTTTTAGATGTGAAAAGAACTTTTTTGGTTGAAAAAAAATTTAGAGGTGAATAAAAATTTTAAGGTGAAAAAATTTTTTGTGGTTAAAAAAAAATTTTAGTGGTTAAAAAATGTTTGAGGTGAATACAAATAATGAAAAAATATGAGATAATATGGTAAGTATCAGTCGCTACTATGAAATTGTACTAAATTTGTATGGGCAATTTAGAGGCACCTTTATATTTTCACTAGTTTTTTTTTAACATGGACTGCACAAACAACACAATTTAAAGCATAGTTTTTGTCAAATACTAAATTTTGTTCCGGTTAATGGGGACTAGCTCTGCTTCTGAATATGCCTAATGGAGAGAATGCACTTTCTGATGCGCCACGTATTGATAAATAGTTGCAACGAATGTTCTTTCTTTAAAAAATTGAAGTGTGTTTGTCTAATAGAGAGAATACAGCAAAGAAATTAATTTATTAAAGAAAGAACATGAGTTGAAACTATTTGTCAATAGATGGCCCATCAGAAGGTGCATTCTCCATTAGGAATATTTTGCTGCAGAGCTAGTCTCCATTAGCCATATTGTGCTACAATATGCAGTAGAGTATTATTGATTTTCTATTTTCATCGTAACATAAATGAATATTTGCCAAAAACTATAAAAAATATATGTTTTATGTGCATATTATACCTTAATTTTTTAAATAAATATTCATTTAGATGTTTAAGAGCACAATATTGCACTTTATTCATGTGTATTTTTCTATAAAAGAAAAAATTAACATAAATATACATTTGCCAATCCCTCAATTCTCAAAAATACAAATGGAATAAAAAAAAAATACTATTTTCCTCTATGAAAATTTCTCTTTTGGCATAAAAATGTGAAACAAATGCTTTTATTACGTCAAACATTTGAAAAATTGACTTTAAAATTATGTAATAAGTCTACTAGCAATATATGAATGCATTATAATTTAAAGTAGTAGTTAATTTCATATTTTTGGTAAATAAATTAATTGAAAGCCTAATCCAAGGCTATATCGCTATGGGCCAGGATATAGTTTTAATGTGATTCTGCGCCACCTATTCAAAAGTAGCGGCACTAAAGCAATTATGCTTTTTGCTCTTTCCCTATATATAAATTTATTTGGACCTTGTTCTGGGGCAGGGTATTGTTTTAGTTAGTTCAGCGCCACCTGTTCAAAAGTAGCGGCACTAAAGCAATTATGTATTTTGCTACTAGCAGACTTATTTCATAATACTAACGTCAATTTTTGAAATTTTCGACGTGGTAAAAGAATTTGTTTTACATTTTTATTTTAAAAACAAATTTTCATAGTACAAAATTATATTTTTTCGGTGATTTATAAAATTTTAAAGTATTGAGGCATTGGAAAATGCATATTTATGTTAAATCTTTCTTTCAAAATAAATATATGCACATACGATAAACTGCAATACTGTGCTCTCAAACATCTAAATGAATATTGATTTAGAAAATTTAAGTATAATATACACATAAAACATATATTTTTGCATAGTTTTTGGCAAACATTCTTTTATGTTACAAACAAAATAGAAAATCAATAATACACTCTTGCATATTGTAGCAGAATATGCCTAATAGGGAGAATTAATTTTCAGATGCGCCACCTATTGGGAAATAGTTTCAACTAATGTTCTTTCTTTAACAAATTAATGTCTTTGATTTATGTTATATAACTTTTGTTATTTAGTTTTAGTAATGTTATTTACAGAGGTCTGCTCTGTTAGTGACTCTAACATTTCTACTTACTTAACAGAAAAAAATAGATACAGAAAAATTGTACCAAATTGTATGGAAAATTTAGAGGTGTCTTCACATTTTCACTCATAACTTTTGAACCGCTTGACCGATTTTGCTCATTTTAAATACCAAACTGCTCGGGAGGATGTTTAATAATCTGGGTAAAAATAGGTAACCCCGCTTGCGTCTTCGCGTCGTGATCGCCATTTCAACAGACAGACAGACATACAGACAGACAGACGGACATCGCTAAATCGACTTAAAATTGCATAAGGATCACGAATATATATACTTTATGGGGTCTTAAACCTATATTTCGACATATTACAAACGGAATGACAAACTGATATATACCCTAACCATATATGGTGGAGGGTATAAAAATTAGTGTTCTTCACCTCATTATCCCGTATATGTTTCAAAATTCTTCGTTTTTAAAAATAATCTATGGTCCTAAGTGATTCTGGTAAATCGTTGTATTTATTTGGAAAAGCTTAGAATTTTTGAAAGAAACTTTTTTAAAATGAAAATCTAAAATATATACCTAAAAAAACTTGTACAACGAAACCAAAATAAGTAGGATTGATAACTTTATTATTATTCATCTAATAAGAAATCATATAATCACCCTTATTCTAGTTGTCGTTATCAATGTCGTTGTCGTTTTTGAGTCAACATCACTTTGCTTCGACGTCGACATCATCGACACCAAATTGGTATTCTAAAACAGTGTTGTAACGACGTCGACAGTTTATCGATTTAAACAAAAACACATCTCTAAAAATTGAGTCGGCAGATTTATTTTGTTTATTATTTTTGCGAAAAAATGTTTTTTATGTATAATTTAAATTCTGATACCAGTGATGAAGAAAATAAAGAAAATCTAGTTTTGGAAAGAAGACTTCTCATACAGAAATCAAATATCAAAAGTTTTTTTCAAATGAAAAATTTTTTCCTTATTTTTTAATTTTAGTAAACATGGAGAATACACAGAAAAAGTTATTAGACACCAGCCGAATGGAATGCATTTTCTGGTCAGCTACGACTTTCATCAACATTCTTTGTGCCGAATTCCCAATTGTAAATATCTCTATTTAACTCACAAATCAACGGAAAAAGCTATTTTATGCTAACATACAGTTAATTTTTTATTATTGAGTACAGATGAAATTTACTAACTATTTTTGTGTTATTTATATTCTCCTTTGTTTACCGTATGTCCAAATGTGTTTTTTAAAATTGTTTTTACATATGTTTAAACAATTCTTTTAACCGTGCCAAGTTATATTTTAATATTGAAGTTTATATTTTATAGTTGATCTTTTTAATACTTATATGTATGAAAATATATATATAATATTGAAGTTTATATTTTATAGTTGATCTTTTAAATACTTATATGTATGAAAATATATATATATATTTTCATACATATAAGTATTAAAAAGATCAACTATAAAATATAAACTTCAATATTAAATCAAATATCTTTAATCTGCCGGATAACAAATGAGTAGCAAAATCAAAGTCTGTTACTTTAAAGAATGTTAATCTTCTAATATTTTTAAAAGGTTTGAAAGTTATTTTCGGCTGAATAAAACAGCCTTCAAAGATGTGCTGGAAACAATAGCACCTAATTTGAAAACCGGAATCAAGTCCACATTTATTTCCAAAACAATAAAGTTGGCAGCTACATTAAGATTTTTAGCCCAGGGATCGTACCAGCTCAGTGTTGGAAACGACTTTAACTTAGGGTTCAGCTGTTTCTGAAACTGTAGAAGATTTGCCACAGCTTCCTTCAGCGGGCTCAATATAAATTGCTTAAATCTTCCGCCACCTGTAGCATTACACTCGGCTTTGTTGGCTACCATTTTCTTTTTAACTTTAAATTTTAAGTCTCGCCAAACCTATAAATAAATTTTGTTATATTTTTATAATGCACTTTATATGATCATGCTTTCTTTACCTTCTGCCATCCATCTCACATTATTCTCGGTGGGCCAAGTGCATTTAATAAATTCGATATTACTTCCCATTTTTTCCGTTTTTTTTTCAGTCATTACTTTTCCTCAAGTCGTTACTAAAAATTGTGTCGACAAAATAAGGGTCGTTTCAAGACAATATCGTCGCCACATTTTCTTACAGAATACCAAATACTTGTCGACAGTTATCAATTATTTTCGATAACGACAACGGGAATACCAATTTCAAAAAAAAAAAATCCCAAGACGACATTGTCTTGTGTCGATGACGACAACCAGAATAAGGGTGAATGAATCATATATCGAGAGTTTACTAACGCAACCTCGTACCTCAAAAACTACAACTTTTCAGTAGTGACAAAAAACCTTTTATAATGAACTTGAGTATTGGTACCTTTCCAGCGGCCCAATCTTAAAGGTTAACATTTAGTGTCAAAATTACACCATGAAATGCATTTTAATGACATTTTCCATGGGCTACTAAGACTAATAAAAAGTTAAAAAAAACAAGTAAGAGCGGCTAAATTCGGCTATGCCGAATCTTATATACCCTTCACCATGGTTGGAAAAAAACTGAAGTTTATATATGGACATATATGGAATGGACAGATTTATATACGGACGCCTTTAAGAGGAAATTAACCATTTAGTTTGGAGATAAAACTTGGACTCGGGAAGATTTATGGTTCCAGAAAATAGGTATTTTAAAAAAATTTATGTTTTGGTCATAACTTTTTTGTATCTGAACCGATATTTCCGAGTTTTTCAGCAAATATGTTATACTAAAGATTTTCGATCTTTTGCTATATAAGACGTATCCATAGGTCATAATACAGCTCTAGAATAGTGTTTGTTGTTTGTGTATAAAAGGTGAAGAGGTGAAAGAAAAGAATTTCAACAAATCGTTAAAAGAAATCACTACAACTGCATGTGTTTTATTTCTACAAAATAGTTTGATTTAGTTGGCAAATTTGCATTTGGGATTTTATTTCGCTTTTTTATTAGAAATATTTGTAATTTCTTTAGCTTAATTTTAAAAATTTGAAGGAAAATAGTTTATAATTTTTTTTATAAATTATTATAAGTTATGACCTAAAATAGTTGCACTCAAAGGTAAATTATGTATAAAATTTTCTTAATATGTGAGAAATAAAATGGTTTAAAAATCTTTTTATAAATTCTTTTAAATCGGAGCAAAAAATAGAAATTAAACCGCTTGTATTTTGTTTGTATCAGAGGGTTTTTATAAAAATTTTGATGATTTTAGTCTATTTATTATTTTTTTTAATTTTTAATATAAAATTTTATTTAAATTAATTATAAAATGTAAAAAAAAACAAACAAAAATCTTAAGAAAAAAAAAAATGTACAAAAAAAGTGAATTGACCGGGATTCGAACCCGCGACCCTTCCACCTGTGGTGAAAGGTATAAAAACGTTTGTATTGTAGGGTTTTTATAAAAATGTTGATGTTTTTAGCCTATTTATGGATTATTTAATTGTTAATATAAAATTTTATATAAATTAATTATTAAATGTTAAAAAAAAAAACAAAAATAAGCAAAAAAAAAAGTCTTAAGAAAATAATAAAAAAAAATGTACAAAAAAAAGTGAATTGACCTGACCGAGATTCGAACCTCGAACCCGCGGCCTTAGAGAAAAAAAGTATTTGTGACATAGCGTCTAGACAACTGAGCTATTGAAGCTCACAGAAAATCATCGTCAATAGAGGTACATATATAAAAGTCTTCGTTCATTAGAGATTTGTTTAGTTTTTATTTAAATGACAAATCTTTGTATGTGTGTTGTTTGTGTATAAAAGGTGGAGATGAAAGAAAAGAATTTTAATTATTAATATAAAATTTTATATAAATTAATTATTAAATTTAAAAAAAAAACCAAAAATAAGCAAAAAGAAAAAGTCTTAAGAAAATAATAAAAAAAAATTAAAAAAAAAAAGTGAATTGACCTGACCGAGATTCAAACCTCGAACCCGCGGGCTTAGAGAAAAAAAGTATTTGTGACATAGCGTCTAGACAACTGAGCTATTGAAGCTCACACAAAATCATCGTCAATAGAGGTACATATATAAAAGTCTTCGTTCATTAGGGATTTGTTTAGTTTTTATTTAAATGACAAATATTTGTATGTGTGTTGTTTGTGTATAAAAGGTGGAGATGAAAGAAAAGAATTTTAACACATGGATGTGTTGTTATGCTCAAAATTCTACATACATATTAAACAAAGGGATTTTACTGGAAAAATTAGAGGTAGTCCTGGTTTTTTGCTAATATCTCAGCCATTTATTAACCGATCTGTCTGATTTTTAATAGCAAACAGAAATGGATCACATGTAACAGAAATAAAAACAATCAAGTCCTCATCATGTCTGGGTTCTTCGGAAAACCCATTTCAACACACAGACGGACATCGTTAAATCAACTTCGCTCTTCATAAGGACCCAGAATATATATACTTTATAGGGTCTAAGATCAATATTGTAGAAATTACAAACGGAATGACAAACTTATATATACCCTTCCACCTGTGGTGAAAGGTATAACAAACATGTGAAAACCATTCTTACCCCATAAATCTGTGATTGGCCTGCTATGTTTCAAAAGGAAAAGCCCTCCGAAATCTTGAAGTTTCAACTAGAAATATTAAAAGAATCTAAGGTAAATGTAACTTTTATGTCAATTGCGAATAAAGGATAGTTTTTAAATGTAAAATATTAGAAGACAAATTTAAAACATTAATGTAATGCGTTCAAAGACATTCTCATTCAAAAAGTATCCATTTTCATATTTTTTTTTTAAAAAATACATATGTATTTTGATCAAAAATTTAATAAAATTCATACCAAGTTTTATGAAAATGAAAAGAGTATATATCTAATGATACGATGCGTAAGTGTTATTTATTATAAAAAAGTTTTTTTATTAATCACGTTCTTTTTATAAATTATAACTCAATATATCAATAAAAACTCATATGCAAAAAAAAAAAAAAAAAAAACAATCGAACACCTTTTCTGGTACTTTTTATTTTTTATCTAGAATTGTATAGCATCCTCCAACCGATATGCCGACTCCTCTGCAACTTCTATGATAGCGTTTCGACAATTCTCCATAACAATTTTCTTTACTTTCTCAACATTTTTATCGGTTCTTGATGTGATGGAACTTTCAGGACGAGCATCGTCATTCACATCTTCTCGATCTTCTTTTAAAAGCTTGTACCACTTGTAAACATTTTTCTGACTCAGGGTACAATCACCATATGCCACTCTCATCATTTCAAGTGCTTCTGAGCACCTAATTCTATTTGTTAAACAATATTTGATGCAAATTCTTTGATATATTTTTTTCCACAGCAGAAAATCTCCGAACAAGCAAAACACGTTATGCCTCTCACAAACAAACTAAACACAAACAAACTCAACTAAGATCATATGTATGAGACAAGTGTGCCAACATAAAAAAAATCGCTAATCGAATGCCCGAGAAATTTCAAAATTCACCTTTTCTATTTAACAGACCTCTACTATATGTGGTGGTTTAATTAAATCTATTTGATAAGCGGATTATTTGAACAGTTTGTAAGTTTCGTGCTGAGCAAGACAACCGCAGAATAATTGGCGCATAAAATTAAAAAAAAAATATTATTTTACTGGACTTTACAGGGACTTTTTTGAATATATATATATATATATATATATATATATATATATATATATATATATATATATATATATATATATATTATATATATATATTCATTGCCCATACTTTGAAGACATCTGTATATACAGCCAAAAAAGTCCCTATAAAATGCGCTGTATCCTGTAAAATGTCTTCAGTGTAAACAGTAGAATAACGAAAAATTTAAGGACAGTCTTAAAATTAACAAAATGTCTTCATAGTAACTTGTGGAACGAAAAACCGTCCCCGCAACATGCGCCGTGCACACATATATATATATATATATATATATATATATATATATATATATATATTCATTGCCCATACTTTGAAGACATCTGTATATACAGCCAAAAAAGTCCCTATAATATGCGCTCTATCCAGTAAAATGTCTTCAGTGTAAACAGTAGATTAATGTAAAGTTTGAGGTCAGTCTCCAAAGAATCAAAATGTCTTCATAGTAACCTGTGAAACGAAAAACCGTCCCCGCAACATGCGCTGTGCATATATATATTTATATATATATATATATATATATATATATATATATATATATATATATATATATATATATATATATTTAATTAAGAGTAATTTATGTGACCATTTTTATGTTCTTTAGACTGTAAATGGCGTAATTTATTCTACTATCCTACATTTGCAATACGAATAAACTCACAAATAGAAGTAATTTTTATTAAGGTCAAGATGATGTGAAAGGGAAAGGTTATTTTATTATTATGGAAAAAATTAATTTTTGGTCGTCACATGACCAAAAAATTTACAAATTACAAAATTCGCTGAATATAAATTAAAAAGGTGGTTGCGACACATCTGTCCAAAATTCTTTTCTAATACCAAATGTCAAATAATAAGATATTGAATAAAAATTTAAAATAAATCATTTCGTAAGATATTATGTATTTTATTTAAAATAAAAGTTCTCAACCTCTAGAAAAAACACCCTTAACAAATATTTTATATATATATTGTTAGGGAAATTATATTCATCGATTTGCATTTACTCGTAAACATAAATTCCCATATGCCAGCCCTGAAATGTAAAACGGTTGCCATCAATAGCAACCCTTCATCCGGAATGCAGCTTCTCGACGGTGCTAACACATTCTAGTAATTTGTCCCCGCACATATAAATACGACCGCAATGTGGAATGGCAGTTAGTTGATAACAAAATGCTAAAGAAGCAGCATTGGTATTTAACAGAATAAATTGTAAATTGTGTTAAAGTGTAACTTTAAAGTCCCTTTTTTAATTGTTTTAAGTTTATGTTTAAATAAAGAGTTACTACGTAAAGTGAAACAGCTCAAGAAGGAATTGAGTAAATTGGCGCTACCGACAGCGTGATATAAGGTGGAATTGCAAAAGAGTCTAATGAAGGAGCGGCTGAAAATTGACATTGGTACCTATGAATTTGACGAAAAAGAAGAAACATACGTTTGTACCCGTACAACAGAAGGTAATATGAAGTTAAGCAGAATCTTGGCTGATATGATGCAAAAGATGGAAGACTTCTAGGTCAGACAACGCGAAATTGCTAGAAACCTCTAGAGCAGACAACATGAAACTGTTAGAAACTTCTAGAGTAGACTACAATAAATTGTTGGAAACTTCTAGAGCAGATAACTAAAAGATATAAGCTAAGCTTCAAGCAACTTCTAGAGCTTGAACGAAGATGGAAAATAAACTTCAAGCAACTTCTAGGGCCACAAATGAATATTAATCAAGCTAGAGAGCCGTTCATTCTCTGGTTGAGTTAACCACTTCGGACCATACCACCATAAGTTTTTATCAATTAAATCACGGGCTAGAGATCCACGACTGGCAAAATCAGAGGGGTTTTATTTGGAAACAATTTGAGACCTCCCATCGTAGTATTTCGATCTTCTCAATGTTCTGATAATAATTGAGAAAAGCGTACCATTGAATCAACGTGGTATGATTCAAGCACTCATTCCAATCTGTCTTGTCATTCCATTATTATCTTTGCAACATTATTTTTCGGTCAAGCCAACCAGTTGGATTAAATAATTTGGCTATTTCAGACAAGACAGCAAGCTTGGTAACCACATTTTAACCTGGTTGCGAAACGAGTTTAAAATAAAAGCTGTCTCTTTGAGCATTCCGTCGCAGACCTAGAGTTAGAGTAGTGCTCGCATCAGAGAGTTTCAAAAAATCTGTATCGAGAAACATATCATCGGCAAACCTTCAAGAAGCTGAACATGATTATCGGTCCATTTTCGAAGAGCCAAACCTACTGATTCAAGAACTTCAATTAGTTCATTTCGTCTTCTAAAACCATTTTCTAACTCATGAGAGCACGTCATTGACATACATACGATCCTCTGATGCAGCAAGGCTATGAGCTTCGGCCAATTGAAAAAGTCACCGTATAGCGAAGTAAGAAGCACAATCCACTTCAAAGGTTACAGATCTTAGCTCATAGTCCCTTTGAAATGTGGTTTGATTGGGATGTATGATTGGCGAGTATTTGCCGATACATTTTATCAATATCGGTATTAAATACAAAACGATAAAATCGCCAACGAAGAATCAAGACCGTAAGGTCAACTTGTAGTATTGGGTCTGAATATAAAATATATACTATTCAAACTCACGACTAGATGACGGGTTTGAAGCTTTTAATACTACACGGAGTTTAGTAGTAACGCTATCAGGTTTCAGAACGGCATGATGTGGCATACAGTAGCTAGACGATTCGGAATACGGGGGGTGCACTTCAGGAACATGTCCTAAAACAACATATTTGCTTATAACAACATCGTATTCTGATTTGAAAACGGGATTTTCTGAAGTCTAGCTTCATTTCTCATAAATTGAGAAGGAGCAATATTACGAGACCTGTCCAGAGAAATATTCTCCGGAAATTCGGGTTTAAACCACACATCGACCATTGGAATCCCTACATGTAGTTGACTGATAAAATTTCTCACAAAAGTCTTCGGTTTCAGTTAATCCAGAGACGGGTGGGACCACTTCAAGTTTCCAGAAACGAGTGATTAGTTTTTTCAATTCAATACGATTAAAAAACGATCCGATCGTAGGGGATTCGGTCGTAATCTAGCCGAATACTGTTTCCTTGGCAACCTGGACGCTACTTGGTATTATATTGACATTGGTTTTCAATATACGAGGAGAATGTTATCGCATTCTGTCGGGGGTTGTGTGCTCTTCCTAATAGGAACAACATTATTCGGGTTATTCTGCCGCGAAGAATTGCCAGAATTTGTATTGCTGGGATGGTTCTCTTTGTGAATAAGCGAATGATGCTTCCGTTTACACAGAAAGCAAACGGGAATATCCCTTCAAGCTCTGAATTAATGGGAGATAGCAAGGCAATTCGTGCAACATTTTAGCCTTTTCACTATTGAGATACGTTCATCTACATTTTACCCCAAAAATGTGCGATAGTTGCATGGGGTGTTTCTGTTGACACAGAACACAACGATTAGGAAATTGATTTGAGTTAGTTTTGGTAACAAAACTATTTAACATCTTGGTATCATTCAATGATTTGTTCAAGTTACCGGAATTCAGGGGATGATGCTTAGCAGGCTGATTCCGAATTGGACAATCAGCCTGATTTCGGTTCAATTGTGAATGCCTAACATCAGTAAAAATTTGTCCATTTCATCCCACTTTGGAGTATCAGGATTACCCTTCACTGACTCTTGCCAAAGAGTTAAAGCGTTTTCGGGTAATTTTATTGAACAAATATAAACGAAAATAACATGAAAAAACATTTCGGGGGTAATTTTCAACAATTCCAGATTCGCAATAACATCGTTAATGGTTTGTTGCAATTGTTTAATATTGGGTCCAGTTTCCTGGCGTATCGGGGGAATACTCAAAAGAAGTGCTATTTGAGCGTTAATGAGACTCTTTTTGTTTTGTTTCTCTTTAAGAGAAAGAATTTATTTTTCCTATGTTTTCTGTTTACGAATAATAAAAGAAGTATGTACACAATTTTTCTTACAAAAATTAACGAATTGTGAAGGTATTTTTCCCGGTTTTTTGTTTTAAGCGTTGCGGTGTAATGGTTAGCGCGTTGGACTGTTACACAGAAGGTTGCCTAATCGATTCCTTGCGACGGCGAAATCAATTTAAAAAGATTTGTGATTTTTCTCTTTCTCATACATATTAAGGTTGTCCAAAATAAAGAAGTTCGAATTCGCGAGCTCCACAACCCCGCAAATATGCCATTATGAAAAAAATATGGTCTGCCAAAGAAATTTAAGAAAAAAGTTTAATTTAGAGGTAGCACATCGCCATTGAAGTTTCAAAGTTGTATTATTTCTATTGTTTTAAATATTTTAAAAATTGAGAAAAATTAAATATAATTGTTCGGATCGCGACTCATCAAATCTAATATATTTCTGGGCGTACTTTACGAATACGTAATCAAAATTAAATTTGGGTTCGTGTATTTAGCTAAAATTTTATACAAAAAATGTTCCACTTTATAAAGAAAGTTGCTTATATTTGGCTCTGCGCAAAATTCTTTTTTGAATGATTATCTGTTCCCGGAGTGTGTTCCTATGTGAGACAGGATTTTTGTTAACAATTTAATTTTAATACGCTAAATAAAAGCTATATACTAAAAATATCAAATTATACGTTCAGTTACAAGGACAACTATTATCCTTTTAAAAAGGTTATTTACCAAGTACAAAAAGTTGGGTTTTTCGATGACAATGTTTTAAGGTAGCACAAAAAATCAAATTTTGTTTGGTTTTCATAAAACGCGAATAATTTAAAAACCACAAATTTATTTTCAATTTTCATTTTAGATTTGTAATTGTCATAAAAATTAAGTTCAGATTTGAAAAATTTTCTTATACAAGGCATTAGTAAGTTGAATTTTTACTTACATCTTTATAGAAAATTTGGATCTTTGACTAAAATATGTATTATTATGAATGAATTAAAAAAAATCGCGAACTAATTAAAAGTTACTGATTTTGTTTTTTAAATTTTGGTCTCATATTCGTTTTTTGAACATTAATTAAGACTGTCCGGTAATTTTTGTTAAATAATAGCGTGTAGTTTAAAAAATTATTCACTTTAAAGTCAACCCCACTTTTTATATAAATTACTCTAACGACAAATTATTAATTATTAAAAGGTAACTTTTTGTGCTACCACATAATATAAACGAATTAAGCTGAAACTTACACAGAGAGTTTGTAGACATTAAGGAAAAGGGGCAACATTGTGGAGATTGCAAATTCAAACTTTGATGTTTTTTTGGACCACTCTAAAGTACATCTTTATATGTTTTTTCTTTAGTTTAACCAAAACCTTGTCTTCACATTCAATACAACATGCCATGAAATTTGAAAATTACACACAAAAGAACAACGAACAGAATTTTATTGTTGTATTTTGTAGTTGTCTGCCACGATCGATACCGATACGAAAATTTTAACACTGCGATACCAATAGTGACATGTGTCTTCCAATATCAGGGGATTTATTTCATAATATTACCTGTTACATTTTGTTATATCTGCAAACTACCGTTATAAATCGGTGTTTCGGTAGTTTAGCTTTATTTTAACGTTTAGCTTTATTTTAACATTTATCGTTATTTTAACGTTTAGCGTTATTTTAAACCCTGTTGTACAAAAAGACACATGCCTTTAATGGAATAGGTATTTTAAGGATAACGAAATTTGAGTTATTTCGGTAACGTTATTTAAAGGGTAACGATATATTCTTTTATTTCGGTAACGGTATTTTAACGATATTTTCTGTTATTTTGGTAACGGTATTTTAGGGATAACGCTAATTTCTATTATTTCGGTAACGGTATTTTAAGGATAACGATTTTTTCAGTTATTTCGGTAACAGTATTTTAAGGGTAACGATAGTCAGTTAAAAGGGTGTTGTATCGATAGCGGTATTTTAGCGGTATTGTCTGCCAACCCTGTTTAATAACGTTATAAACGTTATAGTGTTTATAAATGGGGTTGTTTTACGCATAAACGTACTTTACTTAAGGCGAGTTAAACGAGTAGTGACTGTTGGCTTAACACACCAACATCTCTAAGGCTCCAAGGGAAAAAGCAAAATAGACTAGGAGAAATTTTCGTTAAGTTAACAATAGGTCTCATTACTAAACTCATGTATTTAGGCCCTGTGAGAAGTGGCTAAATAAATTCTAAGCTAAACGCAATTTGACAAAAGGTTTTGGAATTTCTTTGAAAAAATATTTGGAAAAATTTTTAAATTTCATAAAAATTTGGAAACTTGAATTTAGTTTAGATTTTATTTAGCATTTTCGTAGTTAATTAATGGTTCTCCTCGAGAGAACTACCAAAAGGCCCGAAGTGACACACGGTATCTGTGGCTAAGGAACACTGGGGTCCTTTGCCTTCCTAAATTAACTAATTTAAGGAAATTGTTGCAAAAATACAACATATCACAGTTCCATTTCCTGTTTTTACTGGAAAATGGAAAAATGTCATAAGTTTATTTTATGGCATTTTAGCTTAAACTTTAATCGAAACATACAAATTTTGACTTTTTTTATTATTAACTAATAAAAATAGTTTTAGTGCCTTCGATATAATTAAAGTTTAATAGGTGAAAAGTCAATTTTAGGAAAACCATTATGCCGTAATGTATAAAATGTGCTTGGGATATTTTGTGTTGAAGTCAAAAAACAAAATTATTACGTAAAAACGCAAATTCGAAATTTTTTATCTTTTGCTTATAAAATTTTAAAATATATTTTAAGCTACTTCAAGTTCAATATATAAGACAGTTAAGATTAGAGATGGGCACGTGAGCGATTTTTGACTCACGGTCGATCACGAACCAAAAATTACAATCATGCGCAATAATGTTTTTTTTATTGGATACATTAATTTGTTTCATGAAATAATATTTTTTTCTTTAAAATTAGGAAAACTATTTAAAAAAAAAATATGGAAAATAAATTAAACGTATATTTCTAAATTTTATCAGGCTCGAAATCACTCATTTTTTTATTAAATGGAAAAAATTGTGAGGATCAGTGCTGGAGGGAGTGCACACTTTCGACCTGAGCGACCAGGTCATCGTCAGCCTCCTTATGAACCACCCAACCCACAAAGAACTCATGGTTCTGAACCGGCTTATATATCACACACCCTTAGGAATATGACTATGCGAAATACCTTTTTCTTAGTTACGGGTAATACACGTACAAAATGAGCTTTTTCTATCTATTTCGAATTACCATTGTCAACCACCTCCGATATTCGAAGCACAAATTGACAGGGTTGTCATTCAAATTGTTAATATTTCCATTTCTAGGAACGAATTGGGAATCTGGCATACTAATATTTTAATATTAGTAATTGTGTATATGTGATTTGCTCCACGAAAAGGGACCTCTGCGCCGAAAAGAAGTTATTGAGAAAACCGCCTTTAAAAAAAGCGCTTCGTTTTTCCGTGTTTTGCGCATGGTTATGTAACTCTTCCTTCAACCTGATCATCTGGCGATGTATTTCGACTCTCTGGTACTTTGTGAACATCGTCACTATGCAGTGTTTTCTCTATGAAAAATATTCTTACAGTTAAAAACCTGTTTTTGCTAATTTTGTTTTCAAAATTACTAGAGCTGTTTTATTCCTTATCAAATTATCAATGTTTTGGATTTAAGCCGATAGAATTTAATCTATTATTTATTATTATTTAATTTATCTATTATTTAATTAATTTCAGGTTAAAATAATTCTTAATTAACGTAAGAAAATGTGTCTGGAAGACGAATTTAAGAGTGTTGAAGAACAATACGTCAGCGATTGTTTGGAAGAATGTTTACCTATAGTCAGTGATGAGTCGGATGCATTTTCATCGTAAAAAAACTAAAAGACATAGAAACTTGCTGCGGTTTGCGGCATTTGAAAGAGCGTTTTTTTTTCCTATAAGAATCACTCAAAAAGTAAAAAAAAATTTTTCGGCGCAGAGGTCCCTTTTCTTGGAGCAGGTCACATATGATGAATTTCATGTAAAAATCGAGATGCATTGAACCCGACCTCCTCAGATATCGATGAAATTTTGTTGATAGCTATATTTGATCAATACAAACAAACTCTCATTTTTACAAATGACTTTTTTGCGACTTTTTGGGCGTGGTACAGTGGGAAAGTTTTCGAAAAAACGCGAAAATGGTCGAAAAGAGCTCCATTTAAACTACAATAACTCAGAATCGGCTCAGAATGAACCGATTTACATGATCTTGGTATCATTAAAAAGATATTTTAACAGGCTTTGTGACACGTTTAAAAAAAATTTATAACAAAAAGAATATTTTAACTAACGAAAAATCCAAAAAGATCAAGTGTTTTTTTACAGTGTATTATTTTTTTAGAAAGGTTTATCCTTCACCTATACCATATCAAAAAATAAAAATGGGTTCTTTTTTAGTTTTTTTATATAATTTATTAAGTAGTGTCACTTCTAGTAATTGCCCTTATATTTTATATTTACAGGTAAAATAAATAAACATTGTCCCAGGAAAATTGTGAATATGTTTTAACCCAAATTTTTTAAGTAGTGTCACTTCTAGTAATACGTACCGAAAGTTTTCGAAATAATTCGAATATTGATTACATTTTTTTTAAGTTAATTATTTGTAAGAAATTTTGCGCTGCTCAAATTTGGCACAGTCAGAATATCTGCGCACAAGTACAAAAGTTCCATTTATCGGAATGAATGAATGAAAGCCTTGAGTTCCTCTTATAGTTTTAGCTTCTTTATATCTTGAAAATAGCTTTTCTTTGACGTTGTTGTATTCGTCAGCATCTGCGTAAGCAACTTGTATGGTGACTGGTAGCATAAAAGTGCCATTCAGCGTCAATACCAAAATCAGATTTGTGATGGCATAAATTAAGTGAAGTTATATTTATTTTATATTGTGCTCCTGCACCATCTGATACGTAAATGATTTTATTTATATTGTTGGTTATATTGGCCTTCACGAACTGTATCATTTTTGAAATATATAGATGAACTGCTATACTATCATGGGTATTGCAATCAGATATTATGGCAAAGCTTTTATGAGTTAATTTATCGTTATCTGAAAATAAACAAACAAAGGAAAAACAAATAAATAAAAAATGTTAAATATTTTGATGAGTGTGGATGGATGTGTTTACTAATACCAAAATATTAAAATAATTACCTTTGTAATAAATAACGAACGGATGTATTGTAGCCTGATCATTATTCCAATGGTATCCTTGCACGGCATCTTGTACAAGAAATGCATAATTTTCAGCAAAGTCCATTTGAATTAACATTTCTCCTGATAACAGCGCCGCTCTTTTATTGCTGATAAATTCAGATTGTCGCTATGAAATGACGCGGAATCAGAACTTTGATGTGTTCAGTAAAATCGCTGACAAATGATTCTGGGTTGGTGGTTAACGTTTTCAGAACAAATCTAATCGTTGTATTCCTCTATTTGTATATTATTTCTTCAGTTTGGTTATTTTCAAAATGTTTTATCATATGCGTTTTTAGATTATTTAAATTTTTGAAGCAGTGACCACACATTGAAACGCAACACTCGCTTTTTTCTATGTCACCATTACAAACAACGAATTTGAGAACATCTTTGTAGTCGGTAAATGTGCATTCTCCTTCAATACAAATTGATTCTAAGCCACTTTTTTCAAACATCAATTTCATATTCTGATGCAATGTGCATACACAGATATTTTGCTGGTTTCCAACTCCAAGTTTCATACAATTTTTTGGCCTTAACATAGTAAATTTTGTAAAACCCACTTTGGCCAAGGGTTTTTTTAAATTCGTAGTAAGATTCGCGTAGTGAAGATAACATCAGTCTTTTTTAAACTTTTTCACGTAAGTTTCCTTGTTTAACAGTAATTGAATCTTGCGATCCTGGCATCATTCGGCTAATTTCATCATCTTCATAAAATAACTTGACTGTGCTTAGAGTTTCGGTTGGTAAACTACGTCTGCTCATTTTTAAAAGATTGATATCTGCAAACTTCGTTTTATTCCTTTGGATATCTTTACTTTTTTTGATACAATCGTGACTCATATTGATTGGTAAGAGAGATAAAAGTTTTTGCTGTTCCAAAAGATTTGAGCTGTTCTCTATTTGATGTTTTGAAAAATTTCTTCGTAAATGGCTTTGACGTTTTCAATTGGCGCTGACAAATCAGACAATGGATCATCTCCAAGTGAATCTGCTACATTTTCCATTTTTGCATTTCGTTTGATATATTTCCTTTTAAGAGGCGACATTTGGTTTGGTATGATCAATTATATTTTCAATGAGTTCGTTGCTTTCGATGTTTGTATTACGGCTGGCACAAGTTTGAAGTTCATTCAATTCTTCGCTAATTTCATCGCTGGGCGTTGTTCGTTAATAATTTGAGACTTCATTCTGCTCCACGTTGGATTCATTACGACTGCGCGCTTTTCTCAGTGTATTCCGGCAAGTTTCGCAAATACGGCTACAATGAATGCTGGCGACAGCTGGAAAATATTCAATTATATTTGCAGCCTTGTTTTCACTTATTTTACGAAGCGCAACACTTATTAGATATTTTTATGCATCTGTACTTATTGTTTGAATTCATATTCACTCAAATTTTTAAAATATACGCGTAAAATTGTAATCGCTTGTACTTTTCGCGTTCGTTGGCACTTGTTGAATGACAAAAATCGATAAGGAACACCTATAAATACTACGTATTTTTCAATATTTTACTGGCAGATACTTATGAATGGGTGCATATTTTAAGGGTGGCTATATACTTGATAAATGTGGATTCAATTTCTGTAAAAAAATCATGCAGGTAGCCAACGGAAAAAACCCAAATAATTAAAAAACTGCACTTTCCTGTTTTCCTTTTAATTGTCCACGAACATTTATGACCGTTTTTTAGTTTGTTACCGCAATCATAAAAATCAAATAACTTTTGTTTATTACTTTTTTTAATTCTGAGAATCATAACAAAAGTCATCAATGTTTTTTCCAAAGAATTTTTCAGACAAAAATAATAATAATAATTTTACGACATATTAATTAATTTTCCTGGGACAATGTTTATTTATTTTACCTGTAAATATAAAATATAAGGGCAATTACTAGAAGTGACACTACTTAATAAATTATATTTTTTGATATGGTATAGGTGAAAAATAAACCTTTCTAAAAAAATAATACACTGTAAAAAAACCCTTGATCTTTTTGGATTTTTCGTTAGTTAAAATTTTCTTTTTGTTATACATTTTTTACAGTGTAATTTTTTTGAAACGTGTCATAAAGCCTGTTAAAATATATTTTTAATAATACCAAGATCATGTAAATCGGTTCAGCCGATTCTGAGTTATTGTAGTTTAAATGGAGCTCTTTTCGATTATTTTCGCGTTTTTTCTAAAACTTTCCCACTGTGCCACGCCCAAAAATCACAAAACAGTCATTTCTAAATATGAGAGTTTATTTGTATTGATCAAATTTAGCTATAAACAAAATTTCATCGATATCTGAGGTGGTCGGGTTCAAAATTTCAGTTTTATCTCGATTTTTAAATGAAATTCATCATATATAATATACAAAATTTACATACGTTAAACGTTTACCCACAAAAACTAAATTTTTCCTCGATTTAAGAAAAATTTACTCGTTTTTTTAATTTATCTGAAGAAGTTTTTAGAAAAATAATCCTACACCTAAGTTTATTATTTCCCAAAAATTAGAAAACTTTTACTTGCAAAAAAAAAATAATATTTTATTAAAATTTTTAAAATTTATCTGAACCAAGTTGCATGAAAATTTTCCCTCGAAATATATCATCAGTTTTTAAACTCAAATAAATTTTTATTATTATATAGCAAAAAATCATTACTGTTTGTTTTTAATTGCCTGAACTTATTTTTAGAAAACAATTCATTAAAATTAGAAAGTGGTAGACTTTAAAACTGAATTTTAATTAATTTTCTACTCGCGAAAAAAATTAACAAACATTAAGTTCAAGTACTTTCTCATTTTAAGTCAGACACATTTTTTGAACTAAATGGGAGTAAATTAATTTTCTATTTTTTTGAACTAAACTTAGTTTTATTATATTTTAGTATGCAAATAACCTAAACTAAGATGTTTTTATTAAATATACTTGTTATACCCTTCACCACAGGTGGAAGGGTATATATAAGTTTGTCATTCCGTTTGTAATTTCTACAATATTGATCTTAGACCCTATAAAGTATACATATTCTGGGTCCTTATGAAGAGCGAAGTTGATTTAACGATGTCCGTCTGTCCGTCTGTGTGTTGAAATGGGTTTTTCGAAGAACCCAGACATGATGAGGACTTGATTGTTTTTAATTTCTGTTACGTGTGATCCATTTCTGTTTGCTATTAAAAATCAGACAGATCGGTTAATAAATGGCTGAGATATTGGCAAAAACCCAGGACTACCTCTAATTTTTTTCGTAAAATCCCTTTGTTTAATATGTATGTAGAATTTTACGCTTAACAAACACATCCATGTGTTAAAATTCTTTTCTTTCATTTCCACCTTTTATACACCAACAACACACATACAAAGATTTGTCATTTAAATAAAAACAAAACAAATCTCTAATGAACGAAGACTTTTATATATGTACACTTAAAAAAGTTTGTAAGTTAAAATAACTGAAAATATCATTTAAAAGAAATGATATTTCATTTAAAAACTGGTCTACTTAATTTTCATTTAAATTAAATGCCATTTGTTATTTATTTTTAAATGTTGATTAATCAACTGACACATCCGTAATAAACAAATGATATTATCAGTTAAATTAAATGTCAAAATTTTACCTACCAATAAACACTTTTTGTGTGAATGTATTTGTATATGTATGTGTGTTTATGAAGTTCTTGTAATTTGTATTGAAAATTTTTGTATATATACAACCAATTTAAATAAAAAAACAAATTGAAATTTTTTGAATATTTTTGTTGAAACAGACAGCAAACAAAATTTAAATTTGTAATAACTGTTACGGACACAAATAAATTTTTATTAAATTTCAAACAAATAAAAAAATATATTAAACTGAAAAAAATCGGTAAATGATAGTAAATTATTTCGAATAAATGTATAAAAGAGTTAATATAGATATTTCTTTGAAAAATAAATGTATCTTCCTTTATTTTTAAATGGAACGGAAAACTTTTTTATTAAACTACAAACAGTTAACTACATAATATTCTGAGTGTACCTCTATTGACGATGATTTTGTGTGAGCTTCAATAGCTCAGTTGTCTAGACGCTATGTCACAAATACTTTTTTTCTTTAAAGCCGCGGGTTCGAATTCCGGTCAATTCACTTTTTTTGTAAATTTTTTTTATTATTTTCTTAAGACTTTTTTTTTTTGTTTATTTTTGGTTTTTTTAACATTTAATAATTAATTTATATAAAATTTTATATTAATAATTAAATAATCCATAAATAGGCTAAAAACATCAAAATTTTTATAAAAACCCTCTGATACAAACGAAATACAAACGTTTTTATACCCTTCACCACAGGTGGAAGGGTCGCGGGTTCGAATCCCGGTCAATTCACTTTTTTTGTACATTTTTTTTATTTTCTTAGGATTTCTTTTTTGTTTATTTTTTGTTTTTTTTAACATTTCATAATTAATAGGCTAAAAACATCAATAGGCTAAAAACATTAATAGGCTAAAAACATCAAAATTTTTATAAAAACCCTCTGATACAAACAAAATACAAACGGTTTTATTTCTATTTTTTGCTCCGATTTAAAAGAATTTATAAAAAGATTCTTAAACCATTTTATTTCTCATATATAAAGAAAATTTTATACATAATTTCCCTTTGAGTGCAACTATTTTAGGTCATAACTTATAATAATTTATAAAAAAAAATTATAAACTATTTTCCTTTAAATTTTTAAAATTAAGCTAAATAAATTAAAAATAATTTTAATAAAAAAGCGAAATAAAATCCCATATGCAAATTTGCCAGCTAAATCAAACGTTTTTGTAGAAATAAAACACATGCAGTTCTAGTGATTTCTTTTAACGATTTGTTGAAATTCTTTTCTTTCACCTCTTCACCCTTTATACACAAACAACAAACACTATTCTAGAGCTGTAATATGACCTATGGATACGTCTTATATAGCAAAAGATCGAAAATCTTTAGTATAACATATTTGCTGAAAAACTCGGAAATATCGGTTCAGATACAAAAAAGTTATGCCCAAAAGATAATTTTTTTTAAATACCTATTTTCTGGAACCATAAATCTTCCCGAGTCCAAGTTTTATCACCAAACTAAATGGTTAATTTCCTCTTAAAGGCGTCCGTATATAAATCTGTCCATTCCATATATGTCCATAGTTTTTTCCCAACCATGGTGAAGGGTATATAAGATTCGGCATAGCCGAATTTAGCCGCTCTTACTTTTTTTTCCTAAAATCAAAAAATATTACTTAGGAAAGATATGAACTATTTCTGAGCTTATAAACTTTTTCGTTTTTACAGAAACATAGGAATTTGTATTCTTTTTAAGAAAATTTTTCGAAATTTAAAAAAAGTTTGACTTAAATTGAGGAAAATTTTCAAACTATTTTAAAGAAAATTTTGGATTAATTTCAAATCTTTTTTTGAGTGTATGTTTGACAGTTCTTCCATTATATATGTATGAAAAAAAGCTTAACACTGAAAACGGGCTGTTTTAGGTTGTATTTTTTGGGTCCTTGATGAAAATACAAACCCGTTTTTGGTATGATATTGCAACTCTGTTTTTAATGAATGTTAGAGGTATTAACTAATGAAATTTTGTCATTTGACAACTCAAGTCTATATTTGAGTACTCAATCTTATCTTTTGATAAATTTCGCAATTCATTTGATTTTGTGTAATGTATTTTATTTTTCAATTTATTAAGTAAAATTACATAAAAAAATGAATTAAATATGCTTTGCAAGAATAATTAATCAAGAGAAACATGACACATTGTGCAATAATTTGTACCAACTACATAGAGAAATATGCAGAGATTGGGATTTGTTTTTTATAAATACATTACATTACTTTGTAATCTATAAGATAATAATTGAATTTATTATATTATTATTTTTATTATTATAATTGATAATTATCTAATTATATGTAGTAAGTCGATTTAAAATTAACAAAATAAATCATGATAAAAATTAAAACATAAATAATGAATGATTAAATGATTTGAGTGGAAATTAATTTGGATCCGAATTTAATTGAAAAACTTTGTTTTGGTTATCCTGATTGCCATATAACACATATAGATTATCGTCTGGTGTTAAATCCATTGCAAAATTATTTAATGATAACGTTAAAAGCTCAGTTCTATTCGTCAGTGCAACAACAACATAAGTGCAATTTGGTAAAACTTCACATGCCGAAATTTGTCCAGGAGGCTTGAATACAGCTAATGACTTTCCTGCAATTAAGGATATGAATGCATTAAAAAATGTACACGCCTCCGTGTTACTGTCAGAATTGATACCTGTACTAAGTTCCCATAAACGTAGGGCATTATCTCGTCCCTCACTATCCGTTGACATTAGTACTTTGCCCATGGGATCTAATTTGAGACTTGTTACTGGTGCATTGTGTCCTATCAAAGTTGATCGACAATTCCCCGTTACTAAGTCCCATACGAGAATATTAGCATCCTCTAGTCCAGCTATGACACACGCGTTCGCTTGAGAAATTGCCAAAGAAACTGTATTACATGTTGGTTTCCATTTTTTGAATAATGTTCCACTTTGTAGATCGTATACTACGATGAAATTTGGTGTTGGCTCACTTAATTCTTTGGCTACGACACAAACATACGAGCCTTCATGTGTTATGGCCGATAATGTTGTTAAAAAATCATGATGTGGTATTCGCAAATCATAAAGAAGTTTCCTTTGAGTTAAATGCCACACGAGAAGGGGGAATGGTTTTTGTGTTTCGTCGCCGCAGACCAGAATTCTAAAAGAGAAAATATGCATTAATAATTTAAAAAACTATGAATTTAAGATTAAGGAAACGCTGCAAAGTAAGGGATTTTTAAAAAATTTTGGATATATATCTGCCATTTCTAGTTAACAGGTTATAATGATAAACGGTCCAGAGCATCAAATTTGGGAAATCTCTTGTATAAAAAATCGATATTTATTTATTTCATAAATAGGCTAATGAATTGAGTGGTCTTTTTACCAAGTTATGCACACTAAAACAATTAAAGTTCTGAAATATTGTAGACACAAATCAATGTTTAAATAACCAACTACTACAAAAAAAAATTAATTAGAATTTAATAAAATTAAAATTTTAAAATTATTCAAAATTTGGTAAAAATTTCTAAATTATAGAAAAATTTTACTATTTGAAAGTAAATTTTTATTACAAAGCAATAATTACTTTACTGTTAGTTAGGAAATGTTTTCTTGTGTTTAAGAAAAATGTTAGGACTTAACTCCTTAAAAATAAGAAAATATTTTCTTACATCAAGCTAAATAACACTTCCTTTAAGTAAAATTTCTCCTTAAATTTGATAAAAACTTTCTATTAAATATGAAACTATTTCTATGGTAAAGGTAATATATTTTACCATCTATTTTAAAGTACTTTTCACTCATTGTGTAAGTATTCTGCTTTGTGTAAGTATTCCGCTTTGTGAATACACTGCTCTAAACAAGCTTTTTGCTATACACTTTTATCTTTAAATTAAATTGAATTATACAAAACTCATGTATTTAAAATATAAATACAATTTCATTAGCAAAGAAGTAAACAAATTAAAATATGTACTGCAGGATATCCTGAAACGTAATAAATTGTGACAAAGTCAGGAACACTGGGGTTCTTTGTCTTCTTAAATTAACTAATTTAAGGAAATTGTTGCAATAATACAAAATATCACAGTTACATTTCTTGTTATTATTGGAAAATGGAAAAATAAACTTATATTTTATGATTTTTTTAGCTTAAACTTTGACATACACAAGTTTAAACTTTTTATTATGTGAAAAATAGTTTTAGTGCCTTCGATAAATATAAAGTTAAATAGGCGCAACCTCAATTATAGGAAAGCCATTATGCCGTAATGTATAAAATGTGCTTGCGATATTTTGTATTGTAGTCAGCAAACAAAATTATTACATAAAAGCGCAAATTCGAAATTTTTTACCTTTTGCTTACAAAATTTTAAAATATATTTTACACTATTTTAAGTTCAATATTTAAGACTTTTAAGATTAGAGATGGGCACGTGAGCCATTTTTGACTGACGCTCACGCACGATCACGAACCAAAAATGGAAAAGAATATTGAAAATAATTTAACGTTTTCCAACAAAAAAAATCTTATACCTAAGTTTACTATTTTTTAAAAATTATAAAACTTTTATTTGGAAAAAAAAAATATTTTATTAAAATTTTTAAAATTTATCTGAACTAAGTTGCATGGAATTTTCCTTAGAAATAGTTCATCACTTTCAAAAACCAAATAAATTTGTATTATTACATAGGAAAAAATTTATTACTTTTTCTTTATAATTTTTAGGATTATTAAGTCTCGACACCCACCATGAATGTTTGGCATTAAAACCGCTAGCGATTGACGATTTTATTAAAGAAATTTTCGTAATCTATACATTGAACCTTATGTCTGGGAGGAAAATAAATAGAATACACATAGCAGAAAAAGTCTGCGTTCACCCATAATATTTTTCCTAAAGTTGAAATAACTTTTTTAATTTTTGCTGAAACTCAATACTTTCTTCTTATTAATTTGAGAAAAAGAAGCAAACAATAAGATGAAAACATAAAAATGATACATTTATTCATAAACAAAAACGCAATTTCATTTAAAAACTATGATTCTTGATGCAGAAAAATTCTGCGTTTACTTCTTTGTATTGATATAAAAACTTCTCAAAATCATTCAAGTCAATAATTTAATAGCTGGAAGGAAATTGATTGTTGACGGATTTTTTTCCAAATAATCCCACAGATGCCTATCGAGCATCAGATGGCTATCGAGCATCAGATGGCTATCGAGATCTGGTGGGTGTGGAGGAGCTCGAAGCTGCCTGAGAGCATGGTACAACAACCAATCCCGTACGACCTATGCTGTATGTTTCGGGTCGTTGTCCTGCTGAAACAAAAAGGTCCGTTCAAGTCCTAACATTCTGGCTCTTTCTTTCAAATTCGTTTTTAGAATGTTCAAGTAAGCAAATTTGTCCATTGTATCTTCAATAAATTCAAGTTTTCCCACACCATTCTAAGGGCTTATTTACGTACTCCTTTGCAAACTTTAATCGCTTCATTCTACTCTGGATACAAATGGTTTCTTTCTGGCAACCCGACCATGGTAGTTGCGTTTCTTCGAAATTTTTCGGACAGTGTAGGCACATAATTTCTTCCTAATATTGTTGGCAATATTTTCAGCTAGTTTGGCGGCTGTAACTGTTGGATTTACTTTGACCTGGTTGATGAGATCACGTTGTTCTCTTTCTGTTAGTATTGGAGGTCGACCAGTGCGAGGTTTTGAAAGGTAAACGCCCGTTTCCTTTTTACCACTCTCTGTACAGAAGAATATTGGCGGCCAATGTCTTTGGCAATTTGTCGTAAGCTTTTACCATCTTTCCATAATTTTACTATAACTTGTCGTTCACTCACACTAATTTCGCGTCTTTTAATTTCCATAGCTTTAAAGCCACTATTTTTCTTAAAATATTCAATGATTTCAATAAGTTTGCAAAACTACTGATTACACGAAATCAACACTAAGAAGTGAACGCAGACTTTTTCTGCCTTAAGAATCATAGTTTTTGAATGAAATTGCATTTAATTTTTTGTTTATGAGTAAATGTATCATTTTTATGTTTTTATCTTAATGTTTGCTTCTTTTTCTCAAATTAATAAGAAGACAGTATTGAGTTTCAGCAAAAATTAAAAAAGTTATGTCAAATTTGGGAAAAATATTAGGTCTGTACGAGGTAATTTTGGGTAGTCTGGTAAAATGAGAGTAAGCAAAAAATTCTCTCACAAAAGCATAAAAATGCCCAAAATACTGCGAATGCACAAAACCACATTTCATACCCAAAAATAAACGTCAAATTCATT
The DNA here is from genome assembly GCA_949748255.1 of Eustalomyia histrio. Classification (NCBI taxonomy): domain Eukaryota; kingdom Metazoa; phylum Arthropoda; class Insecta; order Diptera; family Anthomyiidae; genus Eustalomyia; species Eustalomyia histrio. Next base: position 107,926,579 of record OX456526.1, on the reverse strand, counting down.
CATATTAAAAACAGCTTATTAAATAAATATATTTAAAATGGCAAATAACTATTTAAATTTTTAAATGTATTTTTCATAATTTAGAAGAAAAAGTTCTTAATAGTAAATTTTGTATTTAACTTTAATTTTTTTCACAAATGCAAAACAGCTGGTTTATTAGCAGTAAGTGATGATTTGACTGTTTTACCATCTTACCCAAATAAAAAGTACGGGTAAGTTCTGGTAAAAAGAGAAACAAAATTACTATCTCATGAACGATCTCATTTACCCAATTTTTGTTACAAGAAACGCTTTCTGGTAAGATTGGGTACCCACGGACACCCGCGGTAACGGGTGTTACATTTAACACCCGCAGCTTGTATGAAGTGTTTTATAACCTCTTCTGCTATTTCATAATTAATTGTTAATTTTATTAGAATGGCAGCTCCAGCATGACATTTTCCATTAGCATGATTTGCGGCAAATAAATCATATGCTCTTATTATAAAATGTTATTTACTATTCATGCCAGTTTCGCTAAGAAGAAGAGGCCGACATTCAGTGGCTGTGAACGACATTCGTTACAGGAACATCATAACGGAGTTCTTGTGACCTCAACTGGATCTGGACTACATGTTGTTTTAGCAAGACGGTGCCACCTGTCACACCGTACCTGAAACAATCGATTCATTGTAGCAAAGATTTCCAGAAAAAAATATCTCAAGAAATTCTGATGACAAGTGGCGATTTAACGGCGCGCTTTTTCTTTCTTTGGGGTTTTGTGAAATCTCGGGTTTATGCGAATAAATCAGAAATAATTCCTGAGCTCAAATCCAAAATCCAACGCGTTATCGGTGAGATACAGCCACATCTCTGTGAAAAAGTCATTGAAAATTTCTTGAAAAGAGTAAAGGCCTGTTATCAGAGCCGTGCGGGCTATTTTACTTAATCGAAACATGTCTTCTTTGCAATCCAATAAAAAAATCACAACTATCTCAAAAAGAACTTGTTTTTATCTTCAAATAAAAAAGTGTATTCTTACTGAGACACCCTTTATAAGAACTAAAATTTATATTTTTATGTACCTTCCATCTCCAGAAACAAGAAGCGAATTAAGAAAACGATCTTCCCCAGCTTTAAATGTTGTTACACAATCACCAGATTCTAAATTCATTAAATTCACATACATGCGATTGCGGGATAGACAAACTAAATGTTTTTGATCATGTAGACCAAAATATGGCATTTTTTGGTTCATCACTCCTTTAAGGGTAACCTGCAAGAGGACAACGAAAATTATAACATTGTAGTAAACTATAACATTGTAGTAAACTATATATAAACTTATTCCAAATTTACCTTGAATTTACCATCATCCAAATTTATAACTTTTATTTCTCTTCTGCATAATACAGCAGCATTATATGAACCAAATGGACACATGGCGGTCGGTTGGGGTATACCCCGAAGAATGCGCACTCGCGTACAACTTTTAACATCCCATATACAAATTTCTTCCCTCTCTGTACTTATAGATGCGGCAAAAAATCCTCTGTGGGGTAGGTTAACTATGGCATCATAACTAACACTTCCACTTTCCAATTCTTCTCCAAAACTAGTGTTTATAACATCTAAAAATGGAATATCTAGCTCATTAGTGCATTCAAGCCACGAACGTATTATTTGATCATCATTTAATGAATGATCCTCTCTAATGCGTGATTTCATATAGAACTTAATAAGAGTAAAAAATTGATGTCCATCGTAGTTAAGCTCGTACATGTACTTGTTGAGGAAATCTTTGAGAAGACGAATGTGCATATATGGCTGTTCAGATGTATCAGAGATTTTTTCCGACACTAAAACGTCACTCATAAGATGGGCAGGCCCAGTAGCGTGTACTTTATCAGCCATCCATTGTAGTTCCGTAAAGTAGAAGCAGTTAAATATTATTTCAATTTTATTAAGTCCCAAATGATCTTCCATTACATTACAGAAGTGATGGTAAGGCAACTTTAAGTATTTTTGATAGTTGTAGCTAAAATTTACAAAGCAATAAAAATAAATGGAAAATTAGTTAATGCCCAAACTTCAAGATATCATCGATGTGTTAGAGTATATTAGGTTAGGGGTGAACAAATTGTGAAAAGGTCGATTAATTCGAAAAATTGGCGATTAATAGTTTAATGCAAACTAAATGTATTTCTTTCACCAAGTCGACTGCACTGGTTAATAAAGTGTTTGTTTAAAAATCATGCTTTAGATTCTTAGGAGTTTTTGGGAGCAATCTGAGGACCCTTTAAAAGAAAGTGTTGCCAGACATGTTCAGTGGAAGTAACCCCTTACGTGACGTGTACACAAGACATAAAATCAATGTTAAAACAAGAACAACACGTACAAAGGAACAACAATTTATTAAGTTGATATTGTTATGCCATATTATATTTTTTTTAATTTTCATACATTTTCTAGGTGATTTTTAACGAAAGTCTTTTTATGAAAATAAAAGTTTCGAGAAAGTAATCTTTATAATATAAGTAACGTGCTTGTTAGGCAATACTTGAAAAGTATTTAGTTATATAGAGAATTCAAATGTATCGACAACTTACAAATCTATTTTTAGCTTATCTGTAATAATGCCTTTTCAAACAAGTGCTTTTATCTAAATCCGCAATTAAAAACGTATAATTTTCTACAATACGTGTTTAAGTGGAAGCTATCGATGAATTTACAAAAAGTTCTCATATTCTAAGATTGAAAACAGCAAAACATGATTCTTAAAGTAGTAGAAGTACAAACGAACCCAGTTGACTACGTCTTCAAGACATCCTCGTCAACGCCTTTTTAAACAAATGTCATGGAAATCGTGGACGACTAAAATAGAGACAGTCGCTTAGTTTGTCGTTCACGAAATAGGAATGAAGAATGAAGACAATATTTAAGATGTAGTCGCTCACCTTGTCTTCAATAATGTTTAAAATAAACAACTTTCAGGTCTTTGTCGCTAATTTTGTCGTTAACGCAGATTTCTTACACATCATCGTTTAAGCTAACTTCAGCGACAGGGGGCAAATTTAAAGACAATGTCGCCTACAACCATTAGGTCAACTGGAATGTTATATGTGTATACATCTCGGTCTTTTACTTCAAAACTCTCATAGCTCAAAAAAATCCATTTTACAGAAAACGCTTTTAAACTTTTCAGTTTTCGTCGCCACTCAATGAGAAAAAGAGATATTTTGTTAATTGCATCATTAACAAACATTGACTTATTTCTTCTTCTTATTATTTCTTCCATGTTGGTTGAATCTGATTCGATATACAGATAATGTGACTCAAAGTTATTATTTTGTGCAAAAATATTATGTTTATAACATACAACGCTGTATTTTGGATATAATCTTGCTATATGTACATATTTTAAGATTGATTTAATTAACGTATTGTGAATATTATTTCCTCTTTTTTACGAAAATAGCTTTATGATTTGATCCTTAAACACCCTTTTATTTGGAAAGTAAGCTCAGTTTTGACAAACAAACTCAACATTTCGATAAAATTCATTTATTTTAAAGTTTGACTTAAAATACAAGCGCATAAATTTACAGGATAATTAATTATACACTATAAAGTATTGGGATTTTCTTTAAATTTTTGGATACACATTCAAATATATACCGTGGAAATAATACATACTTGCCGAAAAAAAATATTTTTTTCACTAAATTGACAACGGTTTATTTTTAAAAAATAGAATATAGTTTCATTTTACACAAATAATAGAGATATTGCAATTTTCCACAAGACGTACGTTGCTAAACGAACGAGTGATTACATGTATTTTGTTATTGCATTTTCGTTCGTCTAAAGCAAAACATATCTTCACATTTGTATTTGCAAAGTTTTTGAGTAAAAATTTATTTTACTACCATAATGTTACCGTTGCGTTGTAGGCAGACATTGTCAGGATGGGTGGTTCTAATTTGAAAACCACAAATGTTCACAAAAGAAAAACCCATTGTCGATTCGAACATTCAAAATATAACCCGAATAACAAAAACATTCATTACAAAAATAGAAACTATAAGAATATTTAACACATAAAACACAAAATAAAAATCTTATAATAACTACAAAGAATTATAAACACATTAACCCATAACTAAAATTCCAAAATTACAACAAACATACAATAAACATTAAGCACATAACAAAAATTTTTCAACAACAGCAAACATGCAATAATCATAACAAATTTCAATAACATATACTATAAAAACCACACTGTTGCTATTGCTTCAGTTAACAGTTTTTTTCATAGGTTTTTTTCTGTTGCATGGTTTACACTGAGGGCTTTTTGCCTCTTTTGTTAGTGTCATTGCTGTTGGTATCCCTCCTCTTCTTAACGCTCCTTGTTTTATATTTTTTTGTTTTTTCTACATAGTGCAAGTTCTTTGTATTTTATTTGTTGCTGCGCTAATAGTGGTGAAGGTATAGCACTGACCACTGGTTAACCGAATCAGTAGAAAATCGAGTAGTACCCGGTTCTTGCACTTTTTATATGGGAATTTTTTATTTGAATTCCTTATTTTATTTTAATGTCAAGCAGTTCCCGTGTACGTGGAATTAGAGCGATTTTTTTTCTGTTTATGCCCATATTCGCCTTTATAGGCCAAAAATTCTGACTCCGGAGTGTGGGGATGCTGATCCACAGGATTTCCATTTTCCCCGTACCACCTTCTACCTCTTTTTATATCTCAAAGGGGCCTTGCATTGTACATTGAAAAAAAAAAATGTATACTAGTATCAGCGACATTTGAACTGTAGTGATACAAAATTTCACTCATTATGGTTGAAGTTCGTTATCAGGTCACACATTCTACACTTCGGGTTCTTATATATGAGTCCAAATATGGAAAGGACGGCTACTCTTAAAACCTTCAACGCCCTTTCCGAATCAGTTTCAGATATCCTAAAGAATTGCCCGGATAGTGAAATCGTTGTTGCTGGCGATTTTTATATAAACAATTCTTATTGGATTCGCAATTCGAGTCATACAACTCCCGAAGGCCTTTACACTGAGCTCTTCACCGCGCTTAACCACCTGGTGCAACTTGTGAATGAACCAACCGTGCATTGAAGGTGAACACCAGATTTCTCTCGACCTTTTTCTTATTTCACACACTGAAAAATATGAAGTACAGTTTCTTGAACGTCAGATTCTTGCACGTATCAATGTGCCGTCCCCGCTTCGTTTTCGTTCTCTGAGCTTCGTAACGTTTCGGCAGCTACTAAACGTTCAGTTTTTATTTACGAGAACGCACGTTGGGCTGGACTCAACGATTTTTTTCGGAATTTTAATTGGAAACTATGTTTCCTCGACAGTAAAAAACATTTGATCTGATCCAATCTAATTATATATGATTGAATCTAATTAGATTTGGTATAAGAACTGATCATATATAATAAGATATGATATTTGTGATACACTTTATGGCCAGATCTGATCAGATCCAGCGCCAGATCCATTCATGTCTAAAGTGATCTGGATTTTTTTTGGCTTGGGGACAAATATGATTAGATCTGGTCATATAGGATCATGTTCATGTCTGATACCTAATCTTGGCCATTTGAGCAGTTTTAAAAGCCACCAAAATAAAAATATATATACAAATAAATTTGCTCTTCAATTTCTTTCTATTTCAAATTGTATTTGATTAGATATTAAATTGGATCTGATTATATGTGTTGCGCCAAATCTCAAATATGTCCCCAATTGTGTGATCTAATTAGGTCCAATGAGATCTGCTCGGATCTGATTTTTTAACACGAGTTTTTACATTAATTGTATCAAAAATACTGTAGAGGACAAGGATGGTAAAATAATTTTTGTGGTACTCTTAAAGCCTTAAAAGTACAATGTTAGTCCTTTGACTCATTTGGTACTACATACATATTCACAAATGTTTTGTTTGTAATTTTTTTGGTTTTATCACATTTTTGTGATATAATTTTTTTTAAATGATGGTTACTGGAAAATAATTTCTTCGGGGACGATATACATGATACAATGGTACATTTTGTGGTACAATTTAGAACCTCAAATGTACATTTGTTCCTAAAAAGATAAATATTTTTTATATTTTAATTTATGTTAATCATATACACATAGGTCTGTTTTTATGCGGATTTGAAGTTATGCGGTTTTAAATTCGATTTTTTTTACTCACAATCAGTTAAAAAAAACAGTACAACTTAAAAATTATTGACCAATTATTTTGAAAAAAAACAGATCAAAATCTTCCAAATGAAGACAGTATAATGCTCCAACCTTATCATCTGATAATGTTTATGTTATTTGATCTAGCGAAGATAACTGTAATGATTTGAAGGTTCATCGAGCGATGAGAGTAATTTTGAATTACCTCCAAAACGGGTCAGAGCCTTATCAAGCAGTTATTCAGATAATATGTAATGCTTAATATAAATTAAATTGATTGCATTTTTGGTTTCTAGTTTGTACTTATTTTATTTATTTAAATTTATTTTTTACTTTCATCAAACTTGTTACTGTTTTTTTCTTTTTTGCGTTTTTAAATAACTGAATTGTTTTTTTTTTCATAATCCTTTTGTTTTTAGAATGTTATTATTTAATCTTTTATTTCAATATATTTTTAGCTTTTATAAAACTGGTTTACCCAGGTAATAAAATGTATTGTTTCTTTTTCTTCTTTATGTAAAAAGTGATATTACACCCTCCACCATATATGGTGAGGGTATATATCAGTTTGTCATTCCGTTTGTAACATGTCGAAATATAGGTTTAAGACCCCACAATTTTAAGTCGATTTAGCGATGTCCGTCTGTCTATCCGTCTATCTGTTGAAATGCTGATCACGATGCGAAGACGCAAGCGGGAGTGCCTATTTTTACCCAGATTATTGAACATCCCGAAGCAGTTTGGTATTAAAATGAGCAAAATCGGTCCAGGGGTTAAAAAGTTATGAGTGAAAATGTGAAGATACCTCTAAATTTGCCATACAAATTTGTACAATTTTTTTTTGTATCTATTTTTTTCTGTTAAGCTTTATTAGTTTTTCGTTTCATTCCATTAATTGTAGTTATTGTTTTTGTAAAACTCATACTTAATATTTTGTTTTTGTTTTCCTACCAATTTAAGTTGTGCCAAAAAAATTTCAGTTCTAAACATTTGTCAATAGGTGGCGAAAGAATATAAATTCTCGCCATTAGTCAATAGATGGCGCATCCGAATTTGTATTCCCCAAAAAGTATATAATCTCAAGAGTATGTTTCTCTCTCACGAACTTTTTAGTACTCTCTTAGAACACGATCATAGTTGGCGGCAACAAAGGTAAGTTTTGGTCGGCAACTTTTAGTAGTGTTTAGCGGTGCTGCCATATAACCAATTTTAACTATTTTTGCCGTTTTTTGGGATGCTAGAGATTTTTCAGATTATTTCATAAAAAAATATGTTTTTTATTTTATTCATGTATTTTTCACATTTTTCATATATAATTATAATATTTGTTTAATATACTATTTATTTTAATAAAATTAGACATGTCTAATAAAGTAAAAAAATACAACAAAAATTTGCAATTGTGTTAAAAAATAGTAACGAATTCAAACATAACATTGCGACATGAAAACTATTAAAGTGTGTACACACACATTGACCAACTATGTCTATTCATATTTATTATTTCCCATTTCTATGGTAAATATATATATAATAAAGAGAATAAATATGCTATTAATTGTTGCAACATATAACTGAAAAATCTATAAAAAATGCAATAATTTGAAAAAAAAATTGTTTTCATGAAAAAAACTGGTAAACAGTTAAGAATCCCAAAAACTGGGATTAAAAAATTACACTGTTTTTGTGACAGCACTGCATACACCAAATTTAATGTTTTTAAACACTTTAGCAACTTTGAAAATGTTGCCTCTTATTTTAAAATGTTGCCGCTGAACTCTGTACCATGTTGAATTTTTGGTAGAGTGTGAAAAATACTCTATAGTAAATTATATACTTTTTGTATTCCCTTCATTAGACATATTCTGCCGTACAGTTAGCTCCATTAAACATATTGTGTTAACAATATTCAATAGAGTATTATTGATTTTCTATTTCCCTCCTAACATAAATGAATACTTGCCAAAAACTATGCAAAAAAATGTGTTTTATGTGCATATTATACTTTAATTTTTCAATTCAATGTTCATTTAGATGTTAAAGAGCACAATATTGCAATTTCTTTACGTGGATTTGTTATTTATTTTTTTTTGTGAAAAAAAAAATGAACATAAATATATGTTTGCCAATGCAAATATATATAATTTAATGAAAACATATTATCTTCCCATATAAAAATTTGTTTTTGTAAAACCATATATGGTGACATGTCGAAATATAGATCTAAATCGATTTAGCGATGTCCGTCTGCCTGTTAAAATGGCATAATATATTTTCTCATATTTACCCACCAGTCGCTTTTATTTTCACATCAAATATTTTTTACATCAAATGTTTTTCACCTCAAAATTGTTTTCACCAAAAAATTTGTTTTAACCACAAAAATAATTTTCACCCCAAAATTATTTCCACCAGAAAAGTTATTTTCGCTTCCAAATAAATTTTTTCAAATCCAAAACTTTATTTCTATTTTTTTTTCAATTGTTTGTTACATACAACAAATAAATAAATCATAAATAATATTATTCTTTAGTACTTTTTGCGGTACTATTAGAGCAACGGTTCCCAAGTGGGGGGTTGCGACCCTCTGGTGGTCTGTAGCTGCATCCGAGAGAAATTCGTAAAAGATTGTTTAAAAATAAGAAGGTAATAATAAATAATCTTCCATGTCAGTTACCCCAATTGTATTGGAAAAAATTCAAACAAAAATAACGAATATAGCGAATATAGGAGTATTCTAATTCTTAGGACTTTTCAGACTCCGGTTTTTTTTTTGTTGAATTAAATACACATTATTTTTTATTTCTGATATAGAAAACGTTCTCAGATTCGAAAAAAATTATCAGAGTTTGTTTAAGAATCAATTTTTCCTATTATAAAAATCACAGATACTTAGAAGCTTTTTTTTTTATAGAAAACGCCTCAAGATCCAAGTTTTTAAGTTTTTTTAGGGTAATTTAATTGAAAGATAAATCTCTTAAATTTTGTAAATTTGACAATAATAAAAACGTTTTCCCATCTTTCGTATAATTTACTACAACTATTTTCTGATCTTTGGATGTAAGTGTTTTTATTTAAATGTAAAAGCATTTAAAAATTTGGGGTCCGTCAGCCAGTAAAAATGTCTCAAGGGGTCCGTGAAGTACTTAGAAGTACTTCATTAATTCATTCTTTTTTATTTATTCAATTTTTTGTTTATTGTTTTTATTTTATTTTTGATACTACGGTATTATGCAATTGATTGCATGCTTTTTTCTCAATTCCCTTTTTAAAGTTGCTTGCTAAGTTTTGTCCGAATATGTACTATAAACCAACAAAATAAGAATACATATGAGTGCAAAAGAGAAATAACAAAAACATGCAAAAAATTAAAACCGTGCTTGTTTTGTTGCCCCGCTTGCTTCTCTACACCTTTCGTCATCTAAACAAGAATTTCATGCAATAATTACATGCAAAAAGTCACCGTATAAATTGGCTCAGAGTTGTTTTTTCCTATTTATATAAATCTAATTACAATAATTGCATAAGTGTCACTTAGATGGACCTGCTGTTGAAAACTTTAATTGTTTATTTTTATAATATAGCTATTAATTGACACTACTGCTTGTCAAAAATGACAATTGAGAACATTCGTTCAAGTTTTTTGGTCATTTAATTTAAAGTGGAATGTATTTTTTAATATTTTTGTCTAAATAAAATAATTTAAATGAAATCATCTCATTTATATTGAAAACAAACAAACAATTGCTCATCAATTCATATTTATTAGAAAATCGGTATGTTACAATAGATAGAATACAGTATTTAACTTCTAAATGGTACTAAATGCTTTTATATTTTTCTTTTTTTTTCTGTTATTTTCATATTTGGCATTCAATATCTTTTCATAATAACGGTAGTTGGCTACCACAACTATTTAAAACCGATATGAAAATTTTAAAATGGCCTTTCTATTAAAGGCAAGTGTCTTTTTGTATTACCGGGTTTATTGCGCTATTTTACAGGTTCAATTTTGAAGAGCGTGAAAGACAACTACCGTTATAATATAAAGGTATTGCTTGCCAACCATGGTTATTTTCCATTAATAAGCTTTGTTGGTTTTTCGTTTCATTCCATAAAATATACTTTTGTTTTTGTAAAACTCCCAATTTATATTTTTTTGTTTTTGTTTTTCTACCAATTGAAGTTGTGACAATCAATGACATTATTTTTTTAAGAAAAAAATATTAGTTGTAACTATTTGTCAAGAGGTGGCGCATGACAAACTGTATTCTCTCCATTTATTTTTAAGAAAAGAACATTCGTTGCAACTATTTGTCAATACGTGAAAGCGCATTTTCTCCATTAGGCATATTCTGCTGCAGAGCTAGTCCTTACTAGACAGTAACAAAAATTAATATTTGCCAAAAACTATGCTTTAAAATGTGGTTTAAAAACTAGTGAAAATGTGAAGGTGCCTCTAAATTTTCCATACAAATTTAATACAATTTCATAGTAGCGACTGGTACATAATATATGTATTTTTTTCATATTTTCGCTTAGAAGTGAATATTTTGTATTCACCTCAAAAAATTTTTTCACAACAAAAATTTTTTTTCACCACAAAAATTTTGTTTTACCTCTAAAGTTTTTTTCCACCAAAAAAGTTCTTTTGACATCTAAAAAAGTCCTACACCTCAAAAAATTTTTCATCTACATAATTTTACTTCAAAAGCTTTTTTATATTATTTGTATCAAAAACAGTAGAGAACATCTTTTTAGGATATTGGTGGAGGGTATTCAAAGATTTGGCACAGCCGAATTTAGCCTTTTTTCCTTTTTTTTATTTTCTTTTATTTTTATGCGATTTTAGTCTAATTTCTACACCTTGATTTAAAGTTATGCGGCTTTTGAACTATTCGGAACGGTTCATCCATTTTGTATGGAAATTGAGTCTTTTTTATGCGGATTTTCTTTATGCGATTTTTTGGATAGCATCTACCGCATAAAAAAAGACCTAAGTGTAATTACAAATTATATCCTATTGCAATAACCGACCACTAGCAATGAGGGCTATCGGTCGATGTAGCGTAAACAGACCAGGGCATCTGTTGGGAATCGAAACCACGACCCCGCACTGATAAACAAGCACTCTACCAACTAGACTATCGGGGCACTAAGGTAAATATTAGAAATGTATGTCATTACTAATACCATATTAAAGTTTTTAATTTATAGAATATGGTACAACGGCGGTCCCAAAATTAGCCGACCTGACGTAGTAGTTTGAAAAAAAAATTGCTCTGGTGAAAAGTGGCAACTTTATTAAACATGTATTTCAAGTTTCAACGCGTCACATTGTTTAGTATTTTTTTTCTAGCCACCAAACGATCTCAGTAAATTTGTAAACATGGAAAAAATTGGTCACATAGAAAAAATTGGCCAAAATCAATGAATTAGAAAACAATATAATTGCTATATCACGCACCTTATTTGCTAGATTTAGCTTGGCTTTTCCCAAATGTGTCGTGTTTTCTTTGTTAGGTCGGCTAATTTAGGAACCGCCCTTGTAGATATCGGAGATATTTAGGGATGCTATGGGAATGTATACCTTGTTTTATTATATCAAAAGGCCCAATAAATTGCATATATTGCGACAAGTACTTAGCTGACAATTTCAGCCGCTATAAAGTATTTTTTTATAGTTTTGGTTTTCAGCGGTTAATTGAATTCGTTTAGGTCCACTAATTCCCCACCTACACATATGTTTAAGTTTGCATTGAAAGTATTAAAATTTTGTTTTTTTTTTTTGATAAATTTTTAATTTACTTTTTTTTTTAGAATTGTTCTTTAAGTATATGAGATAAGTTTGTGTGGAGTTAGCAAACATGTTTAACGCCTTTTGTTTTAAATTATTGTATCTGCTTTCAAGTGCTTTCAAGATTATATAAAAAAGGACACAAAACAACATATTTGTTTTACCAAACATATTGAATAAATTTCAAATATTTTGTTGACATGTGTAATGCATTATATATATATATATATATATATATATATATATATATATATATATATATATACAGTCGAACTTCCCTATAATGAATCTGCATGGGACCAGAAAATCACTTCATTATATAGAAACTTCATTATACAGAAATTATATTTTTTTAATTTTTATTTAAAATAATCAGGTATTTTAGTTTGGATTACAGTTTTCCATTTTTCATCCTCAATAAAACCTTCTAATACATTTAGAGATTTAAATACATTGCTCGGCACGTTACATTTCATCTCCACAAAGGTTCGAAGTACGTCAATTGATGAAGAAACTCGTTCCAATGTAGGTAACGTCTTATTGACATCTGCCAATTCTTCATCGGCAAGTTCTTCTTCATCGTTATCTGAATCTGTAGATGTAAAAGTAATGTACATCACACTTTTATTTATTTTATGTATATAAAACTAATTAATAAATACCTGGGATAGCCGGAACTCCACGACTTTCCAGAACACTGGTTAGAATATCTTCATCGGACGGGATGCCATGGTCTGCACATCAATATCAACATTGACATAGTCTTCAAATGATGCATCAATGTTCGTTGCTTTCCTAAATGAAGCCTGTAGAGCAGCCAAATCAGATAATGAAAGAAAGTCTTCTTCATCCCAATGGTCAGGTTGAGTCTGCATGCCATCTTTCAAAAATCCTGCCTTTCGGAAACAGTTTGCAATTGTTTCTTGTTTTACATAGACATTCCAAACTGCGCTTAAGTTTCGAATGGCTTGAAGCAAATCTATGACCATAACAGATTTGTTCTCCTCCATTTGTGTCAATATGTCTGTCAAAATGCGTTTTCTGTAAAGTTGTTTTATGTTGTAGATAATGCCTTGGTCCATTGGTTGAAGTAACGAAGTCATGTTGGGAGGAAAATAGGCAAGCTCAATATTTTGCAATTTATCTTTTACCTGCTTAGGATGCGCAGTGCAGTTATCCACAAGAAGTAAAATCTTCCTTTTTTGAGAACCGAATTTTTTATCAAGTTGCAAAAGCCATTTCGTAAAAATATCGCCTGTCATCCACGCTTTTTTGTTGAACTCATAATGCACATCGAGAGATTTTACTCCTTTAAAGCACCTATGATTTTTGGCTTTTCCTATAACAAGCAGTTTAACCTTCTCCGAACCAGTCATATTGCTTGCTACTAGGACAGTTATTCTATCTTTGCTCTGTTTTCCACTAAAGCATTTCTCATTTTTGAATGTTAGTGTTTTATTTGGTAAACATTTGTAAAACAAACCTGTCTCATCGGCATTAAAGATGTCATTTGGATTATAATTTTGTATGAATCTCGGTAAAACGTTCATTACCCATTCATCACGATCTCTTATGTTGACATCAGCGCTTTCCTCACATAAGGTTTTTGCAACAATACCATGACGTTTTTTAAATTTGTCCAACCATCCTGTACTTGCTTCAAAATCTTCGTGTCCCAATGAATCAGCAAATTCTTTGGCTTTTTACTTCATTAATGGTCCAGATATAGGAAGATTCCTGCCACGTGCCGCGTTTATCAATTTGAGCATTGCTTCATCAATATCCCCAAAAAGGCAGGTTCGAAGCCTTTTGCGTTTAGTGCTTAATTGCTCGTCTTCTACATTTTTTAGAATTAATTCCTTGTTTTTTTAAATATTTGATAAAGTGCTGGGAAGAATTCCAAATTGCTTAGCAATCTCTTTTTTTTTTGTTACTCCTTCTTTAGCTTTATTAATTATTAATAATTTTTTTTCAAGAGAAATGCTATTTCGCTGCGTCATTTTCGTTCACTGAACACGTTTAACTGCTATCAAAATGTTATTGATGGAACTTTTTTTGTTTTTGTTTGATCTAGTTTTTATATTTTGGGGATTTCCCTCAATATATTTTTCTTTCTTCTAAGTACACAGTGTTGCGTAACAGAATTTTTTTTTGAAATAATTCATTATACGGAGACAAAAACGCATGTGACTCAAATTTACATCAGCAAAATTTGTTCATTGTAAAGAAAAATTTACTGTAGGGAAATTCATTATAAGGAGATTAAAAAACACTAAAATTGAAAGGAAAAAGCTGTGTTTTTAAAATTAATTCATTATAGGGAAAGCTTCATTGTATAGAAGTTCACTATAGAGAAGTTCGACTGTATATATATTACCTTTTTTTATATATATATATATTTATAAAATGGGTAATGGCTAAATCTTTTTTTGCTTAACGGGGCAAGAAAAAATATTGTTTTTGCGATTTTTTTCTCAGTTCTGAGTGAATATAATTACTCAGTATTTTTACACATTAAATAAATATCTTTGAAGATTATGTAAAATTTTTTATATATAACCGTAAAAATATTTAATATTAAAAAAAAGTTTGTTTAATTTTTAACAAGAAAAGCAGACAACATATAAAAATAGTAAAGAAAAAAGTATTTCGAATTGGCAAACATGATTCGAATATAAACAACTTTAATACTTACATTGGATTAATTTCTTTTGGACCTGTAAAGTAATTATCTTGTCTATCGTAATATTCTCGCATTATTTGATGAACATGCGCATGTTTATGCTTATATTTTAATAAAATGGCGTTCCGAAATGATTTATCAGCTATTCGAATATTTCGTATTGTCAAGAGCATTGGGCCCATGAGCCAACAAAATTTAGACCAAACTCTAAATGCGACCTGCGCATCAATTTGGCTAATTCTATGAAATATATCTATGCAATCACTCTCTCGAATACCCCATTCAGATAGTGACAAAATAAGCATCATTATTTCGGAATGATCGCTGGAAAATTTCGATTCCATAACTTGTAGAATTTTGCCCAGCATTTCGGATATGTCTATCATTGATATAGAAGTATGACCCAGCCAGGCCAACCACCACAGCGACTTGGCGTGAAATGGTGTTTTGCCATGCAACATTTTCCATTCCTGTGGCATTTTAATAGCACCATTAGCAGCATAGAAATCTCCACCTCCTGAGCTTAGAATATCTTGCCATTGACGTTCGCTGAATTGTTTCATTTTGATAAAGCATCTATTTGGTATACCCATCTCTATTAGTTTTACCATTAATGGATTTTCTTTATTGTTGTGTTCGGTTACCGTTAATATAATCTTGCACATTCTGCTCAAATTAATAGGCAACCAATCTAAGTTAAGTCCATTCATAATATCGTCAACCGAATCAATTAAGATGACAATGAAGCATTTGTTGCTGTTAATAATATTGTGTATTACTTGTGAATAGTTTTCAAGAGTCTGTAAAACAATAATAATAATTTTAACTATATAATAATTTCATTTCATATTTCATTTTTAAAACATACATGATCCATTCTAATTTGATGTCCATGCGCCAAAACAGACATTTGATAAGCTATTGATCCTAAAACTGATACCAGGTCCGATGATCGTGCACCCAAATTTGCATATCTGTAAAGACTTACGCATATAAGAATGTACACTCAGAAAAATGTATAAGCTAAAATTAAGTTCACACTTTACTAAAATAAAATCGGAGTTTTTACTGAAATAAATAAAATTGCTTTAAAATAATCCAAATTTATTTGCGTTTGTAAGAACAGAACAGATCTGATTAAAAATCGAAATTGGGGATCAAATTAGATCTGATAAAATTTAGACATATCTGACTTATATAGTCATATATAATATATAGCCAGATTCAATTTGCTATGGACTTAAAATATTCAATAAGAAAATGAGAAATTAGAAAACACCTTTATTTATATATAATTGGATATAAAATTAAATAAAAATGTGCACGTTAATGTGGTCTAAAAAAAGAGTTCGAATTCACGAACTCCACAACCTACAAACATGCCATTATTTAAAAATATGGTCTGCCAAAAAAATCTCAAAAAGTTTTATTTATTTCAAATATGTGCTTGTTCTATTAGTTCAAAATTTATTAAAACAAATAAGAAAAATTAAATATAATTATGTCCGCGATACATCAAATATTATATATAGTTTTGGGTGTATATTACGAATGTGAAATCAAAATTAAATTCGGAGTCGCTGATTTTGCGAAATTTGAAAATTTCATCCGAAAAATATTTTGACTTGGATCAACAAATTTTCTTATATTTACCTCTGCGCAAAATTCTTTTTTGCATGTTTATATTTACAACTGCGGAATGTTTTCTCAAGAGAGACATGATTTTTTTTAACACTCACGTCAATGGGAAACATTTGTCCCAAATTTTTAATTGATTATTAAAGTATCTTATTTCCACTTAAGATTCAATTTGACAGCTAGATGACATAAAACAATGTTGATTTATGTTACATAAAAGCTAAGAGTTGAAAACAGTGGAAAAATATATTTGCAAATCATAAAGAGGTTACACATCTCTTGTGGAGAGAATATAACGAATAACTTTACGCTACGAATATGTGCATAGATATTTTTATTATATTAAAGTTAAATTTTGTTGCAACTCATTCATAAATATTCAATAAATTGTAACTTTTTATCCATAAACCTTGTTATTTCATCAATAAATTTTGTTATTTTAGTTCATTTTATGTACAAATCGACTAAAAAAACGTTAGATACTTATATATAATCATAGTTTTCTTATGGTCGCTAAAAGGATAACAATTAAATTATAGTACGCTAAATAATAACGGGAAACAAAAAATGTTCAGTTGCAAGGATAATTATAATTCGTTAAAAAATTTAAAACAATAACATGTCTAACGACAGTAGAGTTGGATTTCAAAATACTACAAAATAAAATTTAGAATTTTAAAAAACGCGCGAATAGTTTACAAACCATTTTTTTTTTGATTGCAAATTCGTAATATTCATAAAAATTAAGATCAGAATTGTTTATACAAGACGTTAACAACTTGGATTTTTACTTTTATATTTTCAAATAATTTAGCTATTTCGACTGAAATATGTGTTTCTATGTATATTTTTTTAATAAAAATCGGTAACTACTTAAAAGTTACTTCATTTTTTCAAAATTTTGATTTCATATTCCTTTTATGCCCATTAATTCAGACTATATTGGAAATTACTTCAACGCCAAAGTAAAAATTCTTCCACTCAAATTTATTGTTAGTATTAATAACACTTAATAGACATTTATTTAACCCACTATATACCATTAAATTATTTCCTTCCAAAAAACCGGATTAGAAAAACTTTTTTTCCTTCAAAAGACGTTCAACTGTAGTTTATAATACCGATGGTTTTGTGTGAATTGTTTTTTGGTTGGAAAACTACTGTCCACGTCAAAGAATGGATTAATAAACATTATGGTGAATCTTCGCAATCATATTCAATGGTTAAAAGGTGGTATTCCGAATTTAAACGTGGTCGTACGAGCACAAATGATGCAAATCGTCATAGTCGTCCAAATAAGGCAGTTGTATTATCAGGTCAGGTTGTATTATATGATCGAAAGATTAAAGTAGGTAAGATTGCTGGCATCATTGAGATACTGACAGAGCGAGTTCGGAGTATATTACATGATTATTTAAATATGAAAAAGCTTTCTACTCGCCGCATTTTTAGCAGCTGAACAAAAACTGAAACGTGTTCATGATTCAAAGTATGTTTTTTTACGTCGATTTATGTATTTTTACGTCGATTTATAACAATGGATGAGACGTGGATTCATTATTATAGACCTGAGTCCAATAGACAGTCTGCAGAGTGGTTATAAGCGTGCGAAAGCCGGCCAAAGCTTCCAAAGACTCAACAAATGGCTAGAAAAGTAATGGCCAGTGTTTTTTGGAATGTACGTGGTATATTATTTATTCAATACTTAGAAAAAGGAAAAACAATAACTGCCAAATACTATGTTGAGTTATTGGACAGATTGGATAAAGAAATTAAGAAAAAACAACCCCAGTTAAATAAGAAAAAAATCTTGTACCATCATGGCAATGCTGTTTATTTTGTATTATCTCAAGTTCAAACGTCGTAAAATTTTGGAAAAGTTTATTTGTTTATGAGATACTTTTACTAAATTTAAGAACAAATTTTTACTAAATTTAAGTAAAAAGTACATAAAATTTAAGTTATATATTTTAAAAAATCAAGACGAAATTTGCTTTAATTTAAATAAAATTTTACGTAGCTAAATTAAATTGATCGTATTTGTTTTTTTTTTTTTGGAAAAGTGTATACTTGATTTAAGTTCAAATTTTTTGGAGCCAAATCATTCATAAACTTCTTAAAATTTTAGTTATTAGTTTGTAAACATTTTTCTGAGTGTAATTCATTAAAGTATCTTACCTTAATATTAAGTTCAACTCTGGTTTCCATCTATGTATATTTTCCACTATTTTTGATATAAATACACTTTTACCACAACCACTTGGACCAGAAACTATTAACGGATGAGCTGTACTGTCTTTAATATATCTGCAAATAAGAAAGTGACGAAATACAAAAATTAGAAAGACACCAATCTTGTACCGTAGAAGTATGTAGAAGCAAACAATTTATTTTTATGTCCTGGGATATATACTAGATTGGACAAGTAACTGTTCTAATGCACTGACCTACCAAAAATAATGGAAATCGAATTTTGTTTTTATACCCTTGACCAGGAAAGATAATTAGGAATTTTAATCATTAAAAATAGAAGTTTTTCGACCAAAAAAATACTTAAAATATATTTTTTTGTTCACTTTCCGAATTTCTTTTTTTTTTTAATTCACAAAATCTTAAAACAAATTATCAATACCTTTTGAGAACGTACATAACACATCGGCTGGAAAATCCGTAGGATGACACAAGGTGGCGTCACTAATGAAAAATCCATATACATTTTTGGAACTACCAACCTTCAGATGAAATCTGTTACAGCTGTTTTAGTGACGCTAGTTTTGCGATTTTGAAAACAATGTATTAAAAGCAATTTCGTGTGTTGATTTATCATTGCATTTTAAGGGAAAAAACAGCCCTCAAGCCAAAGCTTGGCTTGATAAGTGTTACACGGACTTTTCAGGAAAGACAATACACGTTTTATAATAATCTTGTGACATTTTTTAATTTTTAAATTTACTTTTAAATTAATAAAAGAAATGATTAGAAAATATCAAAAGTTTTTTATAAAACTTTTTTTTGTCTCTTCTGTGTTTTTTGTCTAGGGGTTAATAATAACACGGTACAACACATCGGACATGCAACCCATAAATTCTGATATATTTCAAGATAGAGTTCACGAACATTAGCTCTATTTTCTAAAATATTTGCATAATTAACTTTTACCAAAAACCTAATTTTTTCTTTAAATTTTCATATTAATCTATTTAACTGAGGAAATTAAGGATAAATTTTATTTATTTTCCAGCAAAACTTTGGTAATAGGTGCGATATTTTCATGCGTTACCTTGTAATGATAGCTTTTTACCTTTTTTATTATTTGCAAGCATAAAGTAATAAGTTACTGTTTATTGATTACGTAATATATGATTTATAAATGTAAAGTAATAATTGAAATATTTTTGAAAATATACATATTTTTAGACACATTACTTTTTCCATTCTCGTAACCATATAAGTACCCACTTACATTATCACCTTTAAAGTAATGAGTATATACATGAGCCATCTATGGCTACACATGAGCCCCTATGGCTACACATTACTTTACACATTATTTGGTAATGTGTGGTTTTGCTTGACTAATTATTTTATTGATTCCATTTTCTGTACAACAGACCGAGTCTTATATTTATAATACAGGAACGTATTAAGTTACATATTACATAAAATTATACATATTCAATGAAATTAATATGTGCAAAAAACAAAAATATACTGATCATCTACTAACTCATTGGCCCCAAGCCGAAAAAATATAAAACAAGAAAAATCATAAAAAGTTATACAACCCCGTCATAATTATTAGCAATTCAGTACAAACATATCAGTGCAGCCTATGCATATTCAATATATCAATAAAATTAAATAAGACAAAAGATAACATTACTCATAACCAATACCACTGGACCCAAGAAAGCACTCAAGAAGCTTGAGTCGAAAATATAATATAATTGTGCAATTTTCATCTAGAGACTGAGGGCCTTTGAATCTTTATGTGTGTTGATATTCTTATGGTTTTGCTATTTTTTTTATATTCTTTTATTTGACTTCCTGGCTTTTGTTTTATCATTTTCAATTCCAAATTATGATTTTCAATTCCAAAATTGGCATGCGGTGAGACAATTGTTATCAGGGTTTGCGTTCGAACTCAAGATGTTGTTTCTGGTTGGTATCGGATCAATTGTCGTTCGACTCTAACCTTGTCTCTATATCTACTTAAATCTTTTGCTTTTGTTATTTTGATTTTCTAGTTCTTCGATTTTTGTTGTTGTATGGACGTAAAGTATTTTGATTTTTATCGATTCCTTTCCTACAACGGACAGTCGAAATATATTTACACTGTGATTCAATGTTGCTTTGGATTCAATGCTTTCTGGCTGGAGTCGAAAGTTTTCCGGCAATTTTGAGTTTTTATTTCCTTCTTGTTTTTTTTTTCTCTGTGCTGATGATTATTCGATAAAATTTTATATTTATTCTAGTAGATTTTTTTTTGTTTATAACAATTTTTGTTTTTTTTTTATTTTGTTTTCGTCAATTTATTTATTTTTTTGTTTTTCTATCTACCTTTTACCTAAATATTTCACTGAGTAGTAATATTATTTAACTTGTGATTGTTTCAATTTTGAGTTTTGTCGTCGATTTAATTAAATAGGTTTTTGGCTTTAGACTTGACGCCACTTAAATTTCTTTATATTTTGTTTTAAACGTTTGTTTCGAATTGTGTTGTTTCCGGATTTTGTTTATTTATATATTCTTTCCAATGCCGTTAGTTCGTAGTAACGAGGATATTTCATCCCAGATTGAACCAGGGGAGTCTAACCCTACGATAGCGGTAGATCAAGGTGGTGGAGATGCGGAAAATCTCAGGAATAGGATCGGTAGAACGCAAACTCGATTGCAGACTCGTAGAGAGGCAATGAGTCAAGTAAGTTTGGATGACGGAAGAGTACGTCAAATAGTGACTGATTCATTGAGTGGTTTTAGGGAAGACATAACCAACATGATTGAGAGAGGGTTTCGTGATTTTAACTTGGCTAATTCGAGATCGGTAATACAAGACGGACAAAATGATCCAGGTAGAGTTGACAATATTCCCAGGAGAGAGCAGAGTTTAAGGATGACTTCACCCAGAAGTCAAAATAATGGAAGTCATCGTGAGGAAGATGAGCGGAGTAATTTTTCTCGTAACGAACGAACTGAACGAGGGAATCGTGACGTTCAAAACACTAATAGAGGTTCTGACCGTGACTCGGAACGTATACTTAATCTGATTAGGAATTGGAGAGTTCATTTCACTGGTGACACTTCAGATGTTATCGTGGATGAGTTTATTTATAGGGTAAGAACTTTAACGAATTCTAATCTAAGAGGATATTTTGAACAATTGTGTGAGCATGCCCATCTTCTATTTGAGGGAAAAGCCCTAAAGTATTGGCGGTTTCATCGGAGTTGTGACTACATGGTCTGGGACGAGTTGTGTAATGCTTTGAAACGGCAATATAAAGGATATGACACAGATTTTGATATTAGGGACGACATTAGACGTCGGATGCAGCCGGCTAACGAGACCTTCGACGAATTTCACGATGCGATAATGGTGTTATGTGACCGGCTAGTAACTCCTTTGTCGGAGTATGGACTCTGCGAGACTATTCAGCGAAACATGAGCTACTACATCTGGAGATAAGTCGTGTGTCCCAATTAAGACGTGAGGTCCGAAGGCACGAAAAGTTTGTAAAGGATATGGCCGCTTCTAATATAAATAAACGCCCGTATCAGAGGGGGCAAGTTTCAGAAGTAGTTGAAAATGATGATCGAATGAACGTGGAGGATCAATTCGATGCTGAGGATACTGAAGTTTGTGGCATTTTAAGGAGCGGAAAATGTTGGAACTGTAATAAAATAGGTCACAGTTACATGGATTGCATGGAACCTCGCACTGTGTTTTGCTATGGTTGCGGATTAAAGAATATATACAAACCACAATGCACAAAATGTTCTCAGGATCGGAGAAACGGATGGAGGGGTGCCCGTGCGACCAAGCATGGACATCCGACCCCAATAAATTAAAACAACGTAAGCCGGATAAGAATTACCAGCCTGATGTGACAAAATTACCTGATTTGACTCATTTACTGGATAAGAAAACTTTACCTGTTATAACCAAAATTCATCCTTTGCAAAGGCCATACCATATTCGTTTGAAGGAGTACCAACGTGCTAGAGAGAGAATTTTTAATAACTCTATATCTGATCAAACACCTAATAGATCGTCGAGATGGATACGCGAGTTCTACAAAAGAAGGAAAAGTTTTAGCAAGTTCGTAATTTCATCACTAATAAGTAAGGAAAACGATAACCGGCCATTCATCTGTTTAACTTTGCGTGGTGAACCCTGTTTTGCACTGCTAGACAGTGGCGATGGTGTTAGCGTGATTGGAGGTGATTTGTGTGGAAGGATCGTAGAATCTAAATCGTTTAAACGGGGAGTTGGATCAGTAAAAACAGCGGATGGACAACGACAACGACAACGTGTTTTGGGAACCGTGGAATTGGAAATTGGTTACAACAAACACAAGAAAACAGCAGAATCTTTGTTAATTCCATCGATTAAACAAGATGTTATTTGTCGCATGGATTTCTGGAAACAATTCGGAATTCCAATTTTATCTTCAAACACCGTGAACGAGATTGTGTCGGTTGAGGATTCAGATAGGATACCAATGACTCCTCAACAGGAACAACAGCTACAGAGGATCATTGATTATTTTCCAAATTCGGAACGAGACGGGTTAGGATGCACAATGCTATTGGAACATCACATCGATACCGGAAGTGCAGGCTAGGGAGAAGCTTTTGTGCGGTGAAATCGATCGTATGTTAAAGTTGGGCGTAATTGGGGAGTGTCCGACGTCTCCGTGGTCATCTCCTGGAGTTTTAGTAATGAAACCTGGAAAGGTGCGATTTTGTCTGGACAGTCGAAAAGTCAACTCCGTAACGATAAAAGACGCGTATCCGATACCGAACATAGACGGACTTATTTCGAGGCTTCCTCCAGTTTATTATATTTCCAAAGTGGATTAAAAAGATGCATTTTGGCAAATCAAACTAGACGAAACCTCAAGACAAAAGACTGCGTTCACAATCCCTAATCGACCATTATATCAATTCACTAGGATGCCGTTTGGATTGTGCAATGCTCCGCAGACAATGTGCAGACTAATGGATCAAGTCATTCCGTATAATCTAAAGACGAACGTTTTTGTGTATCTTGATGATCTTTTGATCATTTCAAAGGATTTCGATGAACATATAAGACACCTACGGGAGGTGGCCACACAACTTCGGAAAGCCAACTTGACTATCAAGGTGAATAAAAGCAGTTTTGCGATCCGAAAGGTACAATATCTAGGATATATTGTGGGGGAAGAATCCTTGAGAATTGACCCTGAGGAAGTGAAAGCCATTTCTGAATTTCCGGTTCCGAAATCTGTTAGGAAACTACGCCAGTTCCTCGGTATGGCCGGCTGGTACCGAAGATTTATCGATGATTACGCTACGTGTACGTTTCCTCTGACCAGTGATGTCAGATGAAATTTATGAAAATCCCCACGTTTTGAAAAAAAATCCCTTTTTCCCCTACAACCAGCTTTTTTTCTCCCTACATTTTTCCCTACGTTTTATTTTGAATAAAAATTTAAACATATTTTTTATAGTAAATTTTATTTACTTTATTTCTGATAATAAAAAAATTCAGGTATATCAGGTATAAGTTAAAACAAAGAATATTATAAAATTGAATGATAAAATAAATAATAAAATTAAATAACAAAAAAGTTAATTGTACTGATTTTGGGAATTCATTTTTTTAAAATGGCTTTCTGTACATTTGAAATTTGTACAATTTAATAAATTTGATTGTAAATGAGATCGAATAATACATATTGAATTTAAAAGATCATGACTTATTTCTTTTCTTTGTGCGTACGTCTGTAACAATAGAAAATATTCTTTCAGCGTCGGCATTCGCATGAGGTAAACTTAAAATAATTTTTGTTAATTTTGAGATGTTTGGAAATACTAATTTATCATTAAAACTTTTTGATTTAGATATAATTGACCAAAATTCTTCCAAATCTAGCATAGAAAGCGAGTTTCTTTCATGTTCTGCAAAATTAAATTCAATGGTCAACCATTCTTGTGTAAGCAGATAAATATCGATTTTATATTTCTGGCATAACAATTTAAATTGAAAAACATTCTTATTATTAGCACTCATAGCTAATTTAGGACAAAGAAATTCCATTTCTTTGAAGATTGATTCGTTTTTTAAAGGAAGTCTCTTTTGTGTTTCTTCTGGTGCGGTAATATAAAATTTCAAGCAGTCAGTCTTTATTTGGTAGGCACTTGATTTTGGAAATGTTTTTAGCAGCTCTTCGCATTCATGCCCAACGTAAATATCTTCTATTTGTAATGTAATATGTGGTGATTTAAAATTTCAATTAATTGTCAACTCTTCTTTTTTAATAAAATTTTTACCAATTTTTAAAAATATTTTTTTGGATCCAAAATGTAAAACATGTACTAATGGTTGTTTTGATTGAAATAATGCATTTAGGGCGTTAAAGTAGTTCAAAACGTATTTTAAAAAAATAGGCCTTATTGCATTCATTTGTTAACTCACTTAATATTAAGTCTGCTTGCTTTAATTTATCTTGTGTTGCTGCATGTTTAAAAAATTCTATAAGAACAGTCCAATTCTCTAATATTCTTTCTATACACTTCTGATGAGATAACCATCTGGTGACTGATGTTCTTAAAATTTTTCTTTTCTCTACGCTGAGTAGTTCTTGAAATTCTTCTAACTCAGAACACCTTTTAGAGCTTCCAGAGATGTATGATCCAATTTGTCTCAATTAATCTTCGGGCGCTCTTGGCAGCATTAAACAAGCTTTATTTGCTATTATTGCAGCTGAGTGGCATATACATTTAATAGTTATAACTTCTGGGTTGTCCGCTAGCAGTCTCGATGCAAATGAATTATGTTGTCCAACCATAACATTTGCACCATCACAGCAAAGTCCAATGATATTTTCATAGGGAATTTCGTATTCTAAAATGCATTTTTTGAATTGACGATAAAGTGCATCAGCTGTACAATCGGTTCCAACCTGCAGCAAATCCAAAAGCTCTACTACTGTTTTCTCTCTTTTCTCATCAAAGTAGCGAACAAGAATGCACATTGACTTTTTCGAACAAATGTCAGTACTTTCATCTATAAAAATAGAAAACTTATTAATTTTGAGTTTCTCTATTAGTTTTGATTTTTCTTCGTTGGCTAAAACATTGTGTATTACTTGGGTGCATTTAGTACGTGCCAGTTGACATTCCCTTATTATGGTTGAGTCCGTTACAATATCCTTCAACAAGGGAATTAAATGTTCTATTACTTGAAGAGCAACATTATGTTCGGCAAAAAAAAGACTTATACGCATTTCAAAATTGGCTACATCTTTTCTGATGTTATTTGGCTTTTCTTTTTGAAAAAACAAATTAATAGTTTGAGAATTCTTTATTGCTAAAACCTTTGTTGTGTGTGTTTTTGTTGCGGCGTGCTTTATTAAATCAGATTTTCGACAACTTAATAATTTTTCACAAGCTATACATCTGCATTTGAAAGGATCATTTTTAACTTCTTCAAGCCACCCTTTAAAACAATCTTCTTTTAACCAACTCTTGCAAAATCGTTGTTTTCTATATCTTTTTATGTAGCTATTTTCTGAAGAGGAATCAGTATCTGCGGACATTTCACTAGAATATTAAAATATTACTAAAAAGTTTTTTTACCATAAAATAAAAACACGAGTATGGCATACTATAATTAAATAACAAAAATACCAGAAGAATAAACTTAAATACCAGAATAATAAAGTATTAAGCACCATTTACAAATAATACATTTTATTATTTTGTTCTTTTTGCTTCGTTGAATGACACACACACACAAGTGAACAAATTTAAAATATTGTTGCCACATTTGGAAAAAATCACATTAACAACAGCCAATTTATAATTATTGCCACCGAATATTGTTTTACTACAAATCGTCAGCTCATTGTTTGTTTGCTTCACAATAAAGAAATTGCTTGGTTTATTCTTTATTCTGTTGCAAGTATAGAGCAAACCAATAGTAAGCTCACGAAAGTTATTAATCAGAAACGTTATAGTTACCAAATTATCCAAAATTAAAAAAAATCCCTACATTTTGACCTAAATAAAATATCTGTCTTTTTTTCCCTACACTCCATTTTTTCGAAAAAAATCCCTACAAAAAGGGAATTTTCCCTACATCTGACATCACTGCCTCTGACGGAGTTGCTGTCAAAAAGAAAATCATTTTCGTGGTCGGAAGAAGCAGAAAAGTCCTTCGAAACTATTAAACAGAAGTTGACTTCCGCTCCAGTTTTAGTACATGCCAATTATGATAGACCTTTTATACTCCAATGCGACGCGAGCACGTACGGAGTAGGCGCAGTGTTGGCTCAATTGGACGATGAAGAAAATGAAAGACCTATAGCGTTTATGTCCCAAAAATTTAATAAGGCTCAGAGAAATTACTCTATTACCGAATTGGAATGCCTCGCTGTCATACTGGCCATTAAGAAGTTTAGAGCGTACATAGAGCGTCAGGAGTTCAAGGTAATTACGGACCATTCGAGTCTCAAATGGTTGATGATACAAAAAGACCTCTCAGGAAGGTTGGCCAGGTGGGCGTTGAAATTGCAAGGGTTCGACTTCTCTATTGAGCACCGGAGTGGTAAGGACAACGTTGTACCAGATGCGTTATCTCGAGCTTTTGAACACGAAGCACTTGTATGTGAAGTAGAATTAGAAATTTTACCGTCAATCGACCTCAATTCTCCAGCTTTTGATGGTCCTGAATATTCTCGATTAGGTGAAGAATTTTCCAAAGCGGGGTTACCAGATTATAGGATTATAGATAAATTTATTTACAAGCGGACCAACTTTACATTCCTGGAAATTATTCGTTCCCGCGGAACTTCGTAAGGATGTGATTTACGCTGCACATGATGTGCCAAACGCCGCCCATGGTGCTATTGCAAAAACAGTTCAACGAATAAGAAAATTTTTCTTTTGGCCAAAATTGGTAACCGACGTAAAGGATTATGTGTTAAATTGTGTTTCTTGTCGTACTTCTAAAACTCCAACTTCATCACTCAAGGCACCGATGGGGCATATGGTAGAAACTGAAAGGCCGTTCCAACGTTTATATATAGACATCATTGGTCCTTTTCCCCGTACAAAATGTGGTAATATAGGCATTTTAATTATTTTAGACCACTTTACAAAATTTACCTTTTTGAAGCCCTTGAGAAAATTACTAACCAAACCCATTGCCGAATATTTAAAGAATGAAATCTTTTCATGTTATGGTGTACCGGAAATTATTGTTTCAGATAATGGCAGCCAATTCAAGTCCATAGAATTTAAAAATTTATTGGATAAATACGGAATTAACCATCTATTCACGGCGGTTCATAGTTCACAATCAAACGCTAGTAAAAGGGTCAACCGGTCGATAAACGAGGCTCTTAGATCGTATGTTCGAAATGATCAACGTCAATAGGACGAATATTTGACCAGTATCAATTGTGCATTACGAAGTAGTGTTCATCAGACTACTGGCAGAACACGTATGAACTTGTATTTGGACAAACAATGCTAAGCCACGCACACGATTATAAAGTGTTACGTAATTTAGAACTGCTAGCGGAAACGGATACGCAGATATAACGTCAGGACGAATTCGCATTCCTTCGGGCTGACAACAACCGAATACTTTTGTCAGCATGGTGGGTGGGCCAAGGACGTGTGTAGCAAATTACACCTATCGCTACATACAGTTCATCAGCACTTCTTTCTCTAAATTTTTTTCTTCTTATCTTTTCCCGTATGAATAGATTATTTGTATATCTAGCTACCTAAATATAAAATCTATTGTAACTGATTAACCGAAAATTTTATTTGGGAACTAAACACACCCCCCCCCCCCCAACGACGAGCACGGCCGAAATAATAGGTAGCCCCGTTCCCAAGGTAATAGACCTCGATTGGAGAATCGTTACAAAAAAAATTATTAGAATGCGAGAATATTCGCAACTCATATCGTAGTCGGTTCCAACAACGTGCAACTCTAACCACGAAAGATCTTTCAAACAGAGAGCAGGAAATTTTCGGAATCCAGATTATTCCTAGTAGAACGAGAAAAAGAAAATTTCTTACACAAGGGGATAACTATGTTACTTTTAATTGTTTTGTGAAATAAAATAATATTACGATATTTAACAAAGTCCCCAAAAGAGCAACCAAGAAATTTTCTTACAAATTCAGAAACATGCTCACGCCTGCAGACACCATATACATATCGAGTCACAGACTTAACAACTGCTTCAAGTTTTTTTAGGTAAGTAACAATGGTTCCTGATACATCCTCAAGGGAAGAAGATATTAGTAGAGTATATTCTACGTATGATATAAGAGATTCTACAATGCACATATTCAATGTGGGATTCAAAACTCAGCCGATGGTCAACAATAACCCCTAAAGATCTATGCTTACTTACGAAATCAATTCGGAAATCACTTATAGAGATATTCAAATCAGATAAAAAATGCTCAGTTGATCCAAACAACATAGCCTTAGTCTTAGAAGGGTTTATAGCCAAAGAATTCTCAGACGTCCATTGTAAAATATTATCAACGCAGAAATTTATATTGTGCTCCAAAGTATCAGCAAAGTCACGATTTGTACTGAAAAGTAACAGAATATCATCTGCAAATAAAAATGGTTTACAAATACCAGTGTTCACAACCTCAGGGAGGTCATTTATACACAATATAAATAAAAGTGGACCAAGCACTGACCCTTGGGGTACTCCAGATATAAGCGAAAGATTATTCGAATATTTTCCATATAGATCTACAAACTGCATCACTTAAAAAAGACAGCACTAGTCTACAAGCAGCCTCGAGAAATTGAACTTACTCCTGAGCTTATTGATTATAGTTCAGAAACATACAGAGTTGAAAGCCTTAGTTAGATCAAGAGAAACTAAAACAGATAATTTACAATTATTTTCGTTTGTTCTTATTTCATCAGTTAAATTGAGTAACAGAGATGTGGTGTTAAAACCACGACGAAAAGCATATTGCGACTCAGAGTTTTCCCCTGGTAAATAAAGTATTTGATCCTTAAGCAAATGCTGCACTACTTTAGACACAGCAGGAAGAATCGAAATTGGCCTTAAATCATCCGGACCCCTGACTACGCCTGATTTGGGAATTGGTACTACACGCGCAGTTTTCCAAGCAATTGGAAATACAGATGTTGTAAGTATGGAATTAATTATATTTAAGATAAGGTAAGAAATGTACGGATATATAGCTTTGATAAATTGAATTGGTATGGCATCAACGCCAAATAACTTGGAATAATGCTTCCTTTTCTCCTTTCGAATAGCAGCCTTCGCCTTATTGCGGTATTTGCAAAATATCCTCCAATTAAAGTTAGTAGGATCTGATTGATAAGCAGAAAAGGCTAAATCCCTTAAAGATCTAGCCAATACGATATGTCTCAACTTTATCCACTCATTGCCACCAGAAATGACCTTTTTCTTCACCGGAACAAAGGAGTAAAGAGCTTGAACAAGGGAACAAAATAAAGAACATTAAGAGGAATCATATTCAGACAAGAAAGTTAATAATCCATTCCAATATATTCTATTAAAATCAGGGTGTTCTACAACCGTATCTAAACATTCAAGATTCATCTTAAAGGATGCAAAAATAAGCGCGTGATGTAATATAGAGGGGCACTGCACCTGGCCAGAAAAAATCAATCATAGAACGATCACTTACAAGGAAAAAATCAAGCAAAGAAGTAGACAAATATTGCACATCATAATGAGTGGGTTTCGAATTATGGCAAATTGATAAGTTAGTTCGAACGAAGCACAGCAGATTTAATAACATCGAACTGGTTAAAATTGAAGTCCTCAACAATAATTATGTGTGTATAATTCAGAAAGAGCTCATAATGAAGATCTTCAAATTTACTAAAATCTGCAGGCAGAGGTAAGTAAACAACACCATGTAAAACATTAATACTACCAAAATAAAGCTCCAGAAAGAGTGACTCACATTTATCTAACATCGAAACTTTAAAAATCACTTTACATTTTAGCTTACTAGAAATATAAATACCGACACCAGCACCTCCAGCACCCTCACGATCATTACGGCAGAACTTATAGCCAGGAATCTTAACAGCCCGGGTAGATACTACCTTCTTCAACCAAGTTTCAGATATCCCAACTACATCAAACACAGAACCTCCTAGGATAGTTTTGATTTTATCAAATTTCGACAATTTATAAGTGAGCAAAATTAAAATGATTAATGTATAAACTTAAAGCTCTATTTACAAACGAATTACTACTAACTACCGGACCAAGATTTCCATTAAAAGACATCATAGCTAAATTTAATAATTGCGGTGGGGAACCAATACTCAGAAAATGAAAGAGCTGAAAAATGTCTTTTGAAAAAATAATTTCCATTTAACAATTTAATATTAAACAACAGATCAAAGCAGCAAAAATAATTTATAAGTATAATAGACTAATCATAAATTAAATTAATTAAAATAAAATAAGTGAGATTAAATGAAAGAAGAAAAATTAGATATTATTAAACCCAATATAACCCCAGCAAAAAAAAAGTTGCAAAGTTTGAATCGGAACCAATGATTTTTACATAGGGGTGTCATAGGGTGGAAGTTTTCTTTTATGATCCTTTTACATTGCATCTAAAACCCTTCTTATGGTTTTGTGAAAAATGAGATCTTTTGATCTTTCCGAATAAATTTTGAATTTCAATTTAACAGGACATTAGTAATCGGGCCTTAGACTCATTTTCACAATCTTCCGTTAGGTTCTGCCTGAGAATTTAACTGACACATATGTTGTTGTTTCCCATATAAGTTTGAGTTTGACTGTTGCTTAAATTATAACGGGACGTTCAGTAAACGGACCTTCTTTATCAAATTACTTTATTCTAAATTCTTGTAATTTTTAACTTTTTGTAGCAATAATAACTACGATTTTAAGAATTTAAAATCTGGTAAATTGTACGTTAAAGATTGAAACAAATCACTTTTACTTAAACCATAGTTTTTATAGAAATATATATGATTAATGTTTAACGTTAGTTGTTTTCAAAGTAAGTTACCCGTGATTTCTCACTTAAGATAACTATACTTGGACCTTATAAAAATCAGGACTAAACGATACTTTGGAATCAGTGAAAAATTAATTCCTTAAGAATCACTTCCATTTATTTTTTCTGGGAACATATTCAAAAATAGTCATTAAAACAGGGCATTAAAATAATAATCCACACAAATGTTATAACAGGTTTAATAATAAAAACATACATATAAGTGGTACTAAGGCATTAATTTACTACGGCATTACAGCACCAGCACTACCACTCTGAAGGTCATCACACTCAGCAGCACTATGAACCTCCCTTTCACATCCATTTAGCAAAGTTAGATTGGCTTTAAGCTTATCATTGTAAATCAGTTTATAATTTTTAATTATGTTGTTGAAAAGAAGTTTTTTGCACGCAGAATTTAACCTCGAGGCAGCCGGGGAGTAGTGGTGATTCAAGAATACTCTATCTGTAATTTTTTCGAACCCAGCTGCTTTGTTAACAGCAGCACCACCACTGATTACAGAAACATCAGCATTACCAGTCACATTCACAACACCATTATTAATTATATTACACCTTCTTAATTTACGAGATTTGAAATACTCCTTCATAATGTTGTCACGGACCAAGACATTGTTAAATTTTACCAAAATAAGTTTCTTGAAGTTGATGTAACACACATGACTAATATCATGGCAATCAACTGGTATGTTGAAAAATAAACCAATAGCAACAACAACAGAAACTAAGTCGTCCAACCCTTCAGTTAGCCACCGAACAACGATGTCACCACGATTTACAGGACATGATTTTCGTCCTCAAGATGTGAAATTTTTAAAGAAGTTGATGACTCAATGTTACTTATACGTTTGTTGCAAGTGACAATGTCTTCTTTCACTGCCTTCATACACGAACCCATTTCAGATTTTATTTCATTCACAGCATTATTTAAAGTATTTCTTGTAAAGTTTCTTGTGCAATTCTCTTATTCCATCCACGGTTTGGTTCCGACTTGGGTTTTTTTTCACAATTGGTACATATGTATTTCAGCATATTACTGTTAGACAGCAAAGTAAAATCAGCTTCCGATACATTTCCACAAGTTTGATGAATCCAGGAAGCACACACATCATATTGGATACCACACGATATTCCAGGCACCATTTTGATTGCAAAAAAACAAGTATATAATTACAGCTACTAGCAACAACAATGGGTATTAAAAAAAATAAAAAAAAACCCCGGTGGTGGCTAAAGATGTAAATTATTTAATATAAAGATTTACAACTTTACTTTATATTATTTATTTATAATATTTATTAATATTAAATTTTTTTAAGCTAAAGATCCTTTTTTATAAAATTTCTTATTTTATTTTCGATATTTCGCTAACAATTTGTTAGCATCTTCAGGAAAACAAAATTTTAATATTTATAAAAAATTGACAAACAAAAAAATATTTAACATTTAAATATAAAAAATATTTAACATTTAAATATAAATTAAATTTTTAAAAATTAAATTAACATTTAATCAAATAGAAGTGGTAATTTTATAAACAACATTTTCCTGCTAAAGATCGTAAAAAATATTTTCATATTGGTTTAATACTTTGGTTTATGAAATTTAACAAAATAAATGTTGTTTATAAAATAAAATAACATTATGAAATTAAATTATTATAGTTATTAAAAACATATCTATACATTTAAGTTTCCTAATTTTTTACTAATTAAATATCTATATTTCTGAGCTAAATTTTCTGTGTCAGCTTTAAAGTTCATTCTCTGTGTCAAAGGTGTATTAATGATTTCTAACATTTCTAACATATAACGTTTTTTATAATTATTTTCTGTTCTTAATATTGAAACATTTTCAAAGTTAGGATGGTGATTTAATATAGAACAATGAGATGACAATGCGGTTTTTTCCGAATTAATATTTCTATGTTTTTGGTCTGATTTATGTCCTGAAATTCTGGTTTTTAATTTATTCTTTGTCGTTCCTATATATACTTTATCACAATTTTCCTGATCATTTCCCTGACAAGGTATCTTGTAAACTAAATTTGACATATCCCACTTATCAATTCTATCTTTAATCTTACTAAATAATTTCCCTAATGTATTAAAATCACGATGAGCTATTCCATATTTCTCCTTATCAAAGATGTTAGATCTCGCCAATCTCTCTGATAATCCAGGGACATATGTTAAAGATTTAAAAATTCGTGGTTCAGTTATATATGCTCCATTTTGTGTTATCCTATTTCTATATTGACCTACTAATCTATAAGATAACTCAGTTGGAAAACCATTATCTCGTAATATATTAATATTAATATATAATATATATAATATGTTAATATATATAATATATTAATATTTATTATTTTTTATTAATATATATAATATATTAATATTTATTTGTTATAAATTAACAAATCGCCAGTATAATAATTTAAATACAGGGATAAAACACAGAAATTTTAAGTAGAAAGTAATTGATCAGCTGCTAACAAATTTCACGTTTGTTCAGGCATAGCGTTGCCAGATTTTTTAATATAACAATATTGATAAAATATAAAAATATTGATAAAAGAAAAAAAAGATGATAAAAAAAATTAAAAAATATAAAAAAAGAAAAATTAAATTATTTAAAAAATTTAAATAAAAATATTTTGAAACTATTAACATTGCTGTTTAGTTGTTGATTTAGAGGAAGATTATTCCAAGGACGGGCGGCATGAATATAAAACTGAAATTCAGACCCAAGGAATTGAGGTCTTAAGGTATGGACTTTGAGCTTTAAACACCATGCCATTTTATTTTTATTAGATAAAAGATGTAGGATATTTTTCATTTTAATTGAATTTGGTAAATTACACATCCTATAAAATTCTTTAATCGGATTTGCAAAGTTTTAACACATGACCTTATTTTACCAAAGCCTTTACATCAGAATTTTCAGAAAATTTAATTTGAAATACAAACTTAATAACATTTATGTTTTAAATTCGGTTTATATGAATTTACTATGGTGAAAATAAATAAAGTAAGTTTTTAAAATGCATATTTTAAAATCATTATTTTTAGGATTTTGCACTTTAATTAACAAAATCTTTAGAAAACATGCATTTTCCATGTCTGAATGTATTTCATCTGAATTTTATTAATACATTTTTCTCGCAGACTCCTTATATTTGAGGTATAAAAACTCAATTATTTTCAGTTTTAGTTAATTTTATCTAAAGGTACAAATTTCGGACCATATTTTCGTTGTATATTATTTATTAACGAAATCATGAAAAAAGGCAAGTAAAGGGAATATGAATGTTACAAAATATATATCTTTATTATTTTCAATTATGGAGCAATTCCATATGAAAGCGATCACCTTTTGGACGACCCCTCTCCGATTTTAAAATAAATAGTCTCAATCGATTGCCCAGCAAAAAATAATGTACCTACATATTTTTTTTTTTGGTGGTGTACACCACTGTCATGTGACAAAATTGAAGAATTCTTCATAAGGGACCTCATCGAAAGTTGTTTGTTTGGAAAGGTATTGAATCAGGCTTTAATTGAAAAATAAAATTTTCCTAATTTTTCTCAGAAATTTACCTTTTTTCCCATGAAAATTAAATTTTCCGATTTTCCACAGAAGCTCCTAAATTTTCCGGCTAATTTTATTTTTTTTGGATTCCTCATAATTTTTGCTTTAAGAATCAGCAATAAAAAAATGGGCCCGACTCCTTGTTTGGACAGGAGAAGAGCATTTAAGAGACCACCTTGTTCTCATTGTTTTTATATTTTTTATAATTGAATTATTTTTAATTATTTAACATTATTTTATTATTAAAAATACATTTTAAAAATTATTTTACAGTTAAAAATACATTTATGAAGAAAAAATCTTTCTTATTTTGCTGCTTATACTTAATTACAATATTTATTAAAAATTTCAATTGTCTTGGCATCATTATAAAATTAAAGTAACTTTCAATTTAGCACGTCGGCAGACGAAGAGTACCGCTTTACATTAATTGACATATCAGAAATATTTGGTATGAAGCAATGAAACTTTTGCGTTCCAGTTATAGTTTTGACATTATTATATCTGTTTTGAAGTCGTCGCTCCATGGCATCGTGTTCTTTTTGAGTGCATAAAACTGTGTTAATGGCAATTTCCTTGCTTTGAATCCACGAAAACTAATGTTGTACATTTAAGATCTGGTCAGTATATGGCCTTTGCAAACTTGCCTTAGTCGCCATGCGTTTTAGGGTTCCTCCTAACGCATCGCATGGGCCCTTACCGTGGGGCGTCGCAAAAAAGTGCCACTCGACCTTGCAGTTTTGTTCTCCTTCAATTATGCAAAGATTGTAAAAATTTTTTTTATTCTTGTACTGAGAAGCCGCGCCGTCTGAGAAAAACGTTACTTTGTCGATTGCATCGAATTTTGATCTTAAGAATTCAAACAGTTTCATTTGAAATAAATAAACGGACACATAATTATGAGCTAAACTCTCCGCGACAACAACAAGGCTTACGGTCTGTAGTTCGTTATCTTCGTTTTTGAAATAAATGCAAAAAGGATGCACCGTGCACTGGTCGTTTGCCCAGTGATAAGCCTGAATTTCATCCTGAACGAGAAAAGTGTAATTCTCGGCAAAGTCGCTTATCACAATGAATTAATTTTGGGCTAATTTCTCCTTACTTTCCTTTAGAAATTTCGATTGCATCTCGGATATGAAATGGTGCGCCTTCAGTTCATTCAACTTGAATCCGAATTCCTCGATGAATTCCGGAATCTGCTTTACCACGGTCTCAAGGGAACATCTGCCGCTACTAATTATCCACTGTTTGAAATGCACCTCCTGAATTAACAGCTGTTCAAACTTTTCCGCCAAATATTGCTCTAGCTCGTCAATCTTCGGACAATTGTCGCATTTGGACAGATGACAATTTTCCGTGGGGTATGCGCACAACGACTTCGACAGGAGGTCCCTATATGTTTCAATTTCACGGTGAAATACTTTCAATTTCTTGCATGGAAAGAACATTAATTTGATGTTTTGATGAAACATGCAAACGCAGACTGAATGCGTTCCGTGCCTGTCTAATGCCAGCACGCATTCTTTTGGTCGTAGGATGGCAAACTTAGAAAATCCCACTTTTTCTGCTGGGTATTTCTCTTTGAACTGATGGTATGCTTCGGATAGATTACATAATAATAATCTGCGCTGCTTGTGTACTTTTTCTCCATCTTCACGTGTGATAACATAGTCACGTGTACCTGGGCAGGCGCGGCTGTTGTCATCATTGCAGTAAAAATCTTGAATCAATTTCACCGTTGCTTCGCTGAGGGTCCTTGAGCCAAATTTCTTGGTGGAAGTCGCCAATATGCCCTTCTGTCGAACTAATGCTTTGCTTCTTCTCGCGATGTAAAAAGATGTTTGAAACTGTTCAGAAATCTTGCGTATAGACCATGATTGAGGCAGCACAGATAAAATGAGATATTTCTCCGGAAAAGTGGTCGCTAAATTGAATTTTCTTTTCAACTGCTCAATCATTTGTTTGCCGTCATCAACGTCATCTGCTTGACTGCATTCGTTATCAGAGCCTTCATCAAATATTGTCGCGATTGCACTCATAACCTTGCCTTTTTTATCTTTCCTGTATTTTTCACTTCGCAACTTTCTTTTTCTAATAGGCGTTTCACCTAAAGTGGTAATAGCCTCATTCAAAGGACTCAAAGACATATTGACCATCGGAATGTCTGCCTCAAATGAAACATTTTGTTGAATTGTCATTTCACTCTCGGATTGTGGTTGCATTTGTTTCAATGCATTTGCTTGTTGAGACAAATCGATTTTACAATTGGGGCAAATGAATTGTGCTTCTTCACCGTATTGTATATTTAATTCATTCATGTATCGCTTCGAAACACCAGTTAATTTTAATACTTTTATCTTTTTCGGACGATGTCCACTCTTGTTAAACGGATTGCAGCAAAATTTATTCATTTTACTTTAAATTGTCTTTACAGCTCCACTCTTTACTTTACAAAAAAAAAACACTTTAACACGTTCACGTTCAGTATTCAACTGAAATTTGACTCAGAGTGTGTGAAGTATTTATATTTATTTTTTGGTAAAAAATAGGTAAAAAAAATAAGCGATATTTGCTTTTCTTTAATAGGAAAATTTGCGTGAACTACTGGTCATAAAATGTTTTTTAAAGAGGGACTTAATTGGTTACTGCCAATAAGCCGACCACAGGTCATAAAATGTTTTGTAAATTTTTTAAATTACCAGGTAATAAATATTTCGCCATATTTATGGAAAATCCGTGTTTTATGACTTGTTTCTGCACGTGTCATTTTAGGCGAAATATTTATTACCTGGTAATGTAAAAAATTTACAAAACATTTTATGACCTGCAGCCTCAGTCGGGTTTGGTGTGCCATTACATGCCACTGCTGCTATTATCCATGGATTTATGGCCGATCTTGTGAAGGCAGGCAGACCATATTCACTACACACTCAACTTGGGGCTCTTAAAAAAAAATTGATTTTTTCTTCATAAATGTATTTTTAACTGTAAAATAATTTTTAAAATGTATTTTTAATAACAAAATAAAATAATGTTAAATAATTAAAAATAATTCAATTATAAAAAATATAAAAACAATGAGAACAAGGTGGTCTCTTAAATGCTCTTCTCCTGTCCAAACAAGGAGTCGGGGCCCATTTTTTTATTGCTGGTTCTTAAAGCAAAAATTATGAGGAATCCAAAAAAAAATAAAATTAGCCGGAAAATTTAGGAGCTTCTGTGGAAAATCGGAAAATTTAATTTTCATGGGAAAATTTAATTTTCATGGGAAAAAGGTAAATTTCTGAGAAAAATTAGGAAAATTTTATTTTTCAATACCTTTCCAACGAGCTATT
This sequence comes from Eustalomyia histrio, assembly GCA_949748255.1. Taxonomy (NCBI): domain Eukaryota; kingdom Metazoa; phylum Arthropoda; class Insecta; order Diptera; family Anthomyiidae; genus Eustalomyia; species Eustalomyia histrio. Next base: position 107,888,018 of record OX456526.1, on the reverse strand, counting down.
ACTCGTTGCGATCGCTTTAGTAGTTTTTTTTTTTTAAACAACTTTCAATGAGGTCCTTTGTGAAGAATTCTTCAATTTTGTCACATGACAGTGGTGTACACCACCACTAAACCAGTCACTATAAAAAAAAAATATGTAGGTACATTATTTTTTGCTGGGCAATCGATTGAGACTATTTATTTTAAAATCGGAGAGGGGTCGTACAAAAATTTGCCAATTTTGATCGTTTTCATATGGAATTGCTCTATGTATTTTTTTTTGGTAAAAGTTAATAAAAAAATCCTACAAAATCTGTTTTCCAAATAATTCTTAAACTATAGCTAACTTTGAAATTCTAAGATGAAATTCTTGATCTGTGTCGCAAAGACTACTAGAAATGAACGGTCGTAATATCGATGAATTAATTTTTTCTTAAAATGTTGCACTGTGTAATCAATGCCTATTTTTGCTTATAATAAACAGTTTAATGTTAAAAAAATCAAAACTATTTAGGCCCATTAACTTTTTACGAGCAGTAATGTTTAACTTAGCTATTTGAAACTAACAATTGTTAAGCATTTATCCTGAGGAAAATGAATTATAATAACTTATTATAGGGTATTCCCAAATATGAATGTAAACGTTGTAATTTAGTCTTCTGCTTTATTTGTTTTCTACATACATTTGTTAGTGTCGTCCCAGAATAAGAACTCGACGTACAATAATTGCTGCTGTGTAGTGTTTCCAATTACTCAACCCTGCCAGTTATCCGGTTAGGTCTTTATTCGAAAAATTACATAAATTTAATAATCGGTTATTTGGGTCGATTAATCGTTGAATGCAAAATTAATGTATATCTTTCATCAATAAAAACACATAGTGTTGCTTTTTGTGAAATGTCAAGTTAAGTCTATGGCGTTGGTGGTATAAAGTGTTTAAACCTAAAACAGCTGCAAGTGTTTACCATCTTTCTGGCAATTTTCGGATACCAGCTCGCAGGAACGACTCGCCTTTTGAGGCAATCTAATCATCGACCGATTATGTGCATTGTTCATATGAAGTGAATTTCTGCTTGGACAGCCCATGTCTCATCGACTGGAACAAGTAGTAGTCGGAAGGAGCGATGTCTGGAGAATACGGCGGGTGGGGTGGTACTTCCCATTTCAGCGTTTCCAAGTAGGTTTTGTCCGGTCTTGCAACATGTGGCCGAGCGTCATCATGCTGCAAAATCACTTTATCGTGCCTTTCTTCGAATTACGTCCGATTTTTCTTCAGTGCGCGGCTAAAACGCATGATGAGAGTACGATAGCGTTCGATCGTTTCATTCGGTTTCAGCACCTCGTAGTATATTACGACGCGCTGGTCTCACCGAATACATAGCAGAAGCTTAATGCCATGCATACTCGGCTTTACCAAGGATGTTGACCACTGCCCGTGCAAAATCCATGACTTAGTATACTTGGGGTTGTCGTAATGTATTCACTTTTCTTCGCGTGGCTTTCGAGGAGCTAATCACAAGCGAAAAATCGTAGAACATGACCCTCGGACACACTTTACTTCATGTTAAAGTAATGAAGAAAAACTCCCCGCAAAAACACTTTATCTGGTTTACGTTTCAACACAAGCTGCCAAAGACGCTCATTCACAAGTGGTTTGAGCCCCAACACATTGGAAACAGAATATTGTTTCATATATTAGTGGCGGTGTCTTGTGTGAAATGCTCATAATTAATTCAAGATCCTATACAAATTTTTGTATGTAATTTTTAACGAAGTGAAATTTTCGACACAAATTTTATAATACAAGAAACGTCATAGTGCTTGTTAGAGAAATATTTAGCCACGTCTTTGACTGATTGATTTTAAAAGAATTTTTTATTTAATATATGTCTATTCTGGAGGCTTAAACTTTTATGTGAATTTTTGAGAGTAAATTATTTCTCAGAACTTGTATCCATAATTTAACAGCCCAATTTCAGTTTCGAAGAACGAATTGTTGAACAACTCCTTGCACTTTCTAATCTGTTTTTCTGTCAAAAACTAAAAATTGTCTACTGTTTTTCTTTGAGTTGATTAAAAAAGTAATCTAATCCTTAAGAATCTCTTTCACTTGATTATAAAAAAATTTGACTATATTTTAGTAAATCTTTTTTTAAGCTTTTCTTGCCGCATTCTAACCCAAAGTTAAAGATATTAGCAAGGTTTTAGAAAAAACAACAGAAAAAAACATATAAAATATTTTACCGGTTAATCGACCAATTTGAACCGATTATTCGGGTCGAATAATAATTTGAATTTTAATTATTTGTTTCGACATTAACCGAAATAGAGCCGATTAATCGATTAACCGAATTGGAAACACTATTGTTGTGAGATAAACTGTGTGAGATAAATCTAGCGTATAGTAAGAAGACATTTTACTGGATTCTTCAATTCGCGATATTTTTTTTTTTAAATTTTTGTATTTTTCCTTAACTCTTTTGGCGTCTTGGAGTGGTACAAGAATTTAACAAAAAACTACACACAGGTTATTGTGTTTCGAACTTATTTTAAATGAATAAAACAAATATAATGCACATACTCGTATGTAGGTGTTTCTGTTCCTGAAATAATTTTTAAGAAATATTTATGTGCTGTTCAGAAGTAACAATCTACAAATAATATGTCAACTTCGAGATATGTTTTTGACCTTTCTGATGGTTTTTAATACTTGTCTCAGAATAAAGACTGCATTTAAGTTATGAATCCCTAATATCAATTGAAGAGTGTGCAGTAGACCGTACCACCTTTTAAATTTTTCATTATACATTCGGCATTTACAGTCGGATTTTAAGGTGTGATATATCGAATTTTTTATCTCAAAGAGACCAATGTCTATCTCTAAGGGCCGAAGAAATGAAGAAAAATTTAAAAAGACGACTCCTACAGTCGGTAACAAAAACATTAAATAAAAATTCTTCTTTAACAAAAGTTTACCAATTTTTTTTGAGCTTTAATTTTCAGACATTAGGGTAGTACATTAGTGTTGTAGGAACTGAGAAAAACATTTGTCCCCTCGAGGCAAAAACAACGATATATCACACTTTATGATCCGACTGTAAATGCTTAAGGTATACAAGAAATTAAAAGGGCGATCTTTACATTCGGCAAAAAAAATTGAAATTGTCTTTCAAAAATAATTTAGATTCGAAGGTGTACTTTCTTTCCGTACGGTCTAGAGTGCAGTGTATTGTAGATATTACTGTGAAGTATACAAATTTAACAATATATTTTAATCAATAAAGGGAAACATAAGAAGTTTTATTTAACAACATAATTTTAAAGTCCCCAAAAATTATTTTGCACCCACAAAACTCTTCCGCCTGCAAGTCAAACATATCAAAGGAACATATATTTCTTTTCAGTTTATCTAAATTACTCGGTTTTACCAAGCCTATAATACGAATTTTTCAGCCTCGCATGAGGGAAAATTCGAAATATATTTAAAGCAATCTTTTCGATAATGCTCATCAGTTAGATGGGGACATATTTTTCGCGTATCATCCTTAACACTGTTTTTTTTTGCCGTTTTTAAGAATACTTCTAAATTCTTGTTCTGCCTCTCATTTTTATCAAATGCTTTAAAAACCCAAGTTTCGTCATAGTTTTTAAATTTAAATCGAAACACATGCAGTGTACAGTATAAGTCAGAGTACCCAAGTTCAGATAAAAAATTTCATAATTTTTTTACAAAAATATGTTAAGAAGTTTATATTATTTATTTTTATTTTAATGGATTTATTACTGTACTACAACAAAAAAAATATTCTTGAATACAAAAACAAAAATAAAAAAGTGCGTCTTTATTTCTGGTAACTCCAGATTTTTGCGCATCAAAAGTTTTGGTAACATTTGACACATTTTGCTAACGTGTTGGCAACGCTATGGTTTTTATAAACATTTCTAATTTTTCTAACGGTACATTTAAAATGGAATAAGAGCAATTTATTAACAGTCACACGTGGCGAAAAAACAGTGTTTAATTAAAAACAGTGATTTGTAAATATGTTTCGAAAGGAGTTAACATTTGAGGATCGAAAAATTGTCATTAACCACCACAAAATGGGATAATACAACTCCGAAATTGCCAAAATAACAAACAGAAGAAAATCAAAAATACAAAAAATAGTAAACCGCTTCAAGAAAGGAAATCGAATTGAAAATAAACCAAAAACAGAACGCCCTCGCAGTTTAAGTACTTCTCTGTTACTTAGCTTACGAGAGAAAAATAGAAGCTCTAATTAAGAATAATCATACTTTTCAGTTTTGTTGTTGTTTACATTTTACTCATCCGCGTACTTTGTAATATAGTCAAAGCCCGGTATAGCGAATACTCGATACAACCAAAACGCGATATATCGAAAGATTAAATTGTTTGTATCGACGAATAATTCTGTAATCTATACGCGATATAACAAACAACTGTATAAAAAAATTTAAAAAAATAGAAATAATTCGAAATAAGAAAAAAATAATAAACTGAGAAATTCCAGAAATGTTAAGTTTTCACTAATAAATATATCACGAATATTTCTGTGTAACAAATGAGCCTGACAATATATCATTCGCTACATCGTGCTTTGACTGCATTTATCAATTGAATTCAATCGGTTTTTATTATTTCTCGCATATCACAATTATATAAATCGCAAAAGAATCTAGTCCAACATCGAGTTTTGGGATAGGTTTGTGTTGGTAGGGAACATTTAAATTCAAACTCAAACAAGGACAATTTCCATACAGTACCGCAGAAATCTTAATGCAAATAATAATGGAAAATATAGGGATTCTGATGCTCCTCAGTCAAAGCGCACTAGATCATTGGTGCGGTCTATAATTTTTTTTAATAATCATCATTACCATTTTAGTTAGTTAAATAACCACAGAAATGTGAATGGTTAAATTAAGGCATTGGTTAGAAGAATCACTTGCTTAACATTTAGATAACCCGACGAAAAAGGTTCCGATATAATCATATATTATTATATATGTATAGTATTATATATAATTAAATATCACATAAAATATTACCAGATCCGAAAAATGGCACACATAAACTGATTCCATGATATACAGGGTGATTCAGTCACGATCCGCCAAATTTTACCAGCGTATTCCTTGGCTTATTTCATGAATATCCCCGAAAATGCAAGTGCGCGAAATGGCAACGGTTTGAAAATTTTCGGATTGGTTGGTTGGAGGGTAGTGGGGTAATATTGCTAACTTCTGAACATGTGGTCGGATGTTTGTTTTTAGGCTTGTTGGAAAGGTCTTTGGGAGACCTTTCAGAATCAACAAAGAAAAAATTAAAAAAAGTGAAATCGCCGAGATACATAGTCTTTGAAAAAAAAAAAATGGGAAAAAGACATAAGAACGTGCACATAACCTCAATTTGCTCAGCCAGATGTCAGGTAAATTATGCTTTTCTTCGCTTAAAAGATATATCTTACCTTTCCAAAATGCCCTTAACAAAGCCCAGAGGTCTTACCGTTCCAAAGTTATAACCATTACCCTACTACCCTCCGACCACCAATACGGAAATTTTCAAACTGCTGCCATTTCGCGCACTTGCGATTTCGGGGATGGTCGTAATGGAGATATTTTCATGAATACGCTGGTGAAATTCGGCGGTTCGTGACTAATTCACCCTGTTTAATAGGATCAAGTCTGATATAATTTAATACGAAAAATGGGTTCATCTAATTTGATTAAATTATATAATATAATATAATACAAATTTTTATAATTTAAAAAAATAAAAATAAACAAAAGTTTTGAAACTAGTACATTTTAATTTGAATCCATTTACGTACTCCTGTTCGCCGTAGTTAGCCCATACTCTAAATAGTAAGATGGAATTTTTTGGGCATCAATACTGTGAGGAGCCTGAAATTGAATATACCTGGTTTTTTAGCTTGGGCTAATTTTTTTATATTTCTACGACGTTCTTTACAAAAACATGTGTTCCCTAGCGCGCTTGCTAATTCTCTTATCAAGTACTTTTAGAACCATTTTCATCTGGGGACTCCGGCAATCCCAGGATTTAGCCCGGGCAACATTGTTTCTAGGCTAACAACGTAGCGGCTTTGTCCACTAGATAATAATAAATATAAACATTTATTAAAGAAGTTTATGTATTGTGGATCTGTTATTTGGTTAAGAAATTTAGTTAGATTTTAGATCATGTAATCATATTCTTTATAAAATGATCATATGGAAAGAATCATGATTATTATTTTCTCCATAATTTACTGATAAAATTATCAAAATTTACTAATAAAGTATCATGTTACATTTGATCAATTTATAAAGAATATAGAAGTTATTAAAAATATATATTTAACATTGGTTAAGGCTAGTAGAGGCCTTAACCAGGGTTTAAATTGAGATAAGGTATCGGGCCTTAATATCTAGAATCATTTTAAAAATAAATTTAAATTTTAAAATGTTTTCGAGAAACCACTAAACTTGCATAATTTTAACTAAATGCCTCAAAATTGCTTATTCAAAAAAACGTCAGAAAATAAAATTTTATATATAAAGCATTGTTTTTTTTTAAAAAAAGTCTCTCTAGATCTAGCGGTAAGCCCACTGTTAGAGATGCACTGGAACGTACATCTCCCAGTAAAAATTTGTACAATCTTGTTCCTAAACGGTTTGGTTTGGCCTGGCTTTTACAATGATTAAAATTATGGTGAAATCGACTTTAAATTCACTTACCTTTTTATATCATTCATAATATCAAAGTTTGGTGAGTTTTGTGCGAGAATTTTTGAAAAATGTCCTATCAACTGTATTTCTTCCAACAGAACATGATCTACACCATTTGTATTATATGGTATATTGTTTTTAGAAATATGTTCTTCAAAAATTGATGCAAATGACTTTTCCAATAGACTTTCAATAACTACAGCTAATTCATCATCCAATATGTTCATAGTTGGTAGTATGCGAATCAAATTTTTCTCTGACAAATGTGCTTTCAATTCTGTATATAATTTGGACATACGCCGAAGTACTTCATGATCATATGCCGTAGCATTATCAGGCGCTTTCAGATACTGAGGACCAGTCTGTATCCATATACAACGTTTAGCAAGTTCCTGGCTCATAAGAACCGTATTGTTGACTTCCTGTTCAACGACAGTTGACATGTATGAATCTTTTAGATCATCCGAAAAGAGTCTTAATAGTACAACCAATAACATATTCAATTCATCATCCTGGGCGGCCGAATAGTTCTTACAAAGTTCAGTGTTTAGGCGATGACACATGGGTTGATAGCAATTATCAATTATGTACCATTTCTCCAAAAGAACTTTTTCTTCTTCATTTGCTGCTGTTAACACTTGTGTAAAATCTTGACTTTCAATAGTCAATGGCAGCATTGGCACACCTAGTGATGAGCCTAAAAATAGTATTGGAATAATGTACGCTGACGATGAGTGCCGGGTTATCTCCGAAAGACAATTGGCCGCTTCTTCGTGCCCACCTTGTGCCTCCAGTGGACTATGCGTCCAGCGACTACCTTCCATTAATCTGGCATAGTTGCTGACTTTGTTGACAGCGTCAGTGTTATGTACATCAGATATGAAAATTTCGAAGCCTTTGCTTTGGCACTTTTTCACCAATTGCTTGTGCAAACTGTATACCACACGCTTGTGTTTCTTGCATTCATTACTATTGTCGGCCAATATATAGATAACAATTTTTTTATTTCTTTCGATTTTTCTTCCCGGCAGAGGTTTTCCTTGGAGTATAGATAAATAGGTAGTTGCTGCAGTTTTTGAATCTGATGCATCAATTTGTGCATTTGTTTGTGCTGTATTTGCATCGGTGGCTGGTGTTATTATTGTATGTTCTAAAATTAGATATTATTCGCACAGTAAATCAGTCATTAAAATGGAGAATAAAGTCATGTCATTAAAACAATTTCAGAAGAAATTATAATTAGTAATCGTACAAATTTTGCTTAACATTAATATATTATTCGATCTTTTTGTTTAAGTTATATATTTTCAGAATTTATCAGGTTCGAGATCATCATTAAAATGTTACAAAGGTATAAGAAGGAATAAGTAAGAGAAGATGGAAAAAATTGTGTGGATCATCGCTAGAGGGAGTATACACTTTCGCCCTGAGCGACCAATGAGAATTTATTGATAGTTATTGTACTTTTTTCATATTTCAGAACTTGAACCTATTAGCAAAGAACCTGTTCTAGAACTAATTACACTAAACCCAAAACAGCAGTGAAATTTACTAAAATCCATATAAAATTGATGAATGGGTGATCACTACACAGCTAACAAAACCCGTCCGTTGATTTAACACATTGTTTAGTAAAAAATAATTTGAACTTTTAATTATTTAATGTGACAAAATAATTGTTATGTAAACAATTTGTATGTTTCACCAAAATACATTTAATTTAACGATGATTTTCTTCAATTCAACACTATTTTTTTAAATCAAAAACTTTTTATTTTATACTTCATTATTTTTTATATTTTTTCTATTTCACCAATTTTCTAGAAATAATAAAAGTCTTTACTAAGTTCTCTTTTTTAAGAAAATTGCTAAATTTGATAAAATATAAAAAATATAATGATACATGAGATTAAAAATTATAGTAAAGTACATAAATTTTGCCAATAACTTAGACAACACATGCAAATTTTACATATTTGTTTAGTATGTTCACTATTAAAAGAACATTTTATTTTTTAAAATTCTCTTAATCGGTTAAGTGTTTTTGTAGAAGTTACTCCACTTTACATTTGCTCTTGATTTATGTAAAAACATAATAGCTGGATATTGTTGTTGCTGTATTTTTGGAAGACTTTCGTTATTTTCATATTTATAAGAAAAAAATTTGAAAAAAAATTGATAAAAATGATTAGTAGTAAAATAAGCTTGGGTTAAATTAGTAAATGAAAGTTTGATTTCTTTATGCGTCGCGGTTGTAGTTTATCTGATTATGAAAAAAATAATTTTTCGGGCTTTAATTAACAAAGACTGAAATTTCGAGAAATTGTTTTAAAATTATGCAGAACTGTCGACATTTTTTGAGTGATCCTTACAATTATGGAAAAACCAAAAGATGTGGACGAAAAAAAATCCTCTCGCATATTACACATTAAACGAGCCATTCAACTTTAAGTATAAAAGATATTAAAGCCGAAACTGGGATAAAGGCTTCAAAGACCACAATTTGGAGAGCAATATCTGGTAATGAAAATCTACAATATTCAAAAGTGATTCAAGTTCCACGGTTTTCAACACGTCATATAACGGGATGGCTTCAATTAGCTCGGGAAAATTTGCAAGCCAATTGGGAGTAGGAAGGTCGTATATTAAAATTATTTATAAGTATGAAACTAATCCCAAGTCTTATTTTAGTTGATATCTTCAGATGAAAAGAAATTAAGTTTTGATGGTCCGGATGGAAATAGGGGTTATTGGAGAGATGTTAGAAAGGAATGCTTTGAAATTTAATTTGTATCATGTAAAATGAACAGCTCTGATTACTAAAGAAACCCAGCAATAATAAATGGAAGTAATTCTTCATTGATTCCAAAGTATCATTGATTCCAAAGTATCATTTATTACTGATTTTCCTCTTCCAAAGCAGATCTTTTTCACAACTTCAAAAATGTGATTTAGAATTTAATTAACTCTTTTCAAACCGAAGACGAGTAACATATTTTAAAAACAAGCAAGGTTAAACATTAACCACAGATATTTACATATAAATTTAACAATTATTAGTATGGTTAAGTAGTAAAGTTTAGTTTTTTGAGTGATTTGTATCAACTTACAATTTACCAGATTTTAAATTCTTAAAATCCTAGATATCAATACAAAAAGTAAAAAATTGATTATAGTAAAAATTGAAAGTATTTCGAAGAAAGTAAATTAACAAATAGGCCCGTTTACTGAATGGCGTTATAATTTAACCAACAGTTAAACTCAAACAACAGCAACAACAAATATGTCAGTTAAATTCCCAGGTTGAAGCTACAGGGACATTGTGAAAACGAGTCTAAGGCCCGATTACTGATATCATGTTAAAATTCAAAATTTATATGGGAACTTCAAAAGATCTCATTTTCACCAAAGCCTAAGAACTGCTTTATATGCAATGAAAAATGTTCATAAAAGAAAACTTCCACCCTATGACACCCCTATGTAAAATGCATTGGTTCCTATCTTAATTTTCACAAAACCGGAATCCAAATCACTGATCCTTTTGCTCTTCTTTTGCTTTTTTCTTGCTGGGAATGAATTTAGTGCCTTTCCCATCACATAATACAGCAAAAACCTACACATTTAAAAAAGGCAATGCATCCATTCGTACCACATAAAACCAGTTGATATAAAAAAATATATAAAAGTTTTGATTTAGCCAGCGTGCTCTTCCCATATTAACCCAATGGAAAAGCTTTGAGGGATATTATACTATCGAGTTTACTCCGGAAATCGCCAGTATAATTACCTTAATTCATTAAGAACGGCAATTTCAGCGAAATGGAACAATATTGATCAAAAGTATGAATTTTCGAATATTTAATTTAATTCAAAATAGAGGAGGTCAAATTTGTAAATAATTGTATTTAAATTGTCTTTTATAATTTTAAAACACTAAAAACCATTTTATATAAAAAAAACAAGAAAGTCAACAAGATACATACTGATGAAGAATAAATGGAAAGGTAAGTAAGTCCACCAAAGATACCTAAGCGATTGCACCAATGGTTTATGAGGAATTTAAAAATATTGAGTGTTTTTATAAATATGAAACATACTATATGTACAAAGCTGTATACATTCATTTAAAATAAAATTTAATAATTTAATCACATATAAATAAATTAAAGGCATTATCAGGTAAAGGATTTGTTTGAAAACAGAATATAAAATAAGATTTTATGGCATTACTTTAATTACAAATCATATAAAATTAATATAAAATAAAATGTGTATAATTAAATAAATTTATTAGAAAAAAATACAGATTCACTAATAATTTGAATATACATAAGTTACTAATGATTATAATTTTAAATTATTTAGTAATAACAATTTTATATTAACTTAAAAAATAATTTTTTTCGGTATTTATAGACTACAACATGTAGTGATCCAACACGACGAACTAAATTATTATCTACAACTATAATAATTTTAATCAAATTAACTTCACTTCCCTTTTTGCAAACATTTGTGGAATTAACGAATTGAATTTCGTCATTATAACAAATAAATTGTCAAACAGACAATTGCTTCGTAAAGTATTTGCATTTTAATAAAATTTGTTGATTTTAGAAAAACATAAATTAATTCAAATAAAAAATAATTACTTCAACAATTCGTTTTGTAAAAAGTTAAAAATTTTAGCAAAATTTTTTATGTTGATTTCACTTACAACTTTTGGGTGAGTGTACTAAAGCGTGGATTACATTAAACCATAATTTATAGGATCGTTCAAAAAAGGGAGTTATATATAGCAGTGTAGTCCAAACGCATTTTGTCCGATACGTACCGAAAATATTTCAAAAATTAGTAGAATCAGATTGCAACATTTGTTTCTCCTGATTGTATTTGATTTGCATATATGATGCTGTAAACAAACGTAGATTTACAAAAATATATTTTTTTAAAATCACATCATTTTACAGGATTAAAATTCAGATAATAAGTGTGTTCGACGATGGTTTCCGCGGGTGTCCGTGCGAATTTTTTGCTTACTCTCATTTTACCAGACTTTACCCAAAATTACCTCGTCCATACCTAATGTAAACACCGCTTAAGACATACATCTTCAGAGTTATTATTTAAGATATTGTTATGCATTTTAATGACTTGACCTTAACTATAGTTAAATAAAAAATTAGAAAAATACTTACCTTCGTGTTCCTTTGTTTTTGCTGACACTAGTTTTTCATCATCATGGTTCATTGTGTTTGTAGGTCCTCTCGCTGAAGTTTCATTACTAGGTATGTCAGGCACATTTTCTGGATCGGCTAATGGCGCTCTATGATCGTAATTTTCAATTGCATTTACAGCATGTTGATCTTCTTTATTAATATTATACGAACTTAAGAATAGAAAGGAATAAATAATTATTGTTTTATATATAAATAAGATTGAATTCACATTAAACCTACTCTTCTGATTTTTCTGATATGCTGTCTTTTTTCTTACTTTGTCCCGAACTGCACACGTTACCCATGTTAATGATATTCTGAAAATATAATTAAATGTAAAGTGTTGTGCAAAACATAAGCAATAAAATCCGTATTTAACTTTAAATTGAAATATTTTTATATTTAACTATTTGAAGAAATTCTTTTTCAGTTTGTTTCTTCATTATTATCATTACTTAAAAACAACAAAAATTCCCAAAATCCTAAAAACTGAATGTGGAAAACAAAAGCAACATTTTTAAAATTGATTCAAATAACAAGAAATAACAGTACATTTCAAAACTTCAACCTTCTTAATAGCATCAACTATTCTCCGCATGATTTTTAAAAATAAATTAATAAATTATCACAATTTATACCCTAGTTAAGGCCTATACTAGCATTCACCACCGGTAAACATATCTTTTTAATAACTTATATAAATTTTAACAATGCTCAAATTTAACCATACAAATTTCTATGGTTAAGAGAAAATATTAGAAAAATTCACCCTACAGAAGATATTTTAACAAATTAAACTGGTCATGCTGATTATTAAAATATAAATTTTAAAGCTAAGCTTTGATTTAGTGAGCATTGATTGAACATCATTTTCAAAAAGTGTTTCTGTTCTTAAAGCTCGCTGTTGGCCGATACGAGAACAATTTCATAAGTTTTGTTTTGCAATTTATATAATTTTGGGACTCTTGAAATAGAAAAGTATTGAATTCAACTTCTGAATGCAGTCAAAGAGCCCTGTATAATGAATAGTGGCTAACATATAGCGAAAACGCTATTTAACTAACGACCAAAATATTTGCAAAATTTATACTCGATATAACAAATAGTTAGTAAAAAAAAATATAAAAAAAGTGAAAAAAATGTAAATAAATAAATTTTTGAAAGAATTTGGAGAAATATTTGTTGATAAACCTTTCAGTTAAAAGTGTACCCACATCCGCAGTAATTATTTACCTTTTTAATAAATTCAGAATTTATAGAAATTTCTGAGTTTATTAAAAATCTTCACTATCATCGAAGTAATTATCACAATCAGCATTATAACTATCAGATTCATCAGAATCATAATTATTTTTATCGAAGTCATCATCATCCTCAATATTAACAATTCGAGACTCACATATTTCCTCAATTATATACTTTTGTATGTCCTGTAGCGATTTTTTATTTGTTTTCTATACTATAACAAAAAATTGTCGGTTCTGTTTGCATTATCAAATATCTTATTAGATCCCTAATGGTCTTTTGCTTACAATTTTTTTATGTATGATCTAATCGCCTTCTCCTTATTATTTTGAGGGTATATTCCAAAGCTTCTTCTGATAACAAAGCTATTGGTGAATACTTTATAAACACAATACTGTGCTCCAAAATATTGTGTACTGTTAGTGACGTGTAGTACCTAGGGTAAAGGTTAAAATATAATGTTGTTTCGTACAACAATTTCTCAAAATGCGACCCATTTATATGCTTCCCACATGGAAGTGTTTTTAGAATGATTTTTAATTAAATCTCTATTTATTCCAGTGATTTTTGATGTCATCTCAATATTTGTAAAGAATCTACTGGCAGTGTTACCATCATTACTTGTACCATATCCTGTTTTTACTTTATCTACTACTAGACCCTTTTCTTTTTTAAACCCACTCTTAGTTTAATTTTCTTTGATATTTTTGTTATTCAAACATTTGTATATATTACATAATAAAAACAAGTAAGAGTGCTATATTCGGGTATGCCGAATCTTATATACCCTTCACCATGGTTGGGAAAAACTGAAGTTTATATGGACACATATGTGGAATGGACAGATTTATATACGAACGTCTTTAAAAGGAAATTAAACATTTAGTTTGGTGATAAAACTTGGACTAGGGAAGATTTATGGTTCCCTAAAATAGGTATTTAAAAAAATTTATGTTTTGGTCATAACATTTTTGTATCTGAACCTATATTTCCGAAATTTTCAGCAACTATGTTCTACTAAAGATTTTCAATCTTTTGATATAGAAGACGTATCCATAGGTCATATTATTTAAATTTTAGTTTTTATACAAATTTTTATGTTTTTAGCCCATATATGGAGAATTTAATTACGGTATTACCGTTCTTAAGATATAAATTAATCTATTTTGTGCCACGCCCAATTCACGGATCCCGCCCACATTTAGTCAGATGTTGTGTATTGATTACCTGGATGCTTGTACCTTGCTTGGAAACTTTTCCTCTTTCCATTCTCCAAATATACAGAAAAGCTGACCGACATCGTTAAGTCAACTGTGCTGTTCGTATTTGTAATGTTAAAAAAAAAAAAAAATAAAAAAAAAGTCTTAAGAAAATATAAAAAAAATTTACAAAAAAAGCTGAATAGACGGGGATCGATCGCGCGACTAAAAGAAAAAAAACTTTTTGTGAGAAAGCGCTTAGACCACTGAGCCATTGAAGGACATACGCAATCATCGTTAATAGAAGTAAATAAACAGTTTTCGTTTAAAACAGATTAGTTTGGTTTTTTAATGACAAATCTTTGTATGTGTTTGTTGTTTGTTTATAAAAGATGAAGAGGTGAAAGAAAATAAGTTCAACAAATGGATGTGTTTGTTATTCGTAAAAATTCAACATACATATTATTAAAAAAAAATTAGAGGTAGTCGTAGTTTTTAGCGCATATCTCAGCCATTTATCAACCGATCTGGCTGAATTTCAATAGCAAACAGAAATGGATCACATGTGACAGAAATATATAACAAGCAAGTCCTCATCATGTCTGGGGTTTTCGGAAAACCCATTTCAACACACATACAATAAATCGTTAAATCAACTTCGCTCTTCAGAATATATACATATACTTTATAGGGTCTAAGATTAATATTGTAGAAATTACAAACGGAATGACAAACTTATATATACCCTTTTTTACCACCTGTGGTGAAGGGTATAAAAATATTTTTTCTACGTAGTATACCACAAACACTTATAAATTTTAATGGCTATGAAATGTTTTTTCTTACTGTGGTTCCTACACATTTATTGTATGTATACAAAAAAGCCACGGTCTTTTCCGGACCCATTTACGGCGTTTTTATACCGTTTTTGTAAAAATAATATAGACATTTTCAAATTTGTACATTTGCTAATTTGCACATATGTACATTTACGTTGGAGGAGGAATCTATGTACCAAATTTTAACTTCCCAGCTCAAGCGGTTTTGCCCCTCCGCGTTGGATTTTCCATAAGTCACGTTTATTTGTTATATACACTGAAGAAGAAACCTGCATACCAAATTTCAACTTTCTAGTTTCAGCGGTTTGGGCAGACCGTTCGGGGGGAGACTTTTCCCCTTATTGCACCTTCCAGTAGGAATTTCCGAAAATCCAACTTGGGTGGATGTCTACGCTGGAGTGGAAACCTATGTACCAAATTTTAAGTTCCCAGCTCTTACGGTTTTGGCAGTTCGTCAAAGGGGGGGGAATTTCCATCATTCCCGTATGTATGTCAGAAAATTCTGTCATTCCAGTTAGAATATGGGAAAACTCTAGAGAAAATTTATTTCGAATTTCAGGTTTCTAGGCAAAGGGGTATGGATGGACCGTCAAGGGTGAGATTCCCCTTTTGTATTTCCCGTATGCATGTCCTAAAATTTGGTCTTTCCGGTTAGAGTATGTGCTAACTATAGCGAACATGTTTAAATTTCAGGTTTCCAGGCAAAGCGGTTTGAGCAGGCCGTAAGAATTTTCAAAATTCCCGTCTGAGCAGATGTCTACACAGGAAGAGCAACCTAGTAGATGCAAAATTTCTAGCAATTTTGGCAGATCATCAAGGGGGATAACTTCCCCTCTATTTCCCCTCCCCTAGCACAAAGGTCCCAAGATCCAAATTTTTGGCCAAAACTAAATATTTTACATGGGCTACGATTATAATTTTGTTGTTGCAATCTAATAGCAAACACATCAGAGCAACCACAAATGCATTTTGTTTTTGTAAATTGCAATTTACCGTTTAACATTACAGCATTAAAGTTGATAAACTTCAGTCCACTTGAAAAAATAGTTGAGTGCACGTGTTTTTTAACATTTTTAAATATTCTAGTTTTTTTAAAAAAATAGTAATTTCTAAAGTTTAAAATGGAAAATAAAGCTGAAGGTATATAGTTTATTCAAAACATTAAAAAAAATTAAAATATTTAAGGTGAAGTGAATAATATCAATATGTTGGTGTATTTGAAAATTTATGAATTTTTTACGATTTTTAAATTTACGTAGAGTTTTAAAATTTCGGCTCAGTTCGGCTGGCATACGATTAAAAAAAAAGAAGATATTGATGTATATATTTCATTTCACCTTAGCTTGAATTGCGAAAATTTGCTATTTTTGAGATATTCATATTTTTATATGCCGTACACGGTGCTCTTGAAGCAACTTTTGATCGAGGGTCATAGCACATCCGTTTTTGTTTTTCTGATTTCGGTTATTTATGTCCAAATTTTGTACTAACAATGTTCTACAAAAATGTAGCCACGGCATAGGCGAACAACTTTTGTGAACATAGTGATACAATCTGAGCCTGTCTAGGAACACGAAAATCACTTTGTGCGTCAAAAATCTTCTTTTTTTAACTTTTTAAGTATACATACTTTGCAGGAAATCAAAATTTCTTACTACTAGTATTCTACAAAAATGTAGACAGAGTATACGTGAATAACTTTGCAAAAATTTTTTTTTATTTATTTTTTTTTAAAAAATATTTTTAAATGTTTATAAAAAAATTTTTGTTAATTTTTTTTCCGAAATTCTTTTTTTGTGATTCTTATTTTAGATAAGCTCAACCTTAAAAATGTCGAGATTTTTGAAACGTGGATAAAACACACAAACAAAGAAGAAGAGAAGTACACTGTCATTCTTAATCATATACTGAAAAAAATTGAAGACAAAGACAAATCTGATCAGTACTTGAAATATATTTCAGAAAAAGTCCGCTTGCTTTGTAAAAAATTGAAAATTAAATGGGAAAAGTGCCATAGAAGATTAGATGTTTTTAATGAGAAATATGCGAATTGGCTTACTTCTGAAGCAATCTTTGATGGTCCGAAAAAAACATAAAGTGCTTCGGAGACTGAATGTCAGTTCGAGGTAATAGACGATCCAAAAGAGATTGGGTCTGAAAGAGCTGGGCGTCCCCGACTATCATTTACAGAAAAGTCAGGCCGCAGTAAAAGAAGGGAAGCAGCGGAACTTTCACAATCCAAGGATTATGAAACTGATTTATTAGTTCAAGCAGCAGCAATGTCGGTTCGTAAGCGAGGTAAAAATGATTTAGCAGCTGTTCTTAAGAAACTATTGAAAGCCTTACGAGACAATCAAAAATTATTTTCAGAAGAAGTGAAAACACCAAATCCGTTTTCGAACGAGGAGCCATTAGCATTTCTTCTAGAAAATAATTTTACTAAAAGGCAATATTGTAATATTCGCCTTGAGAGTACGGCAAGAAACTCTGACATTTTACCGTCATGGCTGTGAAAGATAAGTGCAGACCAGATGGCATCACTGTTTGTGTCAGTTATGAATAACAAAAACACAAACTATATGTTCAGTGAACTAATTTTGAGCTACGGGTTTGATAGCAGCACTGGTCAAGCTCAATTCAAGCAAGGTTTTCATGAGCCAAGTACATCTCGTGATGCGAGCTTATCTCTTTTCGCAACAACTGTGGTACCTTTGAGACTTCTTGACACTTTAGGAAACCCTCTTTGGAATAATATCACTTCACAGTCCACAAGATTCTGTCGGCCCTTAAAACTGGAATTTATCAAAGAAACAAAGGAGGTTATTTTGAATGAAGCAGCTAATTTAAGTCAACAAATCGCTCGTCTAGAAAATCTAAAATTAGAGATAGAAGATGGCAAAACTGTGGAAATAGCGTTCAAATTGTATCTTACAGTAATAGATGGAAAAGATTTAAATGCTCTAACCGGAACTAATTCCAATCAAACTTGTCCAATATGCGGCGCTACTCCCAAAGATTTTATTAATGTGAAGGATTATACTTCCGAAAAATTTAAACCAATTGAAAGCAACTTAAAGTACGGTCTAAGTCCATTGCACTGCTGGATTAGATTTTTTGAATTTCTTTTGCACTTAGGCTATAAAAGTGATGTAAAAAAATGGCAGATAAAAGATGAAGAAGATAAAAAAGCAGTAAACAAAAATAAAAAGAAAATCCAAAATGCATTTTGGACAGAACTTAGTCTTCATGTTGATCTTCCAAAAGTTGGTGGTTTTGGTAGTGCGAATGATGGAAACACATCTCGTTGTTCATTTACCAAACATGCTATATTTTCATAAATTACTTCAGTTGATGAAGATTTAATAGTTCGTCTAAGGATTATACTAATATGCTTGTCCTGTCAGTTTTCTTTAGATTTAGATAAGTTTGAAACTTACTGCTTTAAAACGGCTGAATATTTCCAAAACAAATACCCTTGGTTGCCCATGACACCAACTGTACATAAAGTTCTTGTGCACTCTAAACAAATAATGCAGAACACAGTGCTTTCTGTTGGATATTTTGCTGAGGATGCTGCGGAATCACGGCATAAAATATATAAAAGCGATAGGTTATGCCACGCTCGCAGAACAAATCGTAGTGATAACCTTTTCGACGTAATTAATAGAGCAATGGATACATCAGATCCATTAATTTCATCTCTTCGAATAAACACACGAGTTCACCAAAGAAAACGTGGGGCCCTTTTACCAGAAGTTATCGAAATGTTAAAGTGTGAGAATCCCCCTGAATTATTTTTACAGGATCAGCAAGTGGACCTAGATGAAAGTACTGATGATGAGTATGATGAAGAATGTGGGAAAGAAAATTTTGTTTTGGAAAGTGAATTATAATATAAAGTTATTTTAAAATTATTACGCATTGAAAATATGAGGTTAATAAAATATAAGGATTTTAGGATTTCAATCAAATTAAACTGTTTTTCTTGATCATTCGATAAAACATCTGAATTAGATTTAAAAAAAGGTTGCTTTTCGGATTTTTTCGGACTATATTGGGCCCTAATAAGAAAAAAAAGCACAAAATTTTTTTTTTTATTTTGGACTTTTTTTGGTGTACCCTTTTTTTTAATTTTTGTTTATTAAGGTTTAAGCTGGACAAAAAACTCATATAATGGCACACTTTGTTTTTATAAATATAGCGTTAGAAAATTAAATTTTACGAAAAAAATTTGTTGTATATATAAAATATATGCATGAAAGGGTTAAACGGTTTTTAAATTGATCCAAACTTAAGAAGATAAGCTTAAGCATGATTGTAAATGCTGTTTCTTTAAAAAAAAGTATAAATATGGATTTAAAATAATTTTGGGCAAATATTTGTTCTGGCGAGCCCCATGTGTATAGGCCAGAGGAGGAACCTTTATATCAAATTTCAACTTCCTACCTTCAGCGGTTTGGGCTGGTCGTTAAGGTTGGATTTTTTGCCCTTTGTACCCCACGTCCCTAGCGAAAATTCTAAAATGTACTTCATCTATAAGTTAGCCAATACTCCAAAGAACACATATTTTAAATTGCTGGTTTCTAGCTAAAGTGGTTTTGGCATGCAGTTAAGGGGGAGAATATCACCTCTGTGCCCTTCCCCGTAGGTGTTTTCAAAAATACCGTCCGAGCGCTGTTTACACTGGAGGAGGAACCTGATATGATATGATTAGCTGCCGCTAAGGCAGCTAATTATATATAAATTATAAATTATATATCGTGAGAATGGTGCTTAAAAAACTTTTCCAACGATATGCAACAGCTTAAATTAACCCATTTCAAGCCGAGTCATGATCTTGAGTTTTGTGTATATAATTTATTCCATGAGAAATCGCCAAGGGTGTTCAGATTTTCTTTATAAAATTTTAAAACCCGCGATTTTATTCATGCTTTTAATATACTTGAAAAAAGCAAAAAGTACTGAAAAGTATGAAAGAATTTAAAAAGTATCTGAAAGCTAGCATTTGTAATGCAGACTTACAAATGCATTTAAAAATTCCATTTGCATTTATATCACTAGATAATTGACAATAATAATAATAATATAACTATCAGAAATAAAGCTGATCTATACTATCTTTATTTATTTTCATGTTTTGTATAAAATCACTAGGGTTCATTAATTTTCTGTTCAAATAAAAACAAAAGAAGGTATATATATTCGTGATCCTTATGCAATTTTAAGTCGATTTAGTGATGTCCGTCTGTCTGTCCGTCTGTCTGTTGAAATGGCGATCACGACGCGAAGACGCTAGCGGGGATGTCTATTTTTACTCAGATTATTGTACATCCTTCCGAGCAGTTTGGTATTGAAAATGAGCAAAATCGGTCCAGCGGTTAAAAAGTTATGGGTGAAAATGTGAAGATACCTCTAAATTTTCCATACAAATTGGTGTATTTTAGTACAATTTCATAGCAGCGACTGGTATATAATATATTTTCTCATATTTTTTCACCAACCGCTTAGAAATTAATAACATTTTGTATACCTCAAATATTTTTCACCTTAAAAAATTTTTGTCACCACTAAAATTTTTTTTCATCACAAAAATTTTTTTCACCTAAAAAAATTTTTTCACCTCAAAATTTTTTTCACGTAAAAAATTCGTTTCTGCATCCAAAAAAGTTTTTCACCTCAAAAAATTTTTTCACCTCCATAATGTTACTTCAAATGTTTTTTACATTGTTTGCATCAAAAACAATAGAGAATATTGGTGGAGGGTATTCAAAGATTCGGCACAGCCGAATTTAAGCCCTTTTTACTTTTTTTTTTGAAAGTACAATCCTTCCGGTTAATAATGGAAAAATTTCATTCAAATGGCTGCCTCGGCTGGCCATGCAGTAGCCTACACGATCGGTCCAATTTTTAAGCAAATTATCGATTGTGTGCAGCTGTATTTCACCAAAGGCTTCACGAATATTGTCCTTTAAAGCGCCAATTGTCTCTGTCTTGTCGGCGTAACACTTATCTTTGACGGCACCCCACAAATAATAGTCCAACGGTGTCAAATCGCAGCTCCGAGGTGGCCAAACGACATCGAGTGTAGCTCCGGCTGTGTGGCACGTAGCGCCGTCCTGTTGAAACCAAATTGTTGCCAATATCCTCCTCTTCAATTTTTGTGAACAAAAATTCGTTCAACATGGCCCGATAACGGCCAGCCGAGGCAGCCATTTGAATGAAATTATTTTCCATTATTAACCGGAAGGATTGTACTTTCAAATAAAAAAAGAAATTTAAGAAAATATTCAGTAGTTTTTTTTTATAGCATTTTCCAAAAAAAAAAGTTATTTGGCGACCCTATAGTTGCCGACAGATTAGAAATATTGTGGTTTTCTCAAGCATATTTGTACCACTTTACTG
The DNA here is from genome assembly GCA_949748255.1 of Eustalomyia histrio. Lineage (NCBI taxonomy): Eukaryota > Metazoa > Arthropoda > Insecta > Diptera > Anthomyiidae > Eustalomyia > Eustalomyia histrio. Next base: position 107,866,386 of record OX456526.1, on the reverse strand, counting down.
ATATGGACACTAACTATGCTCCCGAGATGCAGTTATAGCCATTCGCACAGTTATAGACATGCGTACAGTTAAATGCATGCGCACTACAGCCCACTTCCCTAGGATGATACTTGACGTTTATTATGGCGCGAACTGTTTAACACTTTCGGCGTCACTCGGTAATCAACAAAATCACTTATCAACAACATCAAGCCCTTGAAGTGAAATTAAATTTAACCCTAAAATCTTAACCCTGATACATAAAATCATATTTTATAACGTTGTATTCACACTTTGTGTTTGTTTACTAAAATTAACCCCTCACAAGGTTTGTTGACATACTTAACTCCAACCCCTTAACTCGTCTAAACAGGGGTTGTTATATGTTAGATTTCATAGCAAAAACAGAACTATGTGGTACACTATGTATAAGCATTAACTAATTTTTTTTTTTAAATTTGGAAAAATTTAATGATAGGAGACCATATCATTATGTGCCGAGTTTTAACCGTATAGGATAAAAATTTTGGATAACCATAAAAACTATTTTTGGTAATTTATTGTGAATATATTAAACTTTTATATTGCAACACAATATTTGTTAATTAATGTATTGAAATTTAATTTTAGACTGATCTGTGTCTTGCTATTCTTTCAAAAATTTGATTATGATTTCTGTTTTATCAAATTGACTTAAAACCGGTTTTTATTATAAGTATAAAATTGTCCATAAGGTTTTCCCTTGGGAGCTTGCGCCCCAAAAAAAGTTATACCCCTAATGTACATACATACATATGTATGTATATTTTTACATTTTTTAATCGGTTTTTTATTTAAGATTCTTTATATACCTTTTGCATGTGTTAAGACAATATTTATATCAAATTATCTAATTTTAATTCTCCTAATCGAAAATGTCAAGTCTATTGTTTAAATACGCATAATAAAATAAAAATATATATATTTACGACCGCATCGCATACATATTTGCAGATACATACATATCTATACATATAACTAAATTTTATGACAGGAAAACAAAATAATATTTTTTTATTAACCCATCTCTAGTCAGGTTGTTTTTATTAATTTGATTATTTTATCAGTAACAACACCACCAAACAAATTTATATCAGATATACTTTTGTTGAAACAAACAAATAAATAAATTTATTAAGGAAAAAGCAAAAAATATGAGTATACATTTTGTATATTACATATAGTATATTTGTATGTACTCGTCTCAGTTGTATCTTTTTTGGTATTTGATTATTTAGTTTCTTTTTTTTAAATAATTTATTTTTTTATGATTTCACTGACTGCTTTAATACGCTAAATAATAATTTTTTTTTTTAATTTTTCTTTTTAAATTAAGTAATTTTTCACTATATATACTTTTCATTTACAATTTTTTTATCCCGTATTTCAGTTTTACTACATTCTTATTACTATTGCAAGATAACATATTTTTCCTATATATTAAAATATGTTGTATTGAAAGCTTTAAGCTGTTTGGCATGTATTGCTAGTCTATGCTCATGAGCTTTTATTGCTGGCAATGACATAAAGTTGCCATATATTGTAGGAAAACGTTGACAGGTGTCAGATAAAAATATATACAGTCAAGGAAAAAAGTGTAAATACACCCTTTGATATATAGGTTTTACAGAGTTTGCGAAGAAAATAAAAAGAAAACGTTTATACAAATATTAAAGCATTAATAAATAAGTTTATTTATAAAATAAAATAGTAATTCATTTTATGTTATAATAAAAACAATAATAACAAAAACATGAAAAACTCATAAGAAAAAAGTGTTCATACAGCCACAAAAAATTAATATTATTCGAAAATTTTGCAAATAAAAAGAAAAGATTTTTACTTTTAATATTTGGTCGGCCCACTTTGGGCATCAATTACTGCTTGAAGACGACGGGGCATTAATGTCGCCGAATTCTCTGTTATATCGGGTGTTATTTCGGCCAAGCACGAATAAGAGCCGTTTTTACTGTTTCACGGCTACTAATGTCGAATTTTCGTAGCAATTTTTCCAAAGCGACCCATATGTGCTCTATTTAAGTCCGGTGACTAGGGTGGTGAATTCAGCTGTCTTATCTGAACTACGTATGCAGTATGCTTAGGGTCGTTATATTCTTGGAAAACCCATTGATTTCCTAGACCCAAGCTATCAACAGATGCCATTAGATTTTGTTCCAATATGTTTTTATATTGATAGCGGTCCATATTACCTTCCACAAAAACCAAACGACCCACTCTTTCCGATTTTCCATTTTCAAGGATACAAATTTAAATAATATCTTCTTTAGTTATCACTTTGTCAACGTAAACAATTGTAAAGCTTGTAAATTTAATAAATTGACAAAGTTGCTGTTAGCAGCTGCCACGCTGTATGTAGACTTTTTTCCCGCTAATTATTAGGTTTTTCCCTATTAATTTCTATCTTATATTATTTTCATATCGTTTTATTCTTTAAATAATCTATACTATACATGCCTTAAACATTGCTATAAAATCTTTTTAAATTATGGCTACTAATTCTCTAACACTTCAAAATTGTAGGGTGTATGTAGACTTTTTTCCTTGACTGTATATGTCTGACAGATAAATTTATACAATACAATTTGATTTCGATTTTAATGTGGTCACTAAGCATTTTCTTTAGTTTATGCAAAAAGTATATATATTTTGGCGGCAACAAAGGTGAGTTTTGGTCGGCAACTTTTAGTAGTGTTTAGCGGTACTGCCATATAACTAATTTTAACTATTTTTTGCAGTTTTTTTTTTGGATGCTAGAGATTTTTCAGATTATTTCATAAAAAAATATGTCTTTTTATTTTATTCATGTATTTTTTCAGATTTTTCATATAAAAATATAATATTTGCTCAATATACTATTTATTTTTAATAAAATTAGACATGTCTAGTATAGTAAAAAATACAACAAAAATTTGCAATTGTGTTAAAAAATAGTTACGTATTCAAACATATATGTTATAACATTGTTACATGAAAAGTATTAAAGTGTGTACACACACATTGATCAACTATGTCTATTCATATCCATTATTTCCCATTTCTATGGTAAAAATATATAATAAAGAGGATAAATATGCTATTAATTGTTGCAACATATAACTAAAAACCTATAAAAAATGCAATAATTTGAAAAAAAAATGTTTTCATTAAAAAACTGGTAAACTGTTAAGAATCCCAAAAACTGGGATAAAAAATTACACTGCTTATGTGGCAGCACTGCATACACCAAATTTAATGTTTTGCAACACTTTAGCAACTTTGAAAATGTTGCCTATCATTTAAAAATGTTGCCGCTGAACTCTGTACCATGTTGAATTTCTGGTAGAGCGGGAAAAATACTCTATAGTAAATTATGTACTTTTTGGTTTGTGTTAAGACATACAAATATAATAAATATTTTTTATATAGAGTATCAATGAACAACATTTAGTTTTTTACATTAATTATAATTGTTTCTTTTTGTATAGAAGTCAATATCTCTATGCCCGTCATCAGTGGCGTAAACAGGGGGGGGGGGGGGGCCGGGCCCTCCTCGAAATTATTTCCAAAATAAAATTTTTTATATATGTTTAGTAAACATTTATATAAAAACTAGCTTGCATTTTTTTGTTTCCAATTGATTTTCTTTGCAAGACCAATTTGGTTTTACCAGATTTCAGGGAAATTTGTGCAGAAAGAAGAAAACTTTGCTTTGAAATCAGGCAGATTTGCTCAATTTTCTCTTACTTACCGAATCTTGTAATATGTACAGAACTTTATTTGGCCGCTACTTATGATGAAATCTAATAATTATTTCCACGCTCGTAATATTATTTCGGTAAAAACGACCAAAAATACCCTTTTAAATTTTTAAAACCCGGTCGTGCCTTTTTTTAATTTAATTTAGCGCCTTTTATCTTTCTTCAAATGATTTCTTAGAAGGAGTAATTAGAGGTTGATTTACACGTCTACTATTCTTATCTGCTATTACTCAGTATTGGGTTTAAAAATCAGCAAAACAAGAAAATAATAAAAACGTTACACTCATTAAAAAAAAGTCTGTAATGGTAACTGAAAATTTTGCTGTCATAACGGGAAATTTTGCTAATTTGAGCCCAGCAATATTTTTTGCTAATCTTAGCAACACATGTTTGCTGACGTGTAGTACATTGAAATTAATAGAAAATGTAGTAGCCGCTACTAAATTTTAGTAAACTTTTTGTAAAGTGGAACTTAAAATCTGTTTGCTAAAATCAGCAAAAAAAATTTACTAAATATAATAAATATTAGTACAAAATTTCAAATTTATTTTTTTAACGAGCATCAAAATTTTTTATTTTATTTTTTTCAAAAAATGTTTAGACAAAATTAAAAAAAAATCAAAGGCTTAAAAATTTTAAAAACATAAATAAATCCATCGTGTTTTAATTTGGTAATTTCTGTTTACAAAAACATTTTTAGCCAATTTTTTTTTTACTTTTAAGGTCAAATTTAAATTGTTTAAATGGCTAATTTTTGAATTAAAAAAAAACTTTTTAGTGCTATTTTAAGTGGATGTCCTATTTTTAGACATGAGTCGGTTGTGAAAAGTATCTTCACTTCCGATTCCTTTTTTTAATCTATGTGACATTTTAAGCCAATTTAAGTTTGTAGGTGTAAGTTTTAATTAGCAATAACATTTCCTTCAATATCCACTTTTTTAAAATAAGTAATTTTTTTGCCAATTTTAGCAAGTCGGTTTTTAAAAATTGGTGAAATGATTTCTGAAACTAGCACAATAAATTTGTAAATATTCTGTAAAATTCTGTAATTTGTTAAATGTAAATAGCAAAAAGATTTGCTAAATTATAATTTTTTTACTAAAAATCAGTACAAAAATAGTAAAGAAGGATTGAAAACCGATTACAAATGTTTCTACTAATTTTTTTTTCTGAGTGTAGAAACAAATATATATAGTTTATTGTTTTTAAATATTGTATTTTGTGCGGGTGTGAGCTGGCTAAATAAAATCTAAACTAAATTCAGGTTTCCAAATTTCTATAAAATTTTAAAAATTTTTAAAATATATTTTAAAGAAATTTAAAACCTTTTGTCAATTTGTATTTAGTTTAGCATGGCACAGATCCTTAATGGAATTATTTAATTTGTATATTTTCTTTTAAAACTTGAATCCCCAAAGTTTCAGAATTATGAGTTTATTTTTATATCATATGTATTTTAAATATTTAATTAACAACTTAACTTATATAGACTCTCAAAGTAGTTATAGCAGTTAAAAAGTAAAAATTTATAAAAATGCATTCTTCTTGAAAATTCTTGGATTTTCTCTTTTTAATGTAAAGAAAATTATTTGTCAAAAAAATATTTAAAATTTTTTTATTTTTTTATTTGATAAATGTTAAAAACAACAAAAGCTAAAAAATAAATTTGTGTTTGTTAGTAAAAATAGAGCAGGGCATACAATATAAATTTATTCGGCGAAGGCCATATATAAAAACAACTTTCGTACAAAGGCTGCTCCAAATGTTCAAATATTTGGTAAAAACTACCTTTTTTTATAACGGTAGTTGTCTACCACGCTCTGAACAGTACCAAAACGAAAATTTTAAAACTACGATTACAATAGTGACTTGTGTCTTCTAATATCACGGGGTTTATTTAATAAAGTTACCTGTTACATTGAATTATATCTGCAAAATACCGCTATAAATAGGTGTTTCGGTAGGTTAGCGTTATTTTAAAGGTAGTTAAAGACATTTCAAAATTAAGCCGGTAAAATTCACAATAATCCCAATTAAACAAAAAGACAAATGCCTTTAATGGAATCGCCATTTTAAAATGTTCATATCAGTCTTAAAGTGGCTGTGGTAGCCAACTATCGTTATTATGAAAAGGTATTGAATGCAAACCATGTTTACAACACATAAAGAAAACGACTTAGAAGAACACTATTTAAATTCATAAAATTACAAGTAAAATTCAAAAATTCGCAATTGAAACTTAAAACATCAATTAAAATCAAAAAATACCAAACGCAATAAAAAATATTTATTTAATTAATTTGGTGTTTTTGAATTTCAATTCTCCTTTATAAATTATATTTGGAGTCATTTCAAAAGTTTTTGAAACAATCTAATCGTTTTTGAAATGATCCTTGGATTTGAGTAAAAATTTGCACGAGGCTTCTTCACGTTTTCATGATAACTGTGCTGTTTTTTGTTTTTCAAAAATCGATGTAGTTCACGGTGTATCGGGACTCAAAATTGGTCACTTTTTTAAATCAAAAACATATTTTATTTGCGAATAAATAACGTTTTGCATTTTTGCAATATTTCTGTAAAGAAACCGTTTTTTTCGAAACAATTATCTAAAAGTAGAAGACCTAAGCTTTTATATGTGATACGATTTGTAAAAATAATTGCTTAACATGTTATATAAGATATATATCAAACTTTGAGCCGCTAAAAGTATCAAAATTTTTGCATTGATACATCGTGAATTTTAAAAGACCAAAACAGCACAGATTTCACAGGAACGTGAAATATCTTTGCCCAAATTTTCAGTGATATTCATAGAATGACTCTGTTTTTTCAATAGCATTTTATTATTTTTAACTTCAGTTGATATTTTTTTTAATTTCAAATGGTTTTTTTTAATTTAAAATAAAATTTTTAAATTTAAAATGTGACTTTTTGATTTACAACTGCATTTTTTTTTTATGAAAATGTTTTTTTATATAAATGTTCTCATTAAAATTATTTATTAAATATTTATCTTAATCTTAATAAAATAAGGGCATATGAACTTATCAATTTATGTTGAATTTGATGCGTAGAAATGCTGAGGAGGAGTTAATTATTGGAGCGTACTGAAATCGTAAAGCTGTATGGTATAGAACCAGAGTAACCAAGATGGGTAGGGACAAATATACTGTTCAAATTTACAAACAAATGATCTAACGGAATATTACAGATCAGTCTTATTCATTCCATATTTAGATGATATAAACTCAAGTATGACAAATAGATTTTCCAGTCTCGATAATGTGCTAAAGAATTTATACAATTTTTACGTTTCGTCAAAAGAATTTTGTTGTCTAACAGATTTTTATCAAAATGATCTAAAAGCGAAGTTAAGCTTTACAATATTAAAATAATCAAATAAATGCATTGACTCGAATGTATGTATATCGTGAAGATATACAAAATTGTTGATAGTTTTATATCGAAAAATCTTCGCATTAATTTTTAAGTTCAATATTAAATGTATGAATTAGATTTCAGTGAATGTGATAAATTATATATGAAGTATATGAATTTAAAAGCTGTATATTTTTTTTGTTTTAAGTGCTTCAAACAGGTCAAAAAATAAGTGTTTGAAATTACCAGCTTTAAAAATTTTTTTTAGAAATTCGGGGCGTTAAATTTTTGGAATATTTCTGGCATCTTTTCAAAAGAATTTTCATCAAGAAAGTTGTTTACTTAGCATTGCGCTCATGTAAACCGTAAATTAACCCAGCAGAAACATGGTAATGACAAACCTTTATCGTATAGATTACCATGCAATGATAAATCGTTACCTTTCACATTACTTTAAAATACAAAATAATGACTTACTTATAATGGGTTAAGGAAGTACTTAAATGTACTTGCAAAATAATGACATAGCTAATGCAAAATTTTTCTCTGTAAAAAATTACTTTCAAAAAATTTTAAGATCTTAAAGCTTTATAATGTGACAAACTTAATTTTTTTAATGCAATAAGTAGGCACGTTCAAAATTAAAAAAAAATTAATATAATATGTTAAAATTGTAATTGTAGGTGAGTAGATAATGGCTACTCATTACTGTTGGGACATCGTGAACAAAAGTAATTAAGCGGGTAAATAGTCTGGTAAGTAGTTGAAACTAGAGATGGGCACGTGAGCAATTGTTGACTCACGCTCACGCACGATAACGAACCAAAAATTACAATCACGCGCAATGACGCACGAAGATTTTTTTTACACACGCACGATCACGTGAGTAATTTAAATTTTTGCTTATGCTCACGCTTGAGAAATACAAAATATTTCGAAAAATTCAAAATAAAAAAATTTATTTTATCACTTGAGTGAAGTGTTGCCATATTTAATACATAAAGAAAAAAAGTCTTACTACATTACATCTTAAAAAGTTGAAAAGAATAAAGAAAAATCTAATGAATAAAAAAATTAATAAATGGAATAATCACGAAAAATCAGCTCACCACAACATTTTTTTTACCTCTCACGCACGTGAGTAGTTTCAATTTTGGCTGACGCTTACGCGTAAATCACGAAATTTCGTGTCACTCTGTTTTTGTAGGGTTGCTTAATTATTTCGAAAACTTGAAAACAACGAAAATACGTATTTTGGATTTCAGTTTAAATGGGTTATTAGAATCTAAGGACCAATTTTACAGTTTGAACCAATCATTTACTTTAAATAGGTATTTGATTAAGTAAGAATTTTTCAGACAAAATTTCTTAGTTCATGTAAATGCTTAGTTCGCATTGTAAAATTTAGCCCTAAGTATATTCAAATACTTGGGTACTAAAGTTTCAGACCAACTCCATGAATGAATAATCGTTTTTTCTGTTCATACCGCCTGTATGATTTATGCACGCATAACACTCACCTTTAACATTAAGTAATTAAACTTATTAAACGCCTCTATATTAGATACCCAGCAAAAACATGGCATCAAATACTTACCAGGCTATTAACTCGCTTAATTACTTGTGTTCCCGATGTCCAAAAAGTAATGAGTGGTCATTATTTTCTCGCTTACAAAAAACACAAAGTAATGGGTGGTAATTACACTCTCGCTTACGAACAGCCAACAAGTAATAAGTACCCATTACTTTTTGGACATCGCGAACAAAAGCAATTAAGCGAATAAATAGCCTGGTAAGTAGTTGATACCATGTTTTTGCTGGATATTTTAATATAACTGATTTCAGACAAGAGTGTCAATGACTTTAAAGTTAATACTTATTTTTTATGTTTGCATGTATCGCAAATGTCAAAGTTTGTTTCGATCAGGTATGCAAAAAATTTAAATATTTCTTTCACCTTAAATTAACCAAAAAAAATGTATACAAATTTATATTATAAAAATAGAAAACAGCATTTAAGAAAATAAACGTTACTGAAAGGACAGGAAAGAAAGGAAAGGAAAGAAAATAAAATAAAAGAAAAGAAAATAAAAGGAAAGGAAGGGAAGGACAACTTAATATAATTGGAATAACTAGCTCCTCAAAATCTCTTTCGTTTCTATTTTCGTAGTGAAGATTGCTTCGTCCAGGGTTCCCTTTTCGACTTTTTTGGAATATGTTTTCTCGAAATACTATTAACTAACAATTTAATACATACGAATTTTTTTTTTTAATTTATTTAAAAAAAAATTATTTAAGACGATTCTTTTTTTAGTATAAAATATATTTTGCAAATAATTTGAACTAATAATTCTTGAGACTGTTCCGTTATATTTAAAAATATGAGTTTTTAATTCGATCTACCTTAGGGATTAGTTCTCCTTGATGGCTTCTTGAAACAAGTTCCGAACGTGAGAATTGCATACAAAAACCGCGAGTACAAGAAGAGGTTCTGTTCCGTTGACTAGTACCTGTTCCTCAAACTATTTCATAGAGATAGTGCCGGGGGTGACAATAAAAAGGTATGGGGGCAACGCTAAATCAGAACTAGTGTTGGCTCAAAAAATCTTGTTGTGGATCTTATGCAAATTTTGCTGGGTACTTATATGATAATAATAACTGCTTAAATTTAAGAAAAATACCAGTCTGTAAATTTGTTGTAAATTTTAGCCAATTAGTATTCAGTGTCCATTTAAACGGACGGTAATTTGTTTGCCTCTAATATCCCCAATTTTAACAAGCTAAGATTTAATTAAAATTATGTAAACAATAGGATAAAATACCAAAAAGTTGCATACAAACCGTTGCATACCCGTTTTGCTGGAATGTGCTATTGAATTAAAGTGAATAACACTTTATTTTATCTTAAATTCCGGCAAACATTTTTATTGGGAATATAAGAATAGAACATATACTGAACCATATATGATCAATAGGGCGGGTCGATTTGTAGGGAGGCAAAAAAATCGCTCAACGTACAAGGAAAATCGTATTCTAGGCAGAGTTTAAAATTTAGCATATCAAAAATGTTTGTTGAATATCTGCTAGCAAGATATATTCAACACATTAATTTTTCTCACATTGCTAGCAAGATATATTCAACTGTGGTGATAGCATGCTACGAAATTATTTTATCTTCCACAGTTGCGTGCTGGCGCAGCAGTATTAGCATTTTGTTGCAATTTTGATATGTGCTGTGGTAGTCATATATGTTGCAATATTGTATTCATTTTATATATTTTGTTATTCTATGGTAATATTTAATATTGTATAGTGTGCTGCTTGGCTGTACCATATGAATTTATTAAATAGAAATATACATATGTTTATGTACACATTGTGTTTTTTATTCATTAACGTATGTGCATAGCATTAAAGTAAAGTTCGGGGAATCCCATTTATTTTTTTAATGTAGTAGTCGCGTTTGTTTTATTTTAGATAAAGAAGGAATAATATGTTAGTATTCAACAAGTGTCTCTCGTGAAAATATTTCTGGTCGTAGATTTTTTTTCGCATAAAATATACGCGTGTTATTTAAAACAAAATAAGTGTAAAATAAATAGAAAAACTAAATTGAAATGGAAGACATTCTAAAATATTTCGAAAAAACTGATTTAGAAAATAGAGTTCAGTGCAAAATGTACCATAAAATACTTATTTCCACAAGATGTTTTAACTTGAAGGCCCATTTAAAAACCGCTCATAAATTAGAAATAACCTCGAATAATCTAATACACTTTATATTTGTCACAAAAAAATGGTCCCCATTACTTTATTTTTAAACCTCTATAATATTTTCAATGATATATATATATATTGTTTGTACTTTTTGTAAAAATAAAATTTTCTATCGCACCCTAATATCTTTTAAAATTTTAATTCGTCCCCACATTTCGTAATTTATTTTGAACATATTTGTTTGTTTCATCCTAATTAATACCTACCTTCTAAATTCTTTTTTATTCTATTAGAAGAACTAAAAATCCTTTTGTTACCACGAAATTTCATATTGTTTGTTTCAAAACTTGGAGAATGAACTCTACAATCGAAAAATACCACTATGATATAAATAAATTAAGAAATAAACTACATAACAGACGCCTGACACATGGAGAAAAGGGCTTTTCAACAGAGGAAATCAATAGAATTTCTTTACAGGTATTTAAAGATCATTTACCTGAACCAACAAAGACCATGATCTTTGCAAGGAACCCGAACACACTTGAAGCAGCGTTTCAAATAATTTTGGAGGCAAGGCACCAGAATTACACTGCTCTTGGATTTAATAAAAAGAATGAAATTCCAAGTTCTTCATTTAGAACAAATTTTAGTGATAACGTAAACAACAATTATAACAAAAACCACGAAATTTCATATTGTTTGTAAATAATATTATAAAAGAGTTTTTTTGGGGCCGCCCTATTGAGAAAATACATTTCGGAACACTATATTAATTTATTTGATTTAGAGTTCTGTAGAGTTTTATAAAAATTATTCTTGCCACACTGCCAATTTAATTGAATATATTCTACATATATGTTACACTATTAAATTTCATTAAATATGCTCACCACAGCAGCAAGAAATATTTAATATTTTCATACCAACACATAATATCAAAAATGAATTCCACAGCACCAAATAAATGAACTACGACAGCACTATAAAATTATACAAATAAAATGCAGCTATTGCTGTGACAGCGCCCAATCAAAACAAAATACACATATGAAATAATTTCATAGTATAATACGCCGACAGTTTGAATATATCTTGCACGTTGCTATTAAATTATGAAATTTATAGCAAATCACGACTACTACAGTATTAATTTTAAACTATGATTCTAGTGATCAAAATAAGAAACTTTGCCAAAGAAATCATACTTCTAAAACGAATTCTGATGTCCCGACTTTTGACCCGTAGGGTCAAATTTTGAAAAATCCCACTTTGACCCATTTATAGTGCCCCAATCGAGTCCAAATGTATGACCGACCACCACTAAGTTTTAAGGGCCGACCCACCCATGCCAGTGGCTCACCCCCTGGAACCCCCTGGGGGGTTTGCCATACAAACATTTCAAAAATCACCATTTTTGGCACTTCACATGAAAAAATCAGCGAAATGTCTATGTTTTTTTCTTTTTGGAGTTTATTTTTCTCTTTAGAAATTTATTTAGTCAGAACATATGTAAATAAAAAAATGAAATTAACTTAGTAATAGAGAAGAAACTAATAAAAGTTCGTTGAAGTGTAGAAGGCAAACGAACCAATACAATCGTCTTTTTAACAGCAATTCGAATCGTCGTATAATTCCACCGTGTGGGACAGTGTTTGTTGGCTCACCGTCAGTGCATATAGTCATATAGTCAAACGACTTCATTCCTTTTACACCCTGCTTTTTGCTTTTAACACATTCCATATGTCTCTGTTAGAACGACAGACATTGAAATGTGATTACTTTGTTGTCTGTTTATTTGAACACTTGTAGTTGAGGAATTTTTTCTAAGCGTGAGATTCTGCTTACATGGCAGAATCTGCCATTCTTTTTAAGTAGTTTTAAGATATTAAATAAAAATAAAAGTTAGTTCTAATAAAGCAACGAAAAGATAAAGTAGTTTTATTAGTTCCCTAAACTTAACTGGCGACGAGGAAACCAAGGAAAAAAATTGAGGAAAATTTTTTTTTTCAAGCAAAAATTATAAATTAACACAGCACTAAGAAACTGCTTCAAACAAAAAAATAACAAGAAAACCTGGAGAAAATATTTTAAAACAAATTAGAGATCTTTAAAAACTTGAGAGTTTTTCATAACACAAAAAAAAAAAAAAATCATGAACTGCTAATAAAAAACAGAATCCGTTTAATTAAAGTTTAACACAAAAAAACTATATACTCAATAAATTTAAATAAAAAAAATAATTTTTTTTTTTTCAAAAAAGGAAAAAAATTTGTGTCATAAATTATTACAAAAAGTAATTTAACAAGCAAAAAGAACAAAGAAAATTACTAAATTGTTCCAAAACAAACAACAATAATCTCCAAAACGAGTGATCAATTGTTTTTAGGAAGTTAAAACTTATTTAAAATTAACAAAAACAACTAAAACTGACAAAAGAAAACAAGTTTTATAATTAAAAAAAAACTACAAGATTGGAAATTTATGTAAAAGGAAAAAGGGAAAATCTTACAAGACAAACCACCCACTTTCTCTACTAAACAAGGGCAAAATTTATTGGTAACGCAAGAGATTAGCAGAATTTGCAGCAGAAGAAAAAGAACTACAGCAACAACAAACATTGAAGCTGCAATAAACCTGTTTACCTATTTCATCTGGATCAAAGCTGTAAGAATAAATTAGTATTTATGTTTTATTATTTTATTCTATTTATATTTTAATTATAACTATCATTATTTTATTAAAATTTTACACTGATTGTGAGTATAACAATATTCTGTGTAAACAGTTTTTCGTACACACGTACCGTTGATTACATTCTGTTTGACAAGATAGAGTAGTTGTCAGGGACACAAACGACCGTTACAGTTACTTACAGTTTTACATACATAGACATAGGGTAATTAGTGGGAACGGATTTTCAGTCAGTTGCACTATACTGCGTTCTGTTGACATTCCCTAATCGGGATTTTGTTTTGTTGGGAAATAGATAAATTCTGGGATTTTCATTTCAAATTTTTTTTACAATATTTTACGGGAATGGAGATGAATGTAATTCATCAGTTTAATCTGGTGTTGGGGTGCATAAGGGAGATCCCGACATTCGACGGCACTGATCCGAATCAGTTACCGGATTTCTTGGCACAGGTCGAAGCACTGTTGCCATCTATCCTCTTATTTACAGAGAACAACAGAAATATCTTATTTGGTTACCTAAAGAACAAATGCACAGGAGCACCGAGGGAAGCACTTCACCGACATGGAACCATATCGAATTGGCAAGGATTAAAAGAAGTTCTGCTAAACAATTTCGGCGAAAAACAGACAAGCAGAGAGTTGATGGACAAACTCAAAACTTGGAGAATGAACTCTACAATCGAAAAATACCACTATGATATAAATAAATTAAGAAATAAACTACATAACAGACGCCTGACACATGGAGAAAAGGGCTTTTCAACAGAGGAAATCAATAGAATTTCTTTACAGGTATTTAAAGATCATTTACCTGAACCAACAAAGACCATGATCTTTGCAAGGAACCCGAACACACTTGAAGCAGCGTTTCAAATAATTTTGGAGGCAAGGCACCACAATTACACTGCTCTTGGATTTAATAAAAAGAATGAAATTCCAAGTTCTTCATTTAGAACAAATTTTAGTGATAACGTAAACAACAATTATAACAAAAACCGGAACTATGGAAATAAGAACCGGAATGGTAACAATAATAACAATAACTGTAAACAATTACAACAATACCAATAGCGGTAACTTTAGAAACGATAATAACAATAACCGTAATAATAATAACAATTATAGGAATGTCGGAAATTATAATAATAATCGCAACAATGATGAATATAGTAACAATAATGGAAATAATCAACAACAGAATTATCAGAATTCTGGAAACTCAAGGAGACAATCCAACCAGTCGAGGAATCCATATGATTCAAACGGGAATAATGGGGAACCGATGGACATTGGAAACTCCAGTATAAATTTTCCGCGGGGCGACCGAAACTTCTGCCCTATATAGTAATCGAAAATCCAATTAAGACAATGCGCTTTATAATTGATACTGGAGCAGAGTTCAGTATCATAAACGAAAATTTGTGTAGTCCAAAGTGGAGGCATGACATAAATCTTCCACTAACTTCAATGGGTGGGGAATTTCGAGCGAGGAGACTTTGTAGATTCCCACTTTTTAAAGAATTCGAACGTGAAAACTATTTCTGCGAATTCTTGGAGTGTAACTTTAGTGATAGATTCGATGGACTAATAGGTAATAATATTTTGGAACCATTTCATCCAATTATAGATTATGGCAATAGGCTGATGACGGCGGGGAATACAGTCATCCCTTTTTATCTTAATAGAGAAGAAGGGGATTATGGGGGTAAATGTTGCTCGGAAAATGTTTTGGAAATTCTCAATAGCGAAATAGATTATGGGGATGAACGTTCTTTATCTGAATTGGAATTACCACATTTGGATACGTCCGTTAGAAATAAGTTAATATCGACAATGAAGAGGTACAGCAGATCCTTTTATCAGGAAAAGGAGAATTTGTCATTTACGAACAAAATAAAACATAGAATAAATACGCAAAATGATATTCCGGTGTATGCTAGACTCTATAGGTACCCGGAAATCCACAGAAGGGAGATCGACAAACAAATAAGGGAAATGCTGGAACAGGATATAATCAGGGAATCATCAAGTCCTTACACCAGCCCTATTTGGATAGTTCCAAAGAAGCTGGACGCGTCAAAAATTCGGAAGTGGCGCCTTGTTATCGACTATAGGAAATTGAATGGCATTACTATCGAGGATAGATTTCCAATTCCAAATATAAATGATATATTTGATAAATTGGGAAGATGCCAATATTTTACAACTCTTGATTTGGCCCAGGGTTTTCACCAAATTGAAATGGATGAAAGGGACATCCATAAAACAGCTTTTTCAACTGAGACTGGGCATTACGAATTCCTTCGAATGCCTTTTGGATTAAAGAACGCACCTTCAACTTTTCAGAGGCTTATGAACGACGTCTTAAAAGAACACATGGAGAAAATTTGCTTGGTTTATTTGGACGACATATTAATATTCTCCACGAGCATAGAGGAACATATAGAGTCTTTAAATAAAGTTTTGAATTAAATGTAGTTTTCTGAAACAGGAGACGGAGTTCCTTGGACATTTGATCACTGATAAAGGCATAAGGCCAAACCCGAAAAAGGTGGAAGCAATAGACAAGATTCTTCTTCCAACGAACCAAAGGGAAATTAAATCATTTTTGGGAATATCGGGTTATTATAGACGATTTATAAAAGACTACTCTAAAGTTGCGTACCTTCTAGTGAAATATTTCAAGAAAAATGCGAAGATAAACCTCAAGGATGAGGATTACAAAAATGCATTCGAGAAATTAAAACTTTTAATAAAGTCAGATCCGATTTTAGTACATCCTGACTTTACGATGAAATTTACTGTTGTGACTGACGCAAGTAACTTCGCTCTTGGAGCGGCATTAATGCAAAATGACAAAATCATTTGTTATGCCAGTCGATCACTAAACGGCCATGAGAAAAACTATAGCACTATAGAAAAGGAACTTTTGGCTATAGTTTGGGCGACGAAGTATTTTCGTCCTTACTTATTCGGTAGAAGATTCTCTATAAAAACGGACCACAGACCTTTAGTGTGGTTAAGCAATTTAAAGGAGCCCAACTAGAAACTCCAAAGATGGAAAATTAAACTGAACGAATTCGATTTTGATATATCTTATATAAAAGGCAAGGAAAATGTCATCGACGACGGTCTCAGCCGTATCGTTACGGAACCAGATGACCAGACGATCATCAACCTCAACGAATTATTTGCGGATGATATAGATACTGTACACTTTGCGGAGACTGACAGTACCGATTTATCAAGATAACTGACAAACCGTTGAACCTCTTCAAAAATCAATTAATATTGAGAAATGCGGAAAAACTATCTAGCATCAAGAAAATCATTTTTGGGAAAAAAATTCGGGAAACGGTAAATTTGGCACCAAACGACGATTTATTGGAACTGATGAGGAAGAAATTCCCACAGAAGGAAGAAATTCCCACAGTGTATTGTCCTGAGAACAATTTGTTCATAAAATTCCAGGATCTTTACATACGAAATTTAAAAGTTTTGAAGACAAGTACTCTTTTGGAAGATATTACCGACGAGGGTAAAATACTTCAGATAATAGAGTCGGAACACTTGCAGAACAACCACAGGGGAATAAACGAAATATTTTCGGAGATAAAGAGGAAATATTATCGTCCGAACTTATAAAAGATCATTCAAAAATATATAAACAATTGCGAAGTATGCAATAAGGCCAAATATGATAGAAATCCTATCAAACATTCGCTGAACGTAACTGAAACCCCTAGCAGACAAAATGGAATAGTTCATTTCAAAATCTGGTATCCACAGAGAGGTGTGATGTTTTTAACCAGTATCGATAAACTTACGAAATACGCAACCGCGCATCCATTGAGGGATAGAACGTGGATATCAATTATAAACGCAATCAAAACACGGATTCAATATTTCGGTAAACCAGAAACACTGGTTACGGATAATGAACTGGATACTGCGGCGGTAAAGGAATTCCTAAAGGATTACGGAATTAAGGTTCACTTTACCACGACTTACAATAAAACGGGAAATTCGGATATAGAGATACTCCATCTAACGTTGAATGAGCACATTCGGTTATTCAACGCGGATCCGGAAAGTAAGGACAACTTGGAGGAAAGGGTGATTAAAGCAATAATGGCTTATAACAACACTATCCACTCGACGACGAAAATTAAACCAATCGGTTTCATTGACAATACGATATCGAGTGAGGATCTAAAAGCATTTTCGGAAAAACAACATGAGGGAAAAATAGCTAAGATAGGGGAAATAAATACGGAAAGGGAAAATGTTCGTTGCGAAAACTTCGAAAATAAATTTATTAAAAATTATCGAGTTAGTAAAACTCAACTAAATATAAGAAAGTGGAAAATTATGAAGTAAAAGATAATCATTTGGTCTCTAGAGACAATAAATTTAAGAAAGCCTACAAGACACAGGTAAAACGAAAATATGTTTTTCAGGAAAACCACAATGAAATTTAATGTTGATTACTTTAGATTGGAACTTATGAAAATGGGGGTCATGACCTATGCGAATAATTCGCTGATTATAGCAATAAAGATCCCAGTCGACTTTTTTGTGACTGACCTAAAATTGATAACCCCACTGCCAAACGACAGATACTTGGAGATTGATGGGGAAGACGAACTTGGAGTTACAATAGATAACGTGACCTACACGTACCAGGACAATTTGATTTTTGACGACCTCAAACGAAGTGAAAATTGTGTTGTGGCGAAGAATTCTAAATTAAGGTATAACAACATGGAAAACATTAAAGTCATTGATGGATGACCTAATTTTAATTAAGAACGCAAATAATACCAAGTTAACACAAAATTGTGATAACAGAAATTTTGTAATGAACAAAAATTATTTTATAAACTTGTACAATTGTGAACTTAGAATATTGAATAAAAGCTTTGTAAACAAAAAAACTACTGTTGAAGAAAAATTTATCTATCCAAATAATGATTTGTCAAATGTATTTTTTGAAGAAAAAATTAATTTTGAGAAAATAAAACTTAATCAATTTGAAAATATTAACAGATTGAGGAATTAACATATCACAAAAATGAGTCGTATAGTATGAATATAACTTTTATTGTATTATTAATGATTTTGATTATATTATATAGGTATATAACTTGTAAAAAATGTAGGGAAAATGGAAATAAAAATTTGAATGGGAA
Source organism: Eustalomyia histrio (assembly GCA_949748255.1). Taxonomy (NCBI): domain Eukaryota; kingdom Metazoa; phylum Arthropoda; class Insecta; order Diptera; family Anthomyiidae; genus Eustalomyia; species Eustalomyia histrio. The sequence goes on along the minus strand of OX456526.1, from coordinate 107,847,626 downwards.
CATTGAACTGGAAACTCATCCCACAACCTCTCATTCAACAGAGACTGTTGAATCTGGGGGTGGAGGAGTTATATGGGCCACTAAATAAAGTGAATCCAACTTTATAGAATAAATAAATATAAAACAAAACATTTTTTTTTTATTA